>RCUC01148932.1:0-33342 GCA_003697995.1 Taxidea taxus jeffersonii | reverse complement strand
TAGGAGAAGAAATGGAATTAATATGTATGCTTTGTCGAACAGCACCTGGAGAGATTTTAAGAGTCAAGTGTACTCTCTGATGCTCTAGAAGTTCCAAAGAGTAAACTCACAGCACGGAGAGGAAACTGACCTCTAGTGCTTCCTCTCGCCCATCCAGAGCTGGGAATTGCAGAGATGATGTCTTCTGGCCTCATGTAACACTCCTCTTCCCTCCCAGGGTCTTCCAAGAGTCTCTCTGCCTGGGCCCTCCTCCTTCTGCTTAACCCACAGCGACTCCTCAGCCTACCAGGTTCTGCTTACACAGCATTGGCTCAACTCGACCAGGACTCTAAGTCAGCCTGCCCTCCCACTGATTGGTTCCCCTTCTGGATCCTTCCTACCACAGTTCCATAAGCATACACTGATCTATTCACTTTTGTTATCACTCTCCCCATTAGACTGTAAATGCCACTAAGACGAGGACCACATTGCTTCATTCACCTGTGTTCATCTGTACCTGGCATGGTAAAGTGCCATTAAACATTAAGAACAAATGGAACAAATAATCCTAAAATTTATATGGAACCAGAAAAGACCTCGAATAGCCAAAAGAATATTGAAAAAGAAAACCAAAGTTGGTGGCATCACAATTCCCGACTTCAAGCTCAACTACAAAGCTGTCATCATTAAGACAGTATGGTACTGGCACAAAAACAGACACATAGGTCAATGGAACAGAATAGAGAGCCCAGAAATAGACCCTCAACTCTATGGTCAACTAATATTCGATAAAGCAGGAAAGAACATCCAATGGAAAAAAGACAGCCTCTTCAACAAATGGTGTTGGGAAAATTGGACAGCCATATGCAGAAAAATGAAATTGGACCATTTCCTTACACCACACACGAAAATAGACTCAAAATGGATGAAGGACCTCAACGTGAGAAAGGAATCCATCAAAATCCTTGAGGAGAACACAGGCAGCAACCTCTTCGACCTCAGCCGCAGCAACTTCTTCCTAGGAACAACGCCAAAGGCAAGGGAAGCAAGGGAAAAAATGAACTATTGGGACTTCATCAAGATCAAAAGCTTTTGCACAGCAAAGGAAACAGTCAACAAAACCAAAAGACAACTGACAGAATGGGAGAAGATATTTGCAAACGACATATCAGATAAAGGGCTAGTATCCAAAATCTATAAAGAGCTTAGCAAACTCAACACCCAAAGAACAAATAATCCAATCAAGAAATGGGCAGAGGACATGAACAGACATTTCTGCAAAGAAGACATCCAGATGGCCAACAGACACATGAAAAAGTGCTCCACATCACTGGGCATCAGGGAAATACAAATCAAAACCACAATGAGATACCACCTCACACCAGTCAGAATGGCTAAAATGAACAAGTCAGGAAATGACAGATGCTGGCGAGGATGTGGAGAAAGGGGAACCCTCCTACACTGTTGGTGGGAATGCAAGCTGGTGCAACCACTCTGGAAAACAGCATGGAGGTTCCTCAAAAAATTGAAAATAGAGCTACCTTATGACCCAGCGATTGCACTACTGGGTATTTACCCTAAAGATACAAACGTAATGATCCAAAGGGGCACGTGTACCCGAATGTTTATAGCAGCAATGTCCACAATAGCCAAGTTATGGAAAGAACCTAGATGTCCATCAACAGATGAATGGATAAAGAAGAAGTGGTATATATATACAATGGAATACTATGCAGCCATCAAAAGAAATGAAATCTTACCATTTGCGACGACATGGATGGAACTAGAGCATATTATGCTTAGTGAAATAAGTCAACTGGAGAAAGACAACTATCACATGATCTCCCTGATATGAGGAAGTGGAGATGCAACGGGGGTGGGAGTTAAGGTGGTAGGAAAAGTAAAAATGAAACAAGATGGGATCGGGAGGGAGACAAACCAAAAGAGACTCTTACTGTCATAAAACAAACTGAGGGGGATGGGGGGAAGAGGGGTTGGGAGAGGGTGGTGGGGTTACATTATATGTTTAAATAAAGCTTAAATTAAAAAAAAATTAAAAAAACATTAAGAACAAATGAATGAATGAATGAATGAACAAGTGAATGAACATGATAATAGAGGTAAGAGAGGGTGCACGTGCAGGGGAGGAGTGCGTGAGGGGGTGGGTAAGGGAATGATGGAGATATCTGGAATACAGACTCACTGGAGCACAGAACAACCAATGAGTAGCAAAAGGGAGTTTCTTTTACAAACTTAGTATTTCCGGTCTGTAATTGGCACTTATTAGGTATCTGTACCTGGAATAGACAAACCAATGAAGCATGGCCACAGGACCTACAATATAATATAGAAGATAACACATTCATACTATACTTAATTATAGTAAAGGTAAAATGTGCCAAACATGTATTTTAAAGTACAAAAAAAGAAAGAAAGAAAAGAAAAAGAGGGTGGACAGGTTATCTTCCATCTGTGGGGAAGGAGCTTCAAAGGGCAGCTTTGGAATGAGGTTTTGCAGGATGGATAGGAGTTGGGTAGCTAGGAGCTAGACAGACCTTCCTGGAGGGAGAAACTGCTTGACAACAGGCAGTAAGAATGTCCAGGCTTTTCCTGAGAAGGTAGTTCAGCCCAGCCCTGCCCCACAGAAATGAAATGTGAGTCACACAGGTAATGTTAAATTCTCTAATAACCATATTCAAAAGTAAAAAGAAACAGGTGAAGTTAACTTTAATAGATAATTTACCTAATCTAGCATATCCAAATATTACCATTCCAACATAGGATCGATCTGAACAATTATTAATGAGCTGTTTTACATTCTGCTTTCCTAGGGATTAAGTATTTGATACTGCTCATTTCAGTTCAGACTGGTCCCACTTCAGGTGCTCGGTAGTCACATGTGGCCACAGGGCTGGTGCACGTGGGCACCTCACCCTGGAGAAATAACGCAACGACATGGTAGACAGTGGGTCAAGTTCCAAGAGGCATACTTAGTACTGTTTTCCTACCGTAAGTCACTGAAAGAAAGCTCAAAGGTGGGAGGTTCAAAAGACTGTAGAAGACAGGTAAGGGCACAGGTTATACAATGGAGGCACACAGCGACAGCACCGAAGCAAGGCTGGAGGGCACAACTGCATGCAAGGACCTGCATGCCTGGTCACACCAACTTGGCCAAGAAGAAATTTCCGAGGGATGTGAGACCAGCGGGTTTGTTCGGATCTCCTCAATGGAGGAGATGCCAATACCAGGCAGATGCCATGCCAAGGTACTAGAGAGACTCCCACCCACCCACTGAGCAGCAGAGAAAAGCAAGCTGCAGAGAAAGGAAGCCAGTGTGCAGAGAGAGACTGAGTCAAGGGGTTAGGAGGAGACATCCATGTCCCACCACTTCCAAGTTTCAGCTCTCCAGACTCTTCTGAGCCTCCCTGAAATACTGCCCTTGGGATGTCCTTTATTTTTAATCTAAAATCAATCTCTCTCTCTTTCCAGCCTCCCCTTCCTCTTCCCTCTCTCTTTCTTCTCTTAGAATGCTGGTTGCTGTTCACTGCAACTAAAGATTTAGAAGCTCTATGAAATACTATTAGTACAGGGCTTTATAACATGCAATGTTTATTTGTTTCTTTGTGTTTCTTCCTGACGTGCAGAGAGGCATCAGGAGGAAGAGAAGGGGATCCACGGGAGAGGTGAGCTTGCCAGGATCTGACAACTGATTGAATGGGAAGTGGCTGTTGGGGAAATGGCTGAGGCTTTGAGCCTGGATGACTGGAAAACTGATGATGTCCTTCACACAGATGGAAGGGGAGTGCAAGGGGGAGCAGGTCTCTAAAACTGATGGTGTCCTTCACACAGATGGGAGGGGAGTTCAAGGGGGAGCAGGTCTCTAAGGGAAAATGATGTTGCATTATGCACAGACATGAGTTCTCGGCGTCACTAGGCCTCTAAGGGAAAATGATGTTGCATTATGCACAGACATGAGTTCTTGGCCTCTCTGCCCTGGCAGGGACTGTGGGCACATGGGGCAGCCTGAGTCCCTGGCTGAGTGTGGGACACAGCAGCCGGCTTCTCTGGCCCTCCACAGACTGCCAAGAGTACTTCGGTCTGGACGGTCCCACAAGGACCCTGGATTATAGCATTTCATCTCCTGGTCCGCTAATGTGTTTTTTTTTTTAATTTTTTTAAAATTTTTTTAAGATTTTATTTATTTATTAGAGAGAGAGAGAGAGAGCGAGCGAGCACAGGCAGACAGAGTGGCAGGCAGAGGCAGAGGGAGAAGCAGGCTCCCTGCCGAGCAAGGAGCCCGATGTGGGACTCGATCCCAGGACACTGGGATCATGACCTGAGCAGAAGGCAGCTGCCCAACCAACTGGGCCACCCAGGCGTCCCTCTGCTAATGGTTTTTGATACGACAGTCATTTCCGGTGGTTACTTTCAGATCTGTCTTCTGACACTTTCTTTTTTTTTTTTTTTTAAGATTTTATTTATTTATTTGACAGACAGAGATCACAAGTAGGCAGAGAGAGAGAGAGAAGGAAGCAGGCTCCCCGCTGAGCAGAGATTCCCGATGCGGGACTCGATCCCAGGACCCTGAGATCATGACCTGAGCCGAAAGCAGTGGCTTAACCCACTGAGCCACCCAGGTGCCCCCTGACACTTTCTTCTCCACACCTCTCCCACTGGTGCCTGCCCCTTATTCCCTGTGCCAGTCTCCACCCCCCCCCCCACCCAACTCCCGGTCTTTCTCCTCTTCTTTTCTTGTCCCCAGTTGGGAGACTCTATTTTAGCTAGAGGGAGAAAAACTAACATACTCTGTCCATATCAGCTTCTAGTGATGTGTGCACAAATGCTCACGCATGCACACACGCATACATATGCACACACATTGATTTTCTCTCTCTCATTCTCTCTACAGCAGCCCGATTTTGTAACACTATTCCCCCCAGAGTGAAACTTTCAAAGATTTTCAGCCACTCCAGAGGAAGTAATGGCAGATAACAAGGAGATGCAGGTGACTCAGTCATGATCTGCCTTCGGTTCAGGTCATGATCCCAGGGTCCTGGGGTGGAGCCCCGCATCTGGTTCTTTGCTCAGTAAGGAAACTGCTTCTCCCTCTGCCTGCTGCTCCCCCTGCTTGGGCTCTCTCTTTCTAGCAAATAAATAAATAAAAATCTTAAATATACATATACAGGGAGATTCCCTTGACTCTCCAGACTGAGGCAGCATTCTCGACCTGACAATGGCGGCCACCACATGCCCAGTGTGTCCACACCTTGCACCAGGTACCATAATCAGGAATGCACATGGCCTCTTCACTGCCCTACAAAGTGCTGCTGCTGCTTTTGCATTTGCTGGCTATCAGAAAGAGAGGAGAAAACGTACTCCACCAAACCCTACCCTGTCTTGGCCTCTGCTCTTCATAGATCTTTGCGGGATCAATCTTAGAAGCTTCTGGAAAGGAAATTTCACAATGAAGGAAACTGAGTCACCGCAGGGTTAAGGGCTCTAGGCCCTATTTTCCAAGAGCCTTCAACACCCACAGCATAAGGAGCTCTGGGTCCTCTTCTCTGGCCCCGTAGTCCTCAAACATTTTTGATTGCTTGGCCCATTTATAAAACTTCTTTGAGCATCCACCCCCGGCATATGCATATTTATTTACTTATAAATTATAATCATGTAAAACTACATATACATTATGCACCTTATAAATAGACATACTCATTATAATAGATATAATAGACACACTCAAGAAATAGAAATTTACAAAGAAGATAGAGCATAAATAGAGCTGGCCGTTCCACCACGTTCTTTCCACACCCAGTGGCTCATCATGTGCTTCTCCTGGGCACATACCCACGTTGAAGACTCATTGACCACCCCCATCAGCCTTCTCACGGTGTTGTCCCTGAGGTCAGCATTGCTGCTGCTCACCAGTATTCTCAGTCCCTTTCCCCTCCAGATACATGGGAGGATGGCACTCCCAGCCCTTGAAGGTAGGAGTGACGGCATAAGCCGCATGACCAATAAATGGCTCACTTCTGTTTGGGAGCATGAAGAACCATGATTCTCCACATCCTCTCCTCTCCTGCCACAACAGAGCCTGAAGCCGCCTGTTCGAATGGGGTGTCATAAGATGGTCATCCAGGGTCCCTCAAGGGGCTCCAATGGGGAGACGCTGCGGAGCCATGTTGGATTTGAGGCTCGGGAGTTGGCTCGTTACTACAGCACAAACTAACTCATCCTGACTAATACCTTCTGTGAATGAAGAACCAGATGACTTCGCGATCGTGGGTTTGTCTCTGAGGAGGGGTATCTCCCAAATCACACCACCAAAAGGGTGCTCCTTGGCCGTGACAGCCCAGCCAGGGTGCCATAGAGGGGGACTAGCAGGGCACGGGGTGTAGGATGGGGTCAGGGTACAAGAGACTGATATGCAAACCTGGAGACCAGGTAGGCAGCATGTGGGCAGCCTTGCCCCAGAATTGATGGGCAGTTTCCACTCTGATCCAAAAGGTATCCCTGAACTCTGAGCAGAGGACCTCCAAGCCAGAGAGTGAAAAATGACTCTGTATCCCTGGTATCTGTATGTCCTGTGCCTTCCTAACAGGTAGGAGTTCGATATCAGGCCAAATACATAAATCCTCCTCCTTTAGGCTACTCTTCCAGCTCCTAAGGCAGTGGATCTCTGTCTTTAAGAAATTTTCAGGGGAACTGAACTGGAAGAGTACCTATTTCACCGAAGCTACCTCTCCATTGAATCTAAAACATTAATAGCCCATTTCCCACCTGCCTCTCACATTGGCTATTGCAAGGACCGCTACTGAATTACAGCATGGGATCCCAAGTGCTTAAGGAGAGAAGACTATGAATTTGGAATTCTCTTTTAAACTTGACATATGGCTTAATATATTGGTCCAGCGACCCTAACAGAGATGAAGTAACGGTAATGTATGCTGGATAGAATTTGTGTTTTTCTGCAAGTCTTGGGCTGGCTGGGCAACTCTGCTACAGGGTATTGTATCCTCCCCTGCCACCTTTACCACTGAGCTTCCATTTCATGATCTAAGGTGGCCGCTCCAGGTACCACCCCCAGGTCCACTCTCTGGACCATAGGAATCAGGGAAGCGAGGCACACTCTTCCTCTCAGGGGCATTACCGGAAGTTGCACACATCACTTCTGCTCAGATATGACCAGGATTTAGTCGCATGGCTGAACTTAGCGGCCAGAAAGGGTGGGAAAAACGTTGTCTCTAGGGACATGCTATTATGAAAGGAAGAAGAGGAGGGAGGAACAGAATTAGCAGACGGCCAGCAGCTCTGGCTGGTAGGTGTGTTCGGTGGCCTTCTTTGGGAAGCCTCTCCTCCCACCTGCACCCTGTGTGCCCTGCATGGCTGGTCACAGAGCTCCCCCAGGGCACTGGAAACACCCACTTACTCTTCCCTGTGTCCCACCAGGTGAAGCCCAACAAACACAGATGCGGAGTTCACCCCGTTTATACTTGTATCCTGTGCTGGCACTTAGTAGGTGTTTAAGAAATACCTATGGACCACGCGAATGAACCAGCGATTAGGTGAAGGAACCATTGATGATTAACCCAGGACTCTCCTCTGCTGGTCCCTCCCTATGGCCTTCTGGTTTTTGCCTCCCTTTGCCTGCCTTCTGCTCCAGGCCAGTCACCCTCTGGCCAGACCTCGGGCTCTGCTGCTTTGGGCTTCTGTGATGCCAGTTTGTGAGGGAAGGAGGAGAAGAAGAGAAAAGAAGCAGCAGAAGGCTCAAGCGGCAGGGCCCCTTGTTGAGGAACTGTATGTGTGGAGAAGAAGCTAGGAAAGAAAAAGAGATTGAAGAAGCATGACTTGCAGACATCACGGCAAAATCAGAAACGCAGGAAGAGGCCACAAATAATTTGGGAAGTAAAATTTGTTCGACTCTGTCTCTGTGACCCAGACTCTGTGGTAACCAGGCAAGCTGTGGCTCAGCGCGAGGATGACTCAGAACACCAGGAAAATGTCAGAGACGCGCGCATCCCAGAAAACCTTCACGAAGATTTTGCCCGCTTTGAATCTTTGCAAAAATCAACAACCTGACAAAAGATCGGAGTAAATGGCAGTGGTTTTCAGACGCATTCAGGTAGTTCCCCAGCCTAGAAATCATGATGTCCTCTGTAGAGCCCCCTGAGATATTTATGCTTTTAATGCCTTTTTTATAAAACAACAATTTTGGTAGAAGACAGCGTGATTATACCCCATGTATGAAATATAATATTGCAACCAGGCAAACACATCCAAAAAGATTAGTTGTCAAATTAAACAGAAGAACACTATTTCTGAATTTTTCTGTTAAAGCTCGTTTGCCAAGGGCTCTTCTTTGCTGCTGTCGTCTGTGCTTGCCGCTTTAGAAGCAATATCAAAAATCAAAGGAAAAGTACATGGGAGAAAACTGAAAATGGAGAAAATTCTACGCGTGAACTAAATGTTTTCTCTAAGTTAGGAGAGTGTCTCTAGACTGTAAGCTCCACGTGGGAAGTGGTCATGACTGTGTTATTCATTGTTCTGTTTCAGTTCCTAAACCAGTGGCTGAAGCTGACGTATTCTAGAAGTACGTGTGAGCAACTCTTTCATTTTAGCTACGGAACCTTGCGCTCCAAAGGGAAAGTAATTTGAAAACGACTGAACAACAGCAACACCCCTTGTGCCGGTTTCTCTTGAGAAGTCTTTTTCCTAAACAAGCATTTTTTCAAAGATTTTATTGATTTGACACACAGAGAGAAAGAGAGACGGCAAGAGAGGGACTACGAGTAGGGAGAGTGGGAGAGGGAGAAGCAGGCCTCCCAATGAGCAGGGAGCCTGATGCAGGACTCGATCCCAGGACCCCAGGATCATGACCTGAGTCAAAGGCAGATGCTTAACAACTGAGCCACCCAGGCATCCCTAGAAGTTCTTTTTCTTGATAAACACTCTCCAGACTACAGGACCCCATCAGCTCCTGTGGGTTCTAACAGACTGGATTCACTCAGTGTGAATGAGGTGTCCCTGGATACATGGCCTGCTTCTGAGGAGAATTTGGGGGGGAGGGGTGTGTCTTTGTCCAAGATCTTAAAACACTGAGATAACAATAAAACATAACAAATAATATTGTTTACTTGCGAAGTCCAGCAAACCTGGGTTTTTAATTTTCCTTATTTTATTTTACTTATTTTCTTCCTTTATGTTTAGTAATTTAAGTTTTTTTAAAAGATTTTATTTATTTATTTGACAGAGATTACAAGTAGACAGAGATGCAGGCAGAGAGAGAGGAAGGGAAGCAGGCTCCCCACTGAGCAGAGAGCCCGATGCGGGACTTGATCCCAGGACCCTGGGATCACGACCTGAGCCGAAGGCAGAGGCTTTAACCCACTGAGCCACCCAGACGCCCCAGTAATTTATGTTTTTATTTAAATATTTATTTATTTATGTATTTGAGAGAGACAGAGATAGAGAACATGAGGGGGGCGGGGGCACTGGTGAGTGGGGGCAGAGGGAGGAGGAGAAGGAGAGAAGCAGGCTCCCCACTGAGCACAGAGCCCGATGCAGGGCTTGATCCCCCAACCCATGAGATCATGACCTGAGCTGAAATCAATTGTCAGATGCCCAACCGACTGAACCACCCAGGGGGTTCCATTAGTAATTTATTTTTAATTACATAAGTAGTCCATTAATGATGCTTTACAATGATTAAAATCCAA
Organism: Taxidea taxus jeffersonii; assembly: GCA_003697995.1. Lineage (NCBI taxonomy): Eukaryota > Metazoa > Chordata > Mammalia > Carnivora > Mustelidae > Taxidea > Taxidea taxus. The sequence continues at coordinate 23,647 of RCUC01148932.1, read as the reverse complement.
ACAATAAAAACTAAAGTCCCTTTGATTACCACCTCACACCCAGCCCCCTCCTGCAAGGTAACTTCTCTCTGGTTTGTATCCTCCCAGACTTTCCTTTCTACTTTTTTTTTTTAAGATTTTATTTATTTATTTGACAGATCACAAGTAGGCAGAGAGGCAGGCAGAGAGAGAGAGGGGGAAGCAGGCTCCCCGCTGAGCAGAGAGCTCGATGTAGGATTCGATCCCAGGACCCCGAGATCATGACCTGAGCCGAAGGCAGGGGCCCAACCCACTGAGCCACCCAGGTGCCCTCTACTTTTATCTACAAATGCACATGTACACGGAAGCATTTATGGTTTTATCTTGTTCTTGTTTCTCTTTCTATAGCTGGTATACTATGGGACCTCTCGCTCTGTGACTTGCTTTTTTCTTTTGGAATAGGCCATAATGTCCTTACCACATTTGTCTACATAAATCTACCTTATGCTTTTCACCATTCACGGTATATTCCATAATACAAGCATATTATACAAGATAGCTTACTTACCTGGTTCCCTACACCTGGACATCGAGACGGTCTGTAACCTGTCAATCCACATACATTGCCAGAAATTGGCATCTCATTTATGCTTCACTGTATACATATGAGAGGGGTTACTCCAAGAAAGACAGCGAGAAGTGGAATTGCTGGGTCACAGGGCATACACACTGACAAATAACTCTCCGACATGGCTGTGCCAGCTCACTTTGCCACAATCACCATCTCCCTAAATGCAGGCCACCATCCAAAAACTGTAAGAGTATGGCCTACCCAACCAATGAAAACAGTCTCCCACTGTTGCCTCATTTTGCCCCACTGTGTTCTGAAGGCAGGAGGTCAGCTCCATGGCTGCTACTTAAGACAGCCCTTAAGACAGGGATTAGCCCTCCTCCCTCTGCTTTATTCCTTGCCCCTGCTACACAGAGAGGCACAACCTAGGCAGGTGGCAGTGGCAGACACTGCTGGCCGCCCACCAGATCTCTTCTTCTAGGCACAGGGTTAGACCACATAGTGTCCTAGACATGAACCCCTAAGTGGGGTGATGTGTACCACTACTTCCCAGCAGCCCTGTACAACTTTTCCACGTGCTACGTTCCATGCCCTTTTCCCCTCCACTGGCTTGATACAAAAAAGCATGGTGAGCCTAGACGCTCACCATTTTAGATGGCAGAACTGCACGAGAAAAGACGGCCGGGTCCTTCAATAACTATTTGGAAAAGGCATATCCACCAATCCCAAGACTTGTTTTGGATTTAGTGTGAACAAGAAACAAACTTCTAGTATGTTTGAAAATTTGGGGGTTACAACAGCCATGGGTATAGTACGCTAATATAAGGTAGAGAGGATTAATTCATTAAAAGGATCACAGGTGCTAAAAAAAATAGGGGAACAGGTCCCTGGCAGATATTTAGTGATATCTCCCAGGGCATACTATTCCATCCTGGAAAATCTCTAAATAATTAGGAGCTAGTTGAAAACAATAAATGCTGGACGTTCACAGTTTGGTTAGCAAAGGGATTTCATCCATTTTCTGGTTCCTGCTGTGGCCTGAGAAGGACCACTTCCTGGGGAGACTCTGGTTGTTGGTCAGCACTGGCCTAAATGTTCACTTGGAAGTTCTTGGTCAGCTATCAGGGTTAATTACTACAGAGAGTCTCGACTCTGTGGAATTGCTTCATCGGAGGTCAAAGACTACCTAGAATGCCACTTGCTATTAGAATGATAACCTAGTAGCTTGGGGCCAGGGGTGAAGCTCCCACATGGTTTACCAAGTTACCTATTGAGGTTGACTGTCTATGGAGAAGACAAAGGGCCTGACGTAAAGTCCTATCCAACAACTCTTGGGAAGCAAAGTACTCCCAGCAGGGTAGCTGTCAAAACTATTTGTGCAGCTATGAGAGGAAACCTGTCCATCCCTCCAGAAGACTTGTCTCCCACCCACCCCCTTCCCCATTCTGTGTCAGAGCTGAGATGAAAGAATTCATATCCTGGTTTCATTCCAATAATGGCAGTACTGGGAGAGAAGAAAGAGACTTTGAAAGAGGTTCACTTATGAGTCAGATGTAAAAGTTAGAAAGGGTCAGGAAACTGGACTGTCCAGCTCTTTCCACAAAAGCAAAAGTGTTCAAACAATCAAATCGAGCAGGAAAAGGGAAGCAAACCTGGCTGAAGGCAGGGAGAGAAGCCTAGAGTCCCCTCAATCATTGAATTTATCCCTGGGATCCTTGGAATCACAGAGCCCAGTTTGAAAAGCCCTTCTCTGTAGGCCTTTCCAGATGGCCTATCAAAGGCTCTAGTGGGAAGCAACCCCGGAGCATGCAGCAGCACCCCAAAGGTGGTGGCATTTCTGGATGTGGGAATTTTAACAGTCCATAAAGACATGAGGGCAGAGACTTTACTGCATTTTGGCTACTGTGTTCCGAGTACCTGGCTCATCATGGAGCACAGAGTAGGCATTTACTATCCGGGGAATGAGAGAACAAAGGAAATTTGAGCTTCACATTGCAATCAGCAACACTCATAGCATATTGGCCACATAATATTTTAGTTTGCAAAGCACTTTCAGAACCCGCTGTGACATAGACAAGACAGTGAATATCATCCTGTCTGAAACAGTTTCAGAGAGGTTAGGTAACATGCTTAATGTCACACGGATAGTCAAGCCAATGCTACTTCTACTACCCTCACCACTGAGATTCTCAGATGCTCCTGCCTTAATGGCTGTAACCATTTGTGGAGTTGGCGGTATAATCTTTATTGGGATGATAGCAATATGCAAAGCATATGAAGACCCCCAGTTCATGACCATAAGCACAAGCATTTTGATTAGCTGTCATTGTGGCAAGTTCTGTCTCTACACTGAGGAGGGCAATCCTTGCTCTAGGGTCACAGATTAGAGACCCCACACCAAAAAGTCATCCTAAAGGTTCATGTCAGGAATCTCCAGGGGCATGAAGAGTATGGGATGAAAAGTTGATTTCATGATCTGGAAACCAACTCAAACTTCAAGTCCTCCTTCCCATGGGAAGTTGCATCTGGGAGTTAAACAGTCTTGGAAGCATGAGTCTGGAAACTCTAATCCCTTGGTCCGGTATAAGTCATGAATTTGGTCCACAGCTCACAGGTTGCTGGCTTGGTGTTTAGTCACTTAAAAGTTAAACCTCAGTCCCCACCTGCAAATTGTCAAGGGATACCCTATTTCGGTTCACCATAACCTGCCAACTTGTCTTAGAATCATCTTCACCATAAACCCTCAGAAATTCACCTACCTCTATATCAGTCCCTAAATAAGCATGAGCAATAAGTATGTACAGAGATGCCAGTGTAAAAGAGAACAAACAGCCCAAGTCAGGGGACTTTATTCTATTTCTACGTTGCCCAATTTATTCTCCTTGTATAACATAGATAAAATAACTCCTTCCCATGAATAGCCAATGCTATGAATGCATTTTCACATGCAGCAAACTGAACCCTAACAAGAAAGCAGTATATTTGGTCTTTCCTTCTTTTGTTCTTCAAAATCCTCCTCTACTTACTTTTTCCACCTCAAAAGTGAAGGCTAGGCAATTTACAAGATAGACCAACGATGGGGTATAGACCCATGATTTAAGCCCAGGAGAGGTGGGGGCTTGCTGAATCAAGCCTCCCTGGATTGAAGATTAAATGGCTACGTAATAAAAGACACCCCCCCCCTATTGCAGCACAATACTGAAGTCTGAAGGAGCAGAGTTACGATGGTCAGGGGGATCCCTAACTTAGCTTTTTTACTTCAGTGGCCCTTCTTCACAACCACCTCCCTGCCAATGTACCTAATCTGAGCTTATCTCCAATAAAACTGGCTAATTGTACCATATTTTATTGTATTCCCCATTTCTCTGGGTGACATCTTTTCACACTATTTTCAAGGATCTTACAGAGCATCTGTTCCATCCAAGCACCAGAAAGAACACCACGGAAGGTGGAAACAGGTTGGAGGCAGAAATGGGGTGTGTGAAGTCTAATCAGTTAGAGACCTGAGATCCTCTGTCTGCTCACTAATAAGTTGCAACTGGCATGTGTGTGCCTTATGCCCAGCCCCATACTAGGTGCTATAGAATATACAGAAGCAAAGTAATTTGTCATTTCAGTCTCATTGAGGAGGCCAGACAAAAACAGAAAATAATAGAAACAGCACATTGGATCAACAGCAGATATCTACATGTGTTATGTACTCAATACCAGCATCTCTTCTAGGTAATGGGATAGAGACAAAAATCCCTGCTCTCGTGGGGTTTACCCTAGAGCAGAAAATATAATTCAGGGTTTGATTATGGAGGTCAGAAAATAAGTCATCTGTCATTAAGAGAAGAGATGTGAGTGGGCTGAGGTAGAAGCTTCAGGTAGGCCTCCTTCCCCACAGGCCTCTCTGTTTAGCTTACCCAAACTGAATCCATCACCTCGTCTATTAGAGATCCCATTCTGTGACATCAGTCACTGTCTCCATCCACCCAACCTTACTATCAAGCAACCTGGAGGTATACCAGATGGTCCTGGTGCCCTCCTCCTTCCTTTTACTCCCTGAAAGCAATCAATCAGCGTGTCATGTAGATTTTATCTCCTAATTGCCTCTAAAATCTGTTCCCTCCTTCATATTCCCACTGCTGCAACCTAAATTGAGCCTTCATCATTTCTTACCCTTAATACGAAGGTAAGTAGTGGACACTTTCATAGACAGTCCAGAGTCCCCTTCGAGGAAGGCCTTGTTGCCTCTGCTCTGGCAATGCTCTGGGTGCCCTGCCCTCCTGGGGTTAACCCCCTCAGGAGTTGCTTCAGGGCAAAGGAAGCTGTCTTATCTAAGCCTCATCTATCCCAGCCCCACCCAAGACTACTCTGAATGGCTATCTGAGCTCCAGAGCTCACCACGGGATGCGCAGACATTTTTCTCTGCCCACTCTCACTTCTGTCCCTCCCCTCCCATGGGTGTCAATACTAAGGACCCTCCTCAATAAAGAGCCTGCTTGCCGGAATCCATCCATCCTGTAATACCCAGATAATTGCAGTGGCTTCAACTACCCTCTCTGCTTCCACGGAATGCTCCACCAATCCCATCTCTGAGAATCTACAGAAAGTGATATGTATGATTTTTTAAGACTTAACTTTTCCCTTTATCAAAGTGCTACAAAGTTTCTGAAGTCAAATGTTACTCAAGACTTAGAATGAAAAATGGCATTTCCTTTCCCACCCATCATCATCATCTTCTGGTATTCACTTTTATATTCCTGAATAATGTGCTCACATTTCCTATTTGTGGATGTTTTTGATTTTTAGATACTTATTGACGTTCTACCATGGAAGATGAGAGTTTAGGACTTTTACACACACACACACACACACACACACACACACACTTCCCCCTTCTTCATTTTCCCAAGATTGTTATATCACTATTTTCATTGTTTTTGTTCTTTAGATTCCATAGCATCATTCACAGCTGATCCATGTGGTGTACTGATTACATTTTTTTTTCCTGTATGGGTTTTTTTGTTTTCCCTGGAATAAATAATTGCCATGTTTCCTTATTTGCTTGTTTTTTTATGTACCACTCACTAATTCCCCTCCAAACTTTCTACCAGAATGTCTCTTTTCAATATGTTTAAACACATCGAGTAATCAATCCACTCAATAGTTTTCTTCTTAGAGACTTCCCTCCTGAAACTCCCCCTTCTTTTTCCAAAATAGACTGAAGTGCTCTAATCCTGCTCTGTTACCCTTGTCCTTGTGGAGTGTATTTTATAGTAGCTTTCCAATAAAGGGAATACAGGAGATGATTTGTTAAGACTTGCACTTCTGAAAATTTATTCTTAGTTCAGAGCTCTTCAGAGAAATAGAATTAATAGGAGTTTGTTTGTTAATTATGAGATATAGGCTCACAAAATAAGGGAGGCTGAGAAATCCCATGACCTGTCATCAGCAAGCAGAAGGCCCAGGGAAGTTGGTAGCATAATCCCAGTCCAAATCTGAAGGTCCAAGAACTAAGAATGCAGATGTCCAAGGGCAGAAGATGGATGTCCCAGCTCAAGAAAGAGAGCAAATTCAGCCACCTCCTACCATTTTTTTTTTCTGTTCAAGCCCTCAAGAGACTGAATGATGCCCACCAGGATTAGTGAGGAAGATCATCTCTACTCAGTCTGCGGATTCAAATGTGAATTTCCATCTGAGTCACGTTCAGAAACACATCCAGAAACAACACCTTGCTAGCTATCTGGGTGTCCCTTATCCCACTCAAATTGACCCATAAAACTAACCATTATGTATCCTCATCCTCAAACCTCATACACAGAGGTAGTTTGGCTGGGTATGGTATTCTAGGTTCAAAAACAATTTCCTTCAGAATTCTGAAGTCATGGCTCCAGAGTCTTTTAACTTCTAACATTGATGAGAAGACCCATACCATGCTAACTCCTGCTCTTTAATATTCTCTCCTTATTCCCTCCCCCTTTCTCTCCCTCTGTCTCTCTCAGCTTTTAGGCTCTTTGTCTATAGCATTTTGAAAATTCATTATATTCTATCATAGTATATCTTAGTTCGGGTTGCCATAAATAATACCTTAGAATTGGTGACACAAACAACAAAAATGTATTTTCTCACAGTTCTAAAGCCTGAAAGTCCAAGATCAAGATTTCTGGTGAGACTTCTCTTCCTGGCTTACAGATAGCCACCTTCTCACTGTGTCCTCACATGGCCTTCCTTCTGCGTGCATGTGGTGGGGAGACCCTGAACTCTCTAGTGTTTCTTCTCATATGGGTTCTAATCTTATCAGAGTAGAGCCCCATCCTTACCACATCACTTAACTTCAATTACCTGCTAAAAACCTGTATTCAAATACATTCACAATGGGGGTTAGGGCTTCAACCTATGAATGGTGGGGAGGACACAATTCAGTCCATAGCACACAACTGATAAAAGAGAACCTCAAAGGAAACCATTACCTCTTATTTCTGGTTCTTCCCACAACCCAGCTTTCTTCCCAACAGCACTTCAGCTTTCTCTGTACTGGTAAGTAATTTGTCACAGCCCACTGCTTTCCAGCCTCCACAAATTTGTAGACTTCTTCTGCCTTTTGTCATCTCCTCTCCTGTACTTTAATTTGTCCTTTTTTTTTTTTTTCTAATTCTTCATAGCCATTGCAGTGGGGTTTAGTCAGGGATTGGAAAGAAACGTGAGTGTTTGGTCTGTAAGCATACCTGGTATTTCTTGAGAGTGACAAAACTGAATTGCAACTTTTATTATGACTCTTCCTTGACTAAATCCCTTCAGTTTCTCCCCACAACACTCAGTAAGGATTTTCAACTGGTGCGCTCATAGTGGCAGAAGAGAATTAACATGTGTATCACCAAGTTTCAGGGATACAGTTCAAAGAAGTCAACCACTTATATGCAATTTCCTTTAAATCTCACACTATATTTTTTAAATATATTCAAATTCTATATCTCTCTTCCATAATAGATCTATTTATTTTAATATATGAGTATTATTTTTAAATTATTGGCATTTAAATTGTTTCACTTTACTTTCCTTCCCCAATCTTCAAGTAAAATCAATGCTTTGGGGAAGACATCATGTTTATCTCACTGCTTTGAGTATCCATAAGACGTATATCCCAATTTAAGAGGTCCAGCCCTTATTTTTATTGTGTCCTCAACACTGAGCACAATATTTGGCTCTTAGAAGATACTTAACTAGCGTTTGATGAATGAACTGAACTGGATGGTCTTGAAGGGAGGGTATTGTTTAGATGGGGAGTGGGGAGGGAGGCATATGGCAGATCAGGTAGACAATTTGGCTAAGCCAAGTTCTAGAAGAAGGAATGAACATAGTGGGTATGTTCTGGATGGTATCATAGGCTGAGAGATTTCTAATGTCTTATGTCTGATATTTGCCCTGAGATCTAAGTGTAGCTATGTCCCTAGATAAGCCATGTTTTGACTCTGACATTTGACCACTGACCCTCCCCTGGCCATGCTGTCACCTGCTCCTCATTCACTCTTCATTATAGCTCCTGGCAAGATCAAATCCATGCTACATGTCCAAACCAATCCCAGAAACTCCATCTTGGAAGCAGGGCTGGTCTCTTACCGAGGAGCACAGACAGATGCTTCAACTTTGAGTGCTGCAGGGACAGTCCCCTAACCTCAGTGAATGTCCCACTGAATTCAGAAATTCTTCCCTGTAATCACTATCCTCTCACTGTACAAAGGGCCCTGAGAGGCCTTCCCCTGGAAGTCTTTAATATCCAAGAATAAATAAATAGAAAAGCAGCCCCCTATTTCCTTGGAGTAAAAGCAGATATTAGAGACCACAGGGGGAGAGAAATTCCTACTGGAGTTGATACAGACTTCTTCAAATTTCCAGTATAGCCAAGAGCCAGATCCAGTGGTATTGGAAAAAAAAAAAAAAGTGCTAACCATCTTCCAGGATGATAAGGCAGCTATTTACAGTCTTTTGGCTCTCTTCTCTGAGCCATATATTTTGGCCTCATAATTTTAAGTGCAAAGAACTCCAGAGCATCTTCTCATCTTTTTCTCCTTTCTGCCTCTCTTTCCTTTCTTTGCCTGCCTTCCATCAAAGCCCTAGCTGGCAATGGAATTAGTGGACTAATCTACTGGGGGAAAACATCCCAGGTTTCTTGGGTAAAATTTCTGGAATTAAAACTCTTGGTTGACAAAGAAGTCATATTTTAAAGATTTTATTTTATTTATTTGTCAGAGAGAGAGAGCGAGAGCAAGCACAGGCAGACAGAGAGGCAGGCAGAGGCAGACAGAGAAGCAGGCTCCCTGCGGAGCAAGGAGCCCGATGTGGGACTCGATCTCATCTTGACCTGAGCCGAAGGCAGCTGCTTAACCAACTGAGCCACCCAGGCGTCCCAGAAGTCCTATTTTAATGGAAATCTTTAGAGGTAATAATAATAGAGAACGCACATTAGCTCATTCAATCCTTATAATCCTGGAAGGTTGGGACTCTCTTGTTCCCATCTCACAAATCAGGAACCTGAAGCCCAGAAGTCACGCAGCTAGTAAATACTGGAGCCAAGTGTGAACCTAGACTGTCTGGTTCCACAATTGGGCTGGTGGGTGAGAAAAGTATCTTTTTTTTTTTTTTTTGCCTCTACCCATATTTGGACCTCAGCTATCTCTATAACAAGACAGATTAACAAGAGAAAGGCATATGAGTTGACTTAATATAAATTTTATGTGACACAGCAGCATTCATAAGGAAATGGATACCCAAAGAAGCAGTTACCCCTGAGTACTTTTATGCTGGGTTCCATAAAGCATATAAAATCATAGAAAAACATGATAGGACAAAAGGGGTAAGAGCCAAGGGTAGTCAACTGGAGGGAAGTTAGCAAGGCCTGTCTTTTTGGAATCTTTTTGGCATCCCTTGGTCTTCAGGGATAAGGATGCTCCTTTTACTCTGGATGTAAGGAGGGCGCCTCTCACATGAGGCCTATGACCTGTTTCAGGGAAGCAGAGCCCTTCCTGCACCTGCCATTCTTCAAATTTCTTCAGCTTGAAATATTCGCTATGACAACACACCACTTTTGGGGGTGGTGTGCCCGAACCCCATAAGGCTCTTACCCATTATACTACCCCCTAAGTGGAAATGCACATCTAGCTCAACAGCTCCCAGACTCTAACTTTTCACATGCCAAGAAAATTTCAAAATAATATGGGGGAGGGTAGATCAACACAGGATTGCCAACTTTATGTTTTGCCAAATAAGCACATTAAAAATAAATCTTATGATCACTATCAGTTCATTTTTAAAATGACTTGTGAACACCACAAAATGGGAAGAGATGATCTCAGAATAAAAGCAGACTTCTAAACCAAATAAATTTAGACTTGTGCAAAATGGTACATCTGCCCTGTTTTCTCCATTTTGCTGAAGACCAGCGAAAACTATTACAGCATTTAGAGCCAGGGATCAGTTCACCTGGTGCATTTTCTTGGGACCTAGAGCTGAATCTCTGGGTCCTCTTGGTATGGGGGGTTGAGGAGGGAATGCCCAGGCTATCGGCTTCAATCCTGGGAACATTACAAGGTAGGCAGGTCTGTGTCTGGTCCCATTCAAGGGTCCCTCCATCCTAACCAGACCTTCCCCACACCCTTCCACCCGGAGGACTGCCAGTGTGTGGAGCAGGTGGGTGAGGAGATGGAGAGAAACCAAACCAATGGAGCTGGAGTTCTGAGGGGGCTGTGGAGGTGAGAGGTCTGAAGATGAAACATGCTGTTAATTGCCCGAGACAAAGGAGAACAGACACAATTTGCTCAAGGTGACTGGGAAAAGGTGGGCCTGGTGCTCTCATTCATGTGCTCACTATCCTTCCACCGTTTGAGACGGCTGCCCACAAGTGTTCGCTCAGCAGCTCAGTGCTGAGGAAAAGGTGAAGTTTGGGATCTGACCATTTTACTTGCTAGGTATTTTTCATGGTTTTCCAGCTGCTTCTGTGGCCCAAGCCTCATCGTCTCTTTAGTCAACCATGGCAACAGACACACACACACACACACTCACCCAGGCCATCCCATACCACAACTGACCTTATACTCAATACTCCAGAAACGTAGACTTCCCTTTCAGAAAGCCCAGGACAGGGCACCTGGGTGGCTCAGTTGGTTAAGCGACTGCCTTCAGCTCAGGTCATGATCCTGGAGTCCCGGGATCGAGTCCCACATCGGGCTCCAGCTCCACAGGGAGTCTGCTTCTCCCTCTGACCTTCTCCTCGCTCATGCTCTCTCTGTCTCTCTCTCAAATAAATAAATAAAATATTAAAAAAAAAAAAAAGAAATCCCAGGACAAATAACTCTGGGCCTTTCTCCAGGCTGTTCCATCTGCTCTGTCCTCCCCTCTTCCACATAAACCTCTTCATAAACCTCTTCACCCTGTGAGGCCTCATGGAGGTCTCAGCATCTCGGGAAGCCCCCGCCCTCACACCCAGGCTGGGTCGCATGAATGTGGACGCATACCTCAGTCATGGCGGTCATTGAGCTACGCTGAAATCATGTTTCCCCTCACTTGCCCCTCAGTGGCTAAGGTCATGTCATACTCACCTTTGCATTCTCAATGCCAAACAGTGCAGTCCGTGGAGAAGGAATGTAAAACAGGCTTTTTGAACCACAGATTTGTATATCTAGAACCAGATGATCCCTGTCCCAAGACCTGGCAAGTTAGCTGGAGAGCTGACACGCCCTCCGGTATGAGGACAAGACAGAGCGTTGGACTTAAGATAACCAAGAGTTAGAACACATGGTACAGTGTGTTACCAGCAGCAGAAAAAGAAGAAAACAGTGGGAGCTGTCATTGCTAAGAAAGTTTCCACGGACGACCGCGGAGGAAGGAATGCCCAGACAACTCTGCAGCACCTGGGCTGGCTCATTCTACCCACTGTGCTGCCCCTTGCCCCAGGCCTCTGCCAGCCATCCCCCAAGCCCCAAATCCTCCACCAGCCCAGGAGAATGCCAAGCTGACCCACTGCAACAGTATCAGGATCCTCCAGCACTTCCATCCGACAGCATGAGAATGTTCTGAGTGCCAGGTGATTGAACTTGAAATAGGAAAACGAAAGTCTTCGAATGACTGTTGCTGGCAACTTTTAAAGAAAGGAATGGCAGGCATTTATCTGCAGGCATCAAGGATGGGACACAACTCTGCCAGGAGGCTGAGGGATGAAGGAGAGGGCTCCAAGGTTCTGTTAGGAGCAGCCTGTCCCCGGAACCAAGGGTGCAGAGCTTGGCGAGTGGGCGTCCTCTCTGAAGTGCCCTGATGTGCCCTGGGGGACACAAGGAAGAACAGCCACCATCTCTTGCAATAAGGACAGAGAATGAGAGCAGCACCTCCACTGTGCAAAGCCTCACATCTAAGACCCAGGTTGGCTCAGCTTTGCACAATAACTCAAAGCAAACTGCGGCTTCACAGCCAGAAAGCTGGGGTAGCCCTTCAGAAACAGAGCTGTGAGCCGAGAGGGTTCTGGGAGTGCAGGACTCCCAGCTCCGTGGGGTGGAAGAGATCCCCTTCCAGTCTGATGGTCCAGGCTTCTGAGGAATGGGTTGTCATGGAATGTGTGGCTTTTAGAGACCCTCCCAAGGGGTCACACCCAGGGAGATAGAAATGTGCAGCCAGTGGCTATGGTCCCACCTCCATCCCACAGTCGCTGTGCAAAGGCCCAAGTCCCTGGTGCACCTGGGCATTCCTGGGTTCATTTCAAGCCTGAGAGGGTCAGGCCCTGCATAAAGGCCACCACATCTTTCCTCCCCTGCGCCCCAGTCAGGTGGCCTTCTCTGAGCAGAGTAGAGACTTCTCAGCCGAGCAACAGCCCGTGACTCATTACCTTCCCACATGCAAGTGACCTCCAGCACCTGATCATTCCCATCTCTCTCAGGGCCACCCAGGCCAGCCCTCACCTTTGGTATTTGAATAAGGCTGCCAGAAGAAAGGAGGCAGGGACAGTAATGTGGGAAGAATTCTGCCCCGTCCAGCTGGCTGGTGACCCCAGCACACACCTCCTCCCTCCCAGGCAGCCACTGCCTCGAGCTTTCTTGGTTTTGTTTGCTGCAGAATTAAACAGTCCTTTGTGGAAATGCCCGGAATGACAGGGATGAGTGAGAGAGAATGCCGAGATTGAAGGTTCTACAAGTCCATTCCCAGAGAGCCTTTTGATCATGCTTTATTTTCTCAGCTCATAGCTCCCCACTGCCATCTTCTCCTTCTCCCTCCCTCCCTCACTCTCTCCCTCCTTTTCTGCCCCCTCCCCTGCTCCACTCTCTCCTCCCCTGCTCTCAGGCCAAGGCTACATCTGTATGCACCGTCCTTCCTCAGTCCCTCAGTCCCTCGGGTGTAAAAAGGATGAATTACCTCCTTGATCTCAACGTGATGGCCCCTGTCCAAGCACCCCTCACCTGCTGGGTACATAATTGAAGTGTGGTCTCTGAGTCCGCAGCTGTCACGGAGGAATTGACAAAGAGACAAGAACAGGGCCCCCGCACGCAAACCAGGCTCTCCTTGGCTGCCCTGAGCACACACGAATGTCATTTTCCACACTCTGCACAAGGGGAAGGCCACACGAAGTTCAGAGACGCAGGAAGGGCCCTTTGGCTGGGAGTAAAAAATTAGTACAGATGCCCCCAGACTTGCTTTCAGCTGCCCCTCATGCCCTGCCCCTGCTCCTGCCCAAGAAGATTCTAGAAGGCTGACAGAGGCTAGGCTTGGCAGAACGACCACTGGTATGTCCTGTACCTCATTTCCTCACCCCCACTATGTTGTCATGGCTTGGGCAGCAAATACATAAAAAAGCAAATAAGAAGAAATAACGAAAGGATTCCTCAAAACCAAGAGCGCCAGACCTTCCCGCATATCCCCTGCCTCTGCCTTCCCCCCTGCTATAAACTGAGCACTGAGGCTCTCCTACCCACCCACCCCAGCCTCTGCTCAGACCCTGAACCAAGCCCAGTGGAGATGGGAAGGTAACGGGTAGCTCAGTCTCTTTGCTTCTACTTTAAAGTTTTCCACTTTGGTCCCCACTCCTAAATCTAAAAATGAATACCAGGCAGGGGTTTGCTTGGCCTCCTTTGGTCCTAAAGTCTGCCCAGAGCCCCACGGCCCACTGGACACCACTGAATGGCCAGCGCCCAACCCTGACCAAGACTGCATCTGGGGTCTCCCCCCCCAGCTTGGACCCTCCATCTGGCCAGGCATAGCCAGGTCTGCTGCCCTGCTGCTCCGTGGTGTCATGAGATCACACTTGTCATGGCAAGCCTAGGTCTAGGACTAAACAAGACTATCAGCATAAAACTCAAAGGTGACACTGGGCCTTAGTACCCATGGTTACTGAGCTATCACAGCTCCTCTCTCTTTTACCCCGAGAATGTGGAAGGAAAATAAAGGAAGGAATGGTGTTAGGGAAGCATTTTGAGCTAAAAGGGAGCATGAGATGCTCTGGTGTGTATGTTCCTGGAATGTCTCAGCCCCTGGGGACAAATGCTCATTGACATTCAGTCCACAAATAGGAATGGCTCTAGATCTGCCTGTCTGACCAGCAGGACATCTCATCTTTACTAAGCCGCCAAGGATTCCTAAGGTCTCAGGAACTGAGTCTACACGTCTCATACTTGCCAGTTCCGGTGGGCACCCCTTTCCTAGGTTCTATGGAGGTGGCATCCCCAGGCAGCAACTTTGCTGCGCCCTGGTCCTCATCAAAGTTCACCTCTGGGGATGATGAGGTTAGAACTGAGTGCAGCACATGACCCAGCCCTGGGGACCCTGGACATTATCCAGGGAATGGTGAAACCAGCAGAGGGCCTCTGTGGGGAGATCCAACCTCTGATCCAGGTGCCCAGGGCAAGATCTTTTGTCCTTGTTTTCTATAGCACAGTACCCTTGCCTCAGTTTCCATTTCCGCCCCAAGACGAAGATCAAACCTCATGCTCTTGGGTCTTTTCCTCTCCAGTCCCATTTTCCTGAAGACAACTCCCAACCTCCCCCACCACTCACCATCATGACCACACGCACAGCAACCTCATTTTCTTATATAAGAAAAAGCGAGAACATAGGTAAAGCAAAATAAAAGGTTTGCCCTTTAGCTTCTTCCTCCATCCCTACTACTCCCCAAAGGCCCTACCCCAATCACCCACAGGAAAATGTGCCTTAAATGATTGTTTATCTTTTCAGACTTTACATCTACCCCAAGTCAACAACATCTCCTGGTTTCCCAGCATGCATAGGTGCTGCTCACACAACTGAAGGAATCATTCAGGGAGTCTTGCTGAATAAGGGGCCAACCTTCTCAAAAATGATATTAAAGTTTTCATCTTTAGCTAGGAAACAAAAATGCATGCAATTTTCAAATGACAAATTCTCTCGCTTCTACACATCGAATTGCAAAAGTCTCAGGGCCAGGGCACCCCATTTTATATGACATTGTTGAATTTCCAGACCAATGACCAGAGTTACGGGGTAGAAAGGGCACCATGGAGGAGATGGGATCTCCAGCCCCCTCTCCACCTCTAATTAGCTTTGGGTAAGGATTTGGCTTAGTTTTCTCATCTGTGATTTGAAAGGATTTGGCTGAATTTCTAACGATTGCCAGGCTCTGATGTTCCAGCCCTGCGTTGTCTTTCATGATTAGTAATTATGACCTACAAGGGCCTTGACACCGTAACTGAAGCATATATGGGAGACCTCTGGCGTTGTTTCCCAAAGCAGAAACATACTCAGTTTTTAAAGACGATCACAGAAAGTTGTCAGTGAGATAACAAACATTCGTGGAGCATTTCCCGAATGCCAGACCATATGCTGGGTGCTGGGGGAACAATGGTGATCAAAGAAGACACGGTCCTTATGGAACTAAAAAGTCAAAGAAGTTATGGGCCTCAGAGATCTTTCAATTGGTAGGAGAGACTTACACACAAAAAAAATACATCTCACCATATGTTATAGACTGAATTATGTCTCCCTCCCCACAAATTCATATACTAAAGTCCTAACCCCTGGTGTAACTATATTTGAGATAGAGCCTTGAAGAGGTAACTGAGATTAAGTGAGGTGGTAAGGGTGGGGCCCTAATTTGTGTCCTTATAAGACAAGGAAGAGATGGGGTGCCTGGATGGCTCAGTAGGTTAAAGCCTCTGCCTTTGGCTCAGGTCATGGTCCCAGGGTCCTGGGATCGAGCCCCACATCTGGCTCTCTGCTCAGCAGGGAGCCTGCTTCCCCCTCTCTCTCTGCCTGCCTCTCTGCCTACTTGTGATCTCTCTCTCTCTGTCAAATAAATAAATAAAATCTTAAAAAAAAAAAAAAAGACGAGGAAGAGAGATAGAGCTTTCTTTCTGTGCTCACACACAGAGGGAAGGTCACGTGAAGACACAGCAAGAAGGTAGCCATCTGCAAGCCCGGAAAGGAGGCCTCACCAGAAAATGAATTTTCTGGCACCTTGACCATGGGCTTCCAGCCTCCAGAACTGTGAAAACACAAATCTCTGTTGTTTAAGCCACCCAGTCTATGGCGTTTTGTTATGGCAAAACAGATATGTTATGGCAAAACATATACCATACCACATCAAATCTAGGATATCACTGACTTTGTGACATACCATTATTTTACATGCCAGTGAAAGGAAGAAAGAAAGAAAGAAAGACTGTCACTTAAAAAATAATGCTTTATTATCACTGGAAACATTTAGACTTAATGGAAGACTCTCTCAGAATCATTTAGACAGATTTTTTTGTTGTTGCTTTAGTGCAGTCAAAAAGGGAAATAAATATAAGCAAAATAAATTGGTTACAGAATTTCTAAATCTCATTAATCAGAGCCCAACTCCTCTGAAATCACTTTTCAAGTCAGAGTAGAAAATGGCACCATGGATGGATGATGGATGAGGCAGCGTTTCTTAACAGTATGATCTACTAATGTCCCCAAGACCCTTCGAAGCCATTGACACCCATTATGCAAGATGTATGTTGAGCTTTCCTGCTTGCCCTGGGATACACAGTTCTCCAACACTAATGTCAGCAACAGTGTAACACAGCTTCACCTACTAGTGAGAGTCTTTCTTTCTTATGTCCCTGTATTGGTTTGTGGCAGCTGCCATAACAAAATACCATGGACCAAATGGCTTAAACCACAGAAATTTATTTTCTCACAGTTCTGGAAACTAAAGATCCAAGATCAAGGCACAACAAAGTTGGTTTCTACTGAGGCCCCCTCCCCTTTGCTTGAAGATAACCCTCTTCTCACTGTGGCCTCACATGCCCTCTCCTGTGTGCGAGCACTCTTCTGGGATCTCCTCCTTTTCTCCTAAGGACAGAAGTCATATTGGACTAAAGTTTCAACAAACAGATATTGGAGGGACACGGTTCAGCCTTTAACAATCTTGTAAAACATTTGCTTGTTACACTGCAAGAATATATTAAATTAATACTATCTTTCCAGTGATAAAAATTTGCTTTGCTAATATCAAATTGACAACCTGCTATTCTGCTATCCTTGCATTTCTGCATAAACCTTTTGTTTCAGTGCCAAATCAGAGTGTGATCTTTTTGAAGATATCTTAAGTACAAATTAAACTCAGAACATGGAATGTCAATAATGCTCCTAGTTCATTTGGAGTGATGACAGTATAAACAACCATGACCAAGTCCCTGTTTGCTCAGACAATGTTAGCAGCATCAAGACTGTGGCCTGACCCACAACACTGCAAGACAGTGTTCAGAGTAAGACATATCCAATTTCAGAATTGTTAAATGTGGACAAAAGTGTATGTGCACGTGTTAGATGAAATACGGTAAAACTAATTTAATTAGGATATCCATAAAGTTCTTGTGCAGCTTGGGTTTTTAATAAATTCACTTCCATATCATATATAAACAATTTGCAAAATGCAACAGAGAAGGAATTTACTTGAGATTTCAATGCAATTTTTAATGATTCATTTGTTCTAATTTCTTTCTTTAATTTTCTAGGTAATAAACCCTATGCTATATGGAATGGTTATATCCAAATGTATCTAAAATCATGTTAGATATGTTGAAAGCCAACATTTCTGTAATTAAATATAGTAAATTGTGATGAAATTCCCTCCCTGTTTCAAATTGTAGATTGTTAATATCACATACAGAAGTAAATTTATTATAATTCCAAACTGTGTAAGGACTTTGGGGCTACCTTGTACAGTACCAGGCGATGGATTACAGGGTGTTCTGAGGGTAAACAGAGTTGTCCTGAGAAAGTACTTCTTAAGTTGAGGCCAGGCAGTTGAGCTGGGTGTCAGCAGGGCAGAGAGGAGTATTCCCAGGAGAAGGAGCAACATGCCCAGAAGCCTCAGGGCTGGAGAGAGAGTAACTGAGAAGGCAGCTGACAGACTTGGAGCCAAGAGCCCAGGGGAGGGAGGGCATGCTGGACCACAGGATGGAGAAGCTGGCAGGTGCCCATTGGGTCCTGCCTTGTTGGTGCCGTGTCTAGATACATCACAGAGTATGGGTCATTTGGGTCATTTGTTGTTTCACTTTTTTATCGTGGTGATAGTTAGAAATAATCTCAATGGGGATGCCTGGGTAGCTCAGTGGGTTAAGTGTCTGCCTTTGGCTCAGGTCATGATCTCAGACTCCTAGGATTAAGCCCTCTGTTGGGCTCCCTGCTCAGCCGGGGAGCCTGCTTCTCCCTCTTTCTCTGCCCTTGCCCCTCTGCTCCTGTGCATGCGCTCTCTCTCTCTCTCTCTCTCTCTCTCTCTCCATCAAATAAAGAAATAAGGGCGCCTGGGTGGCTCAGTGGGTTAAAGCCTCTGCCTTCGGCTCAGGTCATGATCCCGGGGTCCTGGGATCGAGCCCCACATCGGGCTCTCTGCTCGGCAAGGAGCCTGCTTCTCCCTCTCTCTCTGCCTGTCTCTCTGCCTACTTGTGATCTCTCTCTGTCAAATAAATAAATAAATAATATTTTAAAAATAGCTACTTTTCCTGAGTTGTGCTCACTATGTGTCAGACATTGTGCACATAATGACACTTAACTCATTCAACTTAACTCATCCAACCCAAACGCAGCATAAACAAGCTCAGAAGCTTTTCTTCTACTTACGCCAGCCTGGTCTCAGGGTCAGAAAAACACACCCTTATGATGTTGTAGTTAAAAATACTCTCACAGGCACCAAGAGGAAGGGTCTATAAGCTGAGGATTCAGTCTATTAGTGAGTTGTGGCATAAATTTGGTGGGTCCAACTAGCCTTTAAAAAACAAAAAGAATGGGAAAAAAAAAAGCCAGAGTGTATCATGGACTAGTAAGTATTGATTTGTGAAACTTTTTCATTTCAAATGCATATGTGGATAATAGGTCATGAGGCAAAGTATATTTCTTACTGGGGCATGCTTCCAGAAGTGTTTGAAAACCAGTGGTCTAGGGGAGGAAGTAAGCACAAGTATGCCAAAGTCAAATGAAGGTCATGATCCAAACCCCACCTCTTTGACATCTGGTCCCCTAGAAGGTCACTCAACCTCCTCCCGTGGATAAAATGTAGATAGTAACAATGCATCATGAGATTAATGTAAGGTTCTTAGCACAATGGTAAACATCCAGAAACTATCATCACTTGACAATATTATTATTGCCACCAAGAAATACTCCTTTCATCTTGTCAAGCCTTCCTGACCAACCAGGAGACCACAGACCCTGGCTGGGATGGGAATGTGAGGTGACCTGGGCTCTGAGAAAGTACCACCTTCCCGGTGGCCTGAGAATGCTCCAGCGCCTGGCAGCTCCTCCTCAGCTTTGGCCCCTTAGCCACCCAGGCAACAGTTGGCTCCACGGCTTCCTGCCTGTGGACCATCAGAGGGGCTGGGTCACTGGAAAGGCATGTCTCAATTCAGCAGAGAACATGACTTTGCTCCAATAGGACATTTGTTATCCTGGCCCCCTTTCAGCCTCAGGACCAGGGAAACAGATGGTCCCCGGCCACTGTAATTCCTTCATGGTAGATTTAAAGAGGAAGATGATGGAGAAAAAGACAGCAGTTGATTTGTGATTTGTGAGAATATATGATACACATGTCCCTGTCCAAAATTAACTGTCAATGAATCAATGTCCAAGAATGAAAGGAAGTGCTTTATACTGGGGCTTTGGATGATACGTCTCCCTTTCTTGCGGCTCCCAGTGTCAGCCTTTGAACAACGGGGAGGGTTTGTTCCAAGTCACTCCTCTGGTAAAATCCTAGAGCCTGCTTCCCTAATGCTCTCACACTTCCTAAACCAGCTGCCAGCCTTGTGTGCCCATGGGGGGCGGGGCACAGATAAGAACACACGGGCATAGCAACCCAGAGCCTGAGGATGCTGGGAAACCAGTAGATGCCTCTATTGAGTTAGGACCACATCTGCTGCTGATGGGCCAGGAAAGAGCAGTTATGTGTGGTGTGGCCTGCAAAGCTGAGTGTGGGCCCCAGTGGTGACCCATCTGTTGCTAAGGATGTCATTAAGGGCCCACACCATGACTGGGTACCAGATATTAGGTATTTGCTTCCTTTGCTCTCATTTCATGGTCCCAGCTCTTGGAGAATACTAGCAGAGGGGAGGGGAACATAGAAAAGGGATTTCCCTTGTGCCCTAGTCTCATGAATGAAACAGAGTGGACGAAGGAGGGGTTTGGTAAGTTTGGCCCATTAGTGATATCTTTGCATGCCCTGGGAGTCCATAGCTCTTCCAGGGAGAAAAGCACAGAGGGGAGATTACTGAGTTCTATGAAGCTTGTCACCTTAATGGCCTGATGAAAGGAGGGTGACAGAGATAGATCAGGGTAATATCAGAGATTACTTACTGGATTGCCATTATCATTAACAGCCTTAATTAGTCTATAATATACTGTACCTCCGCAGCAAGTGCCAGTTAGAAATGGAAGTCAGGCTCGCAATTGGGAAGACAAGGAGCAGGAACGCAAGGGTCCATGGCCCCTCACGTCTATAAGGAATGCTTTTCTGACCTTGGAATTCACTGCACCGATTGAAGTGCAACACCTAGACTTGAGTTGCTAACCAAGCCTGTGTTTCTAGAGCCTCACTCTCTTCTCACTTTCAGTTCTCTCCTCTCTGACCAATAATGGCAGGTCTTACTCCTTTACTCTCTTGTTGATAATTCCATCCTACAGGGGCACAGTATGCTACGTTTTCTCCAGGCACTTATATTCCCAAGGTTCACACTTAGTCTCTCCTCGTGGTAACTCTGTGGGGTTGGTGGGATAGGTATTTCTACCCTCATCTGACGGCTAGGAGACCCTGAACCACAGTGACTGAATAAAATGGAAGTAAGACGAGGATCCAATTCTCAAACCTAATTTCCAACCCACTGCCAGCCCCACAATCATACACACACGTATACTCACATACACGCACACACATATGCACACTCACATACCCTCACACGTGCACACGCATATCAAGACTGCCCTTCTGATCAGATTTGCTTTCCATTTCCAACAATATCAAATAATTCCTAATTATCGAGATGAGTGACTCAGAGATCCTTCCCCTTGTTCAACTGTCACCCAGGTTCCAGTGACATAAAATATAGAATTTGGCAGTTTCCCGTGGGGCCTGGGCCAAGGTCTGAGGGACACTACCAAGAACTGTTTCTCAAACTTGCTTCTGCCTCCCCTCTCTCAACAGTGACACGGCAGGACACTCTCACTGATTCCTAATGAGGGCCCTCCTCCACACAATCCTTTTCCTATCTTTTGGGGAATTTAAGCAAAATCACTCACGCTCTCGGCCTCCATGTCCATCTCTCCTCAATCCTGCTCAAGAAGAAGAACTCCTAATCTGTCTTCTAGTGGATAAGACCCCTGTGCATGGAAATGGTTTGCTTCCCAAACCCTCAGTCTAAGCATGAGAAAACATCAGACATACCCAAACTGAGGAAGATTCTTAAAAAAAAAAAAAAAAAAAAAAAAGAGGTGACTTATAATACTCTCTAAAGTGTCAGGAGCATGAAAAATAAGACTGAAAATTGGCCAGAGACTGGAGAAGAGACGGGAGACATGACAACCAAAATGTAATATGGGATCCTAGACCAGCTCCAGCAACAGAAAAGGCCTATAGTAGAAGAACCAGTATAATCTGAATAAAGGCTAATTTGGTTAACAGTCTTGTACCAATGTTCATTTCCCGGAGGTGGCAATGCACTGTGGGGATGTAGGAGGCTGACATGACAGGAAGCTGGGTGAAAGGTACATGGGGACTTGCCGTGCTATCTTGGCAACCTCTCTGTAAATCTAAGATTATTCTACACCAAAATGTTTAGTAGAGAAAAGACAATCCCAGGGGTGCCTGGGTGGCTCAGTTGGTTAAGTGTATGCCTTCAGCTCGGGTCATGATCCCGGAGTCCTGGGATCGAGCCTCACATCGGGCTCTCTGCTCAGTGGGGAGTCACTTCTCCCTTTCCCTCTCCCTCTTTGCTCATCTCTCTCTCTCTCAAATAAATAAATAAAATCTTTAGAAAGGAAAAAGAAAAAAGAAAAGACAGTCCCAGACTCTATTACCGCTGAGCAACGTGTTACATGGTCACTCAGCCCCATGTCACTGACAAGGTCATGTACGATAAGAGCATTCTAGAATACAGGCATCTGAGTCTTACCTGATGAATTGCTCATGGAGGGATGGAGGGTACGTGCTCCAGGAATGCGTGCGCTGGTACGGCTTACTGGGAGCAGCCATGCCAAGGCCTGAATTTTCAACAAATCTGTGAGACTTACAACCTCCCAAATCAATGACCTGTTAATAAATAGTTCACACACACACACACACACACACACATGCACACACACACACACGCAGATACAACAGTACAGCAGAAAAAGCTTTATTCTAAGATCTGTGCAAAAATGAGTTCATGTGTTCATTTTTAGTGTGTTATATTTGGCACATAATGCATTTTGGAGTTGGGTTTTTCTATTATAGCTACGAAGATCATTTTTTAATAAAATTCAAATTGCTTCTACAGAGAGAGGCCTGGGGTCCCAAAGAGCAGTTTGAGAATCGGTGGGGGCAATCCTCTGATTTTATGGACGTATGTCCTGACAGGTTTACCCAAGGTCATACAGCGAGTTGGAATGAGAACCCAGGTCTCCTGGCTCCCTGTCCTGGGCTCTCCTGTACCACAGACAGGTCAAGGGCAGGCCCCGTGAGAGAGTTCTGAATCCACAGACAGCCTGGCACATGACAGCAAAAGGGAGAAAGCCAAGCTGAGTGAGGTGGCCAAGAGCATATGGCTCCATGGCTCATACAGATGGGGCTGTGTCCGGAAGAACAGAGTGGACAGCTCTGAAGAGGGGGTGTTGGGCAGATGGCTTCCTGAAGAGGTCCGCACAGTCAGCAGGTATCTGTCGGTGGGGGCAGGCTGTGAGGCCCCTGGTGAGCGAAGGCCCACCTGTGAGAGCGCAGCAGACAATGCCAGGAGCCCTCCCCATCCCAAGCTGCACCAGGGGTGGGGATGGGCTTTTGTTACCTGACCAAGTTATCGACTATGGTATTATCTCAGCAAAGAGAAAGGGGGAAACATCGATGGCTGGATTTGCAGGGAAAATCAGAGGCTGTGGGAGGATGACCTTGAGGCTGTAATAGGATAATGAGAGACAGGCAGCCATGGGGGAACTACTGAATTTCTATAGAAGACTGAGGAATTCCTTGATAAATAAATATTCCAATGAATCCAAACAAACCAGGCCTGATGGAATAGACACAGCCATTCAAAACCCACACCCACCAAAGCTTGAATGACTCTGTTCCTGGGGCCTCAAGCCCCTCCTGGCAGGCAAGTCAGCAAGGCCTCAGGGCTTCCTGCTCTAAGTGTCCAGCCCAATGGGGAGACAGACCTACAGACAGGGAATGATGCTGGAGGCAGCACGTGGTGCTTAAAGGCGACTGGGCCTCAGAGACCTGATCTGGAGTTCCTCTGCTTTTTAGCTGAGTGGTCTCAGTTCAGTCTCCTGCAGTCCCCAAAATCCATTTCCTCATCCTTTGCAGAAAGTAATCACTTTCCAATTCTAACCTATAACACTCTCTGTTTAAAACCCTCCAGTGGCTTCCCATTCAATTAAAATAAAATGCAAACTCCTGAGCCTGCAAGCAAG
>RCUC01148931.1:0-31090 GCA_003697995.1 Taxidea taxus jeffersonii | reverse complement strand
CATTATTAACTGTAACATTGTTTGTAGTACCCAAAGACTAAAGATAGTCAATAGTTTTATCAGAAGGATCTTATTAAATAAATTATGGTTTATCAATAAAAGCTATTACAATAAGCATTTTGTAACACATTTTGTTAAACTCTCCATGTACTGAAAAATATTCTTTAAGATAGTTACATGAAAGAATAAAGTTCAGAATATTATGGTATATATACTGCCTTTTATAAAGGGTACAGAAAAAGTAACAGCAGTGGTTTGACTATGGAGAAAAACATAAATTGAGTGGATAAAGGAAAGATAGAGGACCAAGACCTTTTGCTTTACTTTTCTCCCTTATCTGTCAAAATGTACTAACTTGGTAAATATTATTTCTAAAACACTAGTGAGTAAAACATATCAAGCAGGGGCTTGAATTGTTCATGAGGCCATGCTCTGACTCACAAATCAATACAAAATCTTAGCAGAAAGAAGGCGAGGGGTGTATTCATGCATGCATACCGTGGCCTGGCTTAAAGGCATTAATCCTTTCAGTCTCTTCAAGAGAATCTGTCTAATTTGTGCTCCTTACTGTCAGGGGAAGCCATTTGTTCTCCCACAACCAAACTCACACCTCCAGTGAGTATCTGCCAACAGTGAAATGGGATGTGCTTACTTAACCTTGATGTCATTATCATAATGGACCCTCCTCCATCATAGTCCTTCTAGATCAAGAGAGCAGACAAGCCAATGTCAGACTGTGCCTAGAGTTCAGCAGGCACCTGCACTGCATTCATCATCAAAGAATTTCCATTTCTCTGTGTACTAGTGGTCTGAGAAGAGGAAGACACCATTTAGCATTGCTAAAATATAATTCAGCTATCACCTGTTCATCTACCATCTGCAGACAGCACTTGATAGCTGTTTGCCTTCTTTTCCTCTCAATTGCTACACTTTGGAGATATGTGTGTGCCTGTTCTCATGTTTATGAAGTAAAGTATATTGTGATGGTGAAGTAACTGTGTATTCAAATTCAACTTGACACTCGTTAGGAAAATGACTGGGGACTTTATTTTCACTCTCTAAACCTCATTTTCTCACGTGTAAAAATGGGTAGTGATATCTACCCAAAGGATATTGATACAAATTAAATGAGTTAATGTCAAGGAAGCATCTTTTCCCCCCTAGATTAGCATGCCTGAACACAGGGCTTGATGCAAATTGCATATTATCTCTATATAAGCCTTGAGCCTGCAGTTAGTACCCAATCACATTTAGGGAACTTTTCATATCAGTGACATATACTTTACTAGATATATTTGAAAAAAGAAGTTCAGATTGAGATATTCTGTAATTGGATGAAGGACCTTTAACTTCTTCATTTAAACCTTTGGTTTAAGACAGCAAATCCTCAAAAAAAAAAGAGATGTGCTTCTTCGAAATTTACAAAGGTGGCACCATTTTCCTTTATTTCAACTAAACAAAGTAATAAGTGTTGTCAGCCACTGTTCCTATTAAAATAATCCAAATTACAATTTATAAAGTCTCTATTACAGAGGAGGAAACAAAGTTCACTTGTTCATGATCACTCAAATAACAAATTGTTAGTCAAGGTGGGGATCAGTTCTAGAAAGTCTGATTCTAGAATCTTTGTGTCTCCCCCCAACCCCTGCTTAACTGGAAGCCCAATATGGGACTCAATTCCAGGACCCTGGGATCATGGCCTGAGCTGAAGGCAGTCACTTAACCAACTGAGCCACCCAGGCTCCCTATAGAATCTTTGTTCTTAACAACCATATTTCCTTATTGCTTCTAGAGAAGATCTGATATTCTGGAGACTGCAGTAACAGTTATTATAAACCAAAAGTTTAGGTCTCATGTCTGGGGCCAGTCTTTGTTTTGCAGACCAAGTGATGAAGATTTTACCAGGCCGGGTATTGGCATTCCTTGATTAACTTAGCTTGACTCCTGCTTCTGTTAAACATGGAACTATTACCTTTCTTTTGTAGACCCTGAGTTAAGCCCAAGAAAGCACATTGGGGAAAGTACTGGGAACTCAGGAGATGCATTCAGATTATTCTTTGCCTCTGTGATGCTTGTTGCAGTGGAAAATGGAAATTTTCCATTAAATAGAAATGAATGTGGGGATAGGGAGGAGAATTGATCTTACTTGAGGCTTTATTTTTAAAATTTTTTTTTTTAAATTTTATTTATTTATTTGACAGAGAGATCACAAGTAGGCAGAGAGATAGGCAGAGGGTGGGGGGAGCAGGCTCCCTGCTGAGCAGAGAGCCCGATGCGGAGCTCGATCCCAGGACCCTGAGATCATGACCTAAGCTGAAGGCAGAGGCTTAACCCACTGAGCCACTCAGGAGCCCCATAAATTTTTATTTTTTTTTTTAAGATTCATTTTGAGATGCATTTTCAGATGAAGAAACAACTTCACACTTACTGAAAGCCAGAGGAGTAAGAGAACACATAGGCATTCTAAATTAGTTTACCATTGTCTACCACATCTACCTCTGTGGGGGTGTCTTGAAGCTAATTGAATGCCAGTTACTGCTACCATCTCTGTAATCTTCTTCTGACAAACCTGTGTTTCAGCACAAGGGCAGCACCTCCTAACTCTCACACGACATATCTCAGAGCTTTTCTAAGGGCCCTGAATAAGTAGAAACACCAAAAATACCTAGTTATAGCTGGCAATTTCAATATAGTGCAACATTTCTCACAATGTGATTTGGAGACCAAATAATCAAATAATTGGGGAATATATTGAAAAAGCAGTTTTTATGAACTCTGTACCATGAAATTTTGATTCTAATTCAGTAAGTCTGAGATGGGACCCAATATAGGAATTTAAAAATTGGAAATTTAAAAATTAATTCCAGGGGCTCCTGGGTGGCTCAGTGAGTTAAAAATTAATTCCATAGATGTTTCTTTTTTTAAAAAATTAACTATTATTTTTTTTCTTTCTGAGATAGAGTAGGGGTGGGTGGGAGAAGGCAGAGAGAGAGGGAGAGATTGAATCTTAGCAGGTTCCACACCTAACATGGAGCCCAATACAGGCCTTGATTTCAAGACCCTGAGATCATGACCTGAGCTAAAATCAAGTGTTGGACACCTAACCGACTGGGCCACCCAAGCTCCCCTCTGTAGGTATTTCTTACTCAGATATTTTGTGGCAAAATTTGAGAAGCACTATTAAATGTAGATGCATTTATTATAGTATGTGTTCTCTGGGATGTGTATGTTTGCATTTAAAAAAATACACAGAATATTGATATTGAAAAGACAAATTACTAAGATAAATATTATTGGCATCTTCTTAGCTTCTTATGTTGTAAGTATCTTCTAGTTGCAGTCATGTCCCAGATTATATTATCCCCTCAAAGTAATTTTATATCATATTTTTACCGTTTAAGTTCATGAGATCCAAATGAGGACACAGGTGCCATGCCCCTGTATAGGTGAAGAAATTGAGCACCTGCAGTGTTAGAATTGCTTGTCTAAGCAAGTCAGAAGTGATGCTATTAATCATACCTCTAAGAACAGAACTAGAATCTCATAGTCATCTAGGTAAATGGGCCTGTCAATCACATGATGAGTAAAGAGACCCCCCCCCCCGCCCCAATCCTGCACATAGTTAGAGCAGGGCATCATGTTTCTGATGCCTCAAGATGCCTAAAGCCAAATCTAATCCAGCCAAGTTTGGAGGAGTCTTCTGGGAACTTCTGGATTGTTCTTTCTGGAGTGAAAGGCTCTTATAAAGAAAACTGGAACTATTCCCTTTGCAGTTATTTCATCTGCCCCTACTGCAGGTGCAATTTCCACCCCTCTGTTGGGCCACATTACACTTTTGGGACATAGGAAGAGGACCTCTTTACTTGAAGAGACCCCAAGAGTTTTCTACTTTAAACAACTTCAGGTGGCTGGCTTAGTCAGTGAAGCGTGTGACTTGTGATCTTAGGTTGTGAGTTCAAGCCCCATGTTGGGTGTAGATTACTTAAATTTAAAAAAATAATAACTTAATAAAAAACTCATTTACTTACATAACAGAAGAACCAAAACAGAATGTATGACTTAAGGTCATGCTGATTGGCCAGTTAAAGACAGAGCCGAGGCCAAGATGCACATCTCTTCTGCCACCACAGTGGGATGGGAAGACCCCATAAATGAAAGTCCAACAGACATGGTTCTGCATTCTGCATCTTCAACTTACTGTCTTCATGAACTTAACAAGTCACTTAACACTTCTGAGCCTCAATTTGTGAAATAAAGACAAGAACAAATATCTCCTGGGGCAGCTGACTGAATTTAAGATAACATTTGTGAACTCATGGTTAACTCTGAGTATTCTGAGAAGGCAGGTTCCCTTTTTCAAACCATTTTTAGATTGAATCTTCTACACTGAATCTGATAGCAATGATCCTCCTGCTTACCAAATGACATTCTGTCCTTTTCAGTGTCCTTTGATATTTTTAAAGCATCCCATTGACTGTAAATTTGGTTCTGAGCATCTCAAAGAAATGAGATGTAATGCCCAGTTGACCTTTAAGACTTGCTGGAAAATTGGCCCACACAGTGACACTTTGAGAACAAGGCCCTGGGAAGAAATTATACCTCATTTCCTGGTGATGAAGCTAAACCAGCACCATATCCAGGCTGAGTCCCCAAGTCCTGCTTTTTTCTCCAAGGAGGCATTTGTTACATTCTAAAGATCATGCATTCCCATCAAAGGACTGTAAGAGGAAGATCAGAGTGATAATGAAAAAATGGTGGTGATTCCAATAGATGGATTTTGACTGGTACTTTCCTAAGAAATGAGAAGAGTCTTTCTTACAAAAAAGCAAAATGGACCCTAAACATTCTTCTTAGTTCATTTCAAAGGATTCTTATTTACATGATATTATCAAATGAAAATAAGAGTACTGAAATTATCAAATATTAAACTCTATCTCCCTTTAATCTCTGGAAAGGAGTGATTTGTTTTTTAAAGATAATCATATATTTCACTATTTGCTTATTTTTATTTGTGTGTTTTGGTTTTGATTATGAGTAAATTAGCAGAGCTATTGACTATGGTTAAATAGTTTACTCACTATCTCTCAGACCTTAGGACTGGAGGAACCTGCAAGTCACATCAACTTTTCCAGAATTTAGAAGTGAAAAGAATTCAGGGATTGGTTAGGCCAATATGAGCTTTTGCAGTAGAAAAATGGAAGAATGGCTGTTATCAGCTGCTCTCCAGCTCTGACTTTATTTCTTGAGTTGGACATTCAGTTCAGGAAGGGAAAAAAAAAATCACAGCTGTACATACAATACTGACACCCAACAAAGGGCAGAAATCCTAAGCAAGGGGCTCGTGCTGCTGCATATTCATGGATGCAAATCAGGCCCCATGGCTACAACACTTGGCTCTGAGACTTCCAATCTGGGTATTAACAGGGATTCCTGCAAGTTTCTATGAATATTAACCAGGAGGAGGATGTCAAACAGGCAGTGAGTGCATGTAGAAACTTTTCTTCCAGCCTATTTGAAAAATGCAAGCTTCTGGTGAGAGGATGCTTTGTTCTCTTCACAGAAGAAAACTGGGGAGCCCTGGGCCATGGATTCCTATAGAAGCACCAGCAGTCCTGACATAAGTACCATGAGAGCAGGGATCATGGCAATTACTACTGTATCCTGAGCTGTTGTATAGATATATATAGATAACTAACACATGGGGCCATGTGTTAGTTATCTATTGCTGCATAATGAATTGCCCCAAAGCATGGAGGCTTAAAATAAAAATATCTCATATTTTCTGTGGGTTAAGAATCTAAGAGTGGCTTAGCTGGGTCCTTTAGCTGTAGTTTTTGTTTGTTTGTTTTGTTTTGCTTTGTTTTGTTTTTGTTTTTGTTTTTTGCTTCAGAAAGCTACAGCCAGTTCAAGGCTTAGCTGTGAAAGATCTACTTCCTAGTTGGCAGGATTGGTTTCTTAGGAGCTGTTCACCAAAGGCCTTGTGCACCTCTCCATAGAACACTTCACAATATGGCAACATGTTTTTCATCAAAGTGAGTAAGGGAAAAGGCAAGGGGCAATGTGCCAGCAAGAGAGACAATGCTAACAAGATGAAAACCACATAATTTGGGTGGTATATGATTATATATTTTACTTACAATTATCTAAACTCATCAAACTGAACACTAAAGGTCAGTTTTTTAAAGGGCTTATATGGGAACTCTCTGAACTATTTTTACAAATCTTCTGTAAGTTGCAAACTATTCTAAAATAAGTTTAATAAAATAGTTATTCAAAAGGAAGATTGGGTGGGACTTTAATAGTAAGGATTCCGGAAATATGGAAATGACATTTTTCAATCTCACTGGATCTTCATGTAAAACTAGACTGAAAAGTAGATAGCAAAACAAAACCCATGGGTAATGTATACCACCAGATGATAAAGTTAACTCACAAACTCCAAAATACAAGAGCTACTCACAAACACAATATATGACTAGTAATCATAAACATCCACTGGTGTCTGTATGTGAGGAAAGACACATCACAACTGTCATTAATACTAACATGAAACTAAGAGCCCCCTAAAATTCCCAGCATGTATTGACTGGAAAGAATGGAAAATCTATTTAGGAACAGCAGCTAAAACTGGGAAGAGTGTCGTCCTCTCCAATATTGACCAAGGATGAGGGGCATGCCATAGAAAATTCTAGAGGGCCTGTAGCCTCCTCAAAATACAGCAGGATTCTTAGTATAGACCCCCACAAGCAAGTGGAAAGTGTTGGACCTCAAATTGGGCAGGTTAGGCACAATATAAACAAAGAAAGGTCCAGAATATAGTTAGAAAGGTGAACAGATTCAGGACATTCTGGAAAACAACCCCCATCCCCCACTTTTTTTAAACAAACAAAAATAACAGAAGAGGGAATGCTAGAATTGGAAGAACTTTCCTAAACCAGGTTTATTAAATGTTTGGAGAAAAAAACCTATATGAAAACAAGCAAAGGAAGGTATTTGATCAAAACTCATACAAAGTTATTACAAGAAAAGAGAAAATATGGGTTGGTATAAAGGACCTATTGATCATTTATAGTTTTGAATTTGAAAGTGTCAATATAAATTTATGTCACTATCTCTCTACTCATGCATGTATGTATCCTAGTTTTATCCACTAAAAATATCTAAAAGGAATGAACTCAGTAGCAATATGCATTCCAATCAACCATATTTTGACCTTGAAATAACACTCTTCACCAGAAGAAAACAGAGATTCTTGGAGAAATGGCTGAGTGAATGTCTAGGAAAGGGATGTTTAATTTTATATACTCTGCAGTCTTTTTTTTTTTTTTTTTTTCTCCTGACACTTAAAAGGATTTCATTTTATTCCTTGGATCAGTACAAGGGAGATTCTATTTGGAGATGTTCCTTTGAGGGATTTAGGTATGTGTGGCAAAAATATGGGGAATACCTATTTCTGGATGCAAATAAGTATTCCTTTTTTCCTTATTTTTAAAATATCTGTATCTTTTATTAGACTTAGATTTTGTTGTTCCTGCTGTCGGTTTTTTGGTTTTGTTTTGTTTTGGTTTGGTTTTGTTTTTTGTTTTGTTTTTAGTTTTGAGGCACTGGGGCTCTGTTAACCTGACTAAACCTGAAGGTTTAGCTGGGGCTAATAAGGATAGAGTCTGGTTTACACTAAAGGCACTCTCTTAGTATTCTCTAATATATGGCTATTTACAATATCTCTATATGCTGCTTAATGAGGCAGGTAAGGTTGATGAAATAATTATTACAATAAAAAGTATATAAATATTAAAATTTTAAAAAGACCTTTAAATTTGTGCTTATCATATATCTATCCCTTGGCTTAGGATTTAATATGCACCATCCCATTACATCCCATTAAAATCTTCATGTCAGCCCAACAATGTGAGCAGTATTACTTGTTCCTCTCTAAGAGAAAGAAGCTGGAGCTAAAGAGGTTGAGTGTCTCTCCGGGTCACAGTGCTGATGAAGGTTCAGTGCAGTGCTAAAACTCGGCAGTGTAACTCCGAGGTATGGAAGTCTAACCACTACTTCACTTCCTAGAATCTCTAAAGTCTCATAGTTTGGAGAACTGTAGGCAGGTATTTGAAAACAGAAATATACACAGGCTGTTTAGAAGCTCTCAGTACATTCTGATTACCTAGATGCTTAGAGATAAATTCCAGAGAGTTGTGCTCAAGACTAGATGCTTTCTTTCCTTCTCTTTCTCTCTTCATGTTTCTTTTCCTTAGTTTTTTCTGATCAAGTATGATTGCTAGAGCTTTTATCTTTATTCTTTCCAGTTTGGAATTTGGAGTTGTCTTATCCATCATGTAGTTCTTGGTACCCCATATTCTGAACACTACAGTGGACTTTGCAATATTTTCATTTCAACACGCTTTTGAGAAAATAGAACATATGGCAAATGGCCAACTTTATTATTAGTCTTAAAGAATACTACATTTTTGGTGACTTTTAGAAATCTACATAATCTAGCAAAGCTTGTACTTGGGAATCCCTTCTTTTTCATGTATCTTTTCATGTATCTTTTTCATGTATCCAGTGTTCTGCTCCTTCTCAGTGGGCTTCTCTCATAAAGGAAACAGACCTGAGTTACTGATTCAGAGATGTTACTGAATATTTCTCACTTAATATATACTTATTAGGTGCTAACCATTATACTAATATCTTCCCATAATCATCTAATTTATTTCTTATCTTGGCCTTTCATAGTAGATATTTTCACTCCACTTTAATACATATATGTATGTGCATATATATATATACACATATGTGTATATATATATATACACACACACACACACAAACATATATACATATATATCTTTCAGAAAAAGTACCTTGTCCCATGGAGTTAAAAATTAGTGCTATTAGTTCTAGATAATCACTACCTTTTGCCTGGTGCAGAACATGAGCAGTCATCGCCTAGAGGCATCACTCCCTGCCTATACATAAGGCTTGTCCTGACAGAGTTAGTTGGGATTTTTCCTTACTACCCAGATAATAATGTTGCCTTTTTCAAATCAAGGGAAGAGGTTTCTACCAGAGACTCTAAGAATACTTAGGCCCAGTTCTTTGGGCAGAGTTTGCCATTTCCCTTCTACCTGACTCAGTAGGAACCTCTCAAAGAAAGGAATAAGATGCTCTATATGAAGAAGGGAGGAATATTTTGTTGAGAACTTAGTGTCAGGCAATTTGCTAAATCTTTTCATACTTATGTCATGAAAATCTTATTCCTATTTTTCTTTATTGTGCCTAAACAGGTTTTTTTGTTTGTTTGTTTTTTTCGAAGTTTGCAGTAGAGAAAGTACAAAGAGGAAAAGAGAATAAAACTAAAGTAACTGTTTAATGGAACTTTAAAGACTCTTTTTTTCACCCATTACTGTCAACACTAAATTGAAGTTTTTTTTCTAGAACTTGCTAACTCTGAAACTTTTAAACACAAATTTGAGATCTGCCCACCCTGGATATAAAAGCATTTCTTCTGACTTGTCTTTCAGATGGTACTTTTTAACCAATTCTCAGTGTTTACTTAAGGTACTCTTTACCTGTCATATTCCCTTGCTTTAAGGATGAGAATTATATGGTTCTGAGTTCTTTTATTTCCATCTCTCCTGAAAATGGTGAAAAAAAAAAAAAAAACACCACAGGGTGACTAAGCAGTTGTCACAGTGTTCTGAGGTTTGCATTGCTTAGCTATTTTACGAGTTGGACCTCTCAAAGGAGATTAGGGATTATAAATAATGCCTCTGTCCTATTTCTAATTTGGACTATGTTAATTATTGCATGCTTTCCACCCTCCATGTAAAACACCACTTGGGAAGATCTGTATCACTTTTAGAGCTGCTACAACTCAAGTCCTCAGAGCACTACCATCTGGAGCTTTAAGTCAGATTGACTTTAAAGACTTCCTGTCTTTAAAGGAAACAAGTGAACATTTCAACAGAAGGACTTTAGTTGGTTATAACCCATAAATCTGTTGGCAAAACTTATCCTTCAGGTTCATAAAATTAGACAAGCCACCCCCCCCATTTAAAGTCATTGTGAATTATGTACAAAGATCAACTGTTTCTTGACCAGTGGCTTATCTTTTAGAAGTCTGAGATGTTTTCTTTCCATGTCAACCTACTTCTGATTTGATACTTAGGGTGGATTTAGTCAGTTATCAGGTTAAAAAAAATAATCTGAAATAGGTAAGTGCAAATAACTTTCTGTTATAGCCACTGAGCTGTACAGTTTTCTTCTAGAGACTGTTATGATTAAAAAATGGTGATAATTGTAGTTTCAATATCTTTGCTATTATCATTAGTATAATCAGTAGTAACATTAATCTGAAGTAGTGAAGCATATTCCCACAGCCATGATCCCCAAGTAATCCCATCTTCAAGCATCTCTACAGAAACTTTTCCCTTTTTTTTTTTTTTTCCTTGAGAAATTGACTCTAAGAGAATTTGTCCAACGCCTTCCTGGAGACCAGGGGCTACTCTGTAGGGAGCTGTTCACAATGAGTCAGCTGGGCATAAAGTATTGGGATTGGATTAGATGAAAGCCTGTATCAGCAAGGCAGAATCCAATCTGATCATAGACTAATCCAGAAATCCAGTCTTGCAGAGAGAGCAACCTAACTGATAACTCACAAAACAGGGTCCATCTTGTCTTCTTCAAGCAGGATCTCACTCTTAACTGATAGGTCCAAAATTATCCCTGTCACCCATTACCTTGATTTAATAAAATATCTTCTTAACTAAAATAGTGATGCATGAAACAACTTTAGTTCCCAACGTTTTCAGCCAAAGTAGATAAGCAATGACGCTGACAAATGAGGTGACTGTCCCAACATTTCCCTTCCTTATTAATTCAAGGCCTGGGGCCTCAATCACAGGAGTGAGGCATTGACATACCAAGAACTAGCAAATCAAGAAATGCTCCCAGTCAAACCTTGCAAAAAAGAAAGGAAGCAGCTTTCATTGTCTACCAGTCTGCTCCTTGGAGACTTACTGTGTATGGCTGGGTATAAAAAGAGAGGGCAGATTTTTATCTATTTTCTTCTGTTGCTTGGACCTTATTTGAATGACCACATCACAGGCTTTGAGATAAATAAAATGTTATTGCTTCAATGGCTATTTAGTCGGAAATCTCACTTATAGATGTGTTGGGTGACCAGAGGTCTCTGACTGCAAATATCAGATGCCAGGGATATCTGAAGTTTTCTTTATCATGAATAGCAAAGTCTTCCCCAATTCAACTGTGTAGGTCTTACATTCATGTATTCCACCTGAATCCTTTGCTCTAGCCACACCATGTCCACTTTTTCCCCCATCCTGACTTTCTTCACTCACCAATTTCTCTTTCTCCATCTAATTCCTCTCACTCTTTAAGATATTCTTGACTTCTACTCTTATAGTGTCTTCAGTTTCCCTAATGCATAAAGACCAGTGACTTTTGTCTCCTTTAAACCTACTACTGTAGTTTTCTGAAGTTACATATTGTGGTAATTGAGTGTGCAGGCTCTGGAGCTATTTGGCCTGGGACAGAAACCTGTCTGTGTCATTTTCTAGGGGAGAGACCTTGAGAGTTCCCAATCTTGATGTGCCTCAGTCTCCTCATATATGAAGTAGGGATAATAACAGTACTTATGTCATCATAGTGAAGACTGGAATGCTCACATGGTTTTTAGTGCAGTGTCTAAAAAAAGTGATTTTATCTTTATGTGTGTATAGGTTTCAGCAAATGTACTGTATTTAAATTGAGGGCAGGGTTTTAACTTATGTTATCTGTATCTATGGAAACGCTTGCAGTTGGAAGACACTAAAATAAATAAGAACTAATTGACTTAGGGGCTCCTGGGTGGCTCAGTTGGTTAAGAGTCTGCCTTGGGCTCAGGTCATGATCTCAGGGTCCTGGGATGGAGTTCCATACAGGGCTCCCTGCTCAGCAGGGGTCTGTTTCTCCTTCTCCCTCTGCCTGATTGTACTTTCTGTCAAATAAATGAATAAAATCTTTTTAAAAATTGGCTTAATCCTTACAGGTTACCTCTTAGTGATTTTAAGTTATGAGTTGTTATATTTTCTTTCTTCTTTCCTTCATTTAACCAGTCAATATTTTTGAATGCTTAATATATTTCAGGATCTATGGAAATACATGTCATGGTCCTGCCCTCTGGAAACCACACAAATAGATTCATGAATGGATGACTGGAATATGGGGAAAATAATGCTATAGCATAGCTAACATGTTATAATGGGAGCATAGAGTGGGACAAATGAATCCAAAGGAATCCCATGACACACAACCAGAGCTCACAACTGCTGTGGCATTTCTGACAAAGGTGTTATCCATCCAGTTCTAATTCTTGAGTACTGGATGGTAAAATCAGATAATCTTAGAGGAGCTCTAATCTTTAGGGGGAAAAATCATTTCAGAAGACTAAGTCAGGATTTACAACATTTCTTGAGATGCAAAAGGGGTTTGAATTTACGCAATTCACTGTGGTACTGTTTTCCTTTGTAAATAGTCATCAAAAAGGCAAGAGATGGGGGGAAGAAGTAATCCTAATTTTTATAAATTTGGGCAGTTGGGGTCTCATATGTCTCCATTCCTGTATAAAAGTTTGAGAGTATGTTCAGAGCTACTTTTGCTGAATCAAATTGTTTTATTTGGTGCCAGTTCAGGCAAGAACCAGGTGGTAAGCCACTCATGACTTAATTACTAGACCATATTAAAATGCAGCAATTTAATTGCAATTAGTGCTATAATAATTTATTTATAAGATGCCAGTGTATACATTTGTATTTGACAATCCATTTACTTTCAGCCTGGTACTGTGTGTACCCCATTAAATTATAAAATGCAAGGTCATTAACCTGCAATTCCACTTGTGATCATGTTATTAAACAGCATCCTGTCCCTTTCCTGGTTAAGACAGAATTGCTAGATCATTTATCTGTAACTAATTTCCCTGTGATCTTCCAAAAGCTCTTATTACTGTTAATTAAGCAGGTGTGACCTGTGTTGAAAGCAGTTGGCACTCCTTGAACATCTGGCCAGAATCCAAACCTGGGTCAGGTCTCTTTAACGTTCTCATTTTCTTCTTATTTACCTTTAGTCATTAGTGATTATGGCAGCTCAATACATGTATTCATGTTCTGGATCGTTGGGGTTTGGGAACTTTAAAAAGAGCATCTGGCACATGACAAAGTACACTGTGGATAGACTGAAGCAAATCACTCCCTCTACTCCTGAAGCCAAGATGACACTTAATGTTGATTGGTCAAGGCTGTTTAGCTCAGCATTATGGATAATGAGTCTGGGATTTATAGAGGGAAAATTCCCAAGTAGGTTCTTTCTCAGAGATAAAACCTGTTTCATTAACATGGAGTACCTATACTCCTATTCCAGACAGCCGTCACCCGGACCTCACTGGGTATATCTGATGTGGAGACTAGATGTCAATATGACTGTTCTTTATGACTTTGCACAATAAGAATAAAGGAAAGAAAATGGAGCTACTATTTGTGTTGCTTTTTGTGGATGCATTAGTTAACATTGAGAGTGAAAGCTCTTAGCTCTTGCTCAAATTTTCCTATAAAGCTCTCAGAGAGGTATTCCCATAAACTTAATTTTCAGATAAAGAAATTGGGATCCAGAGAGAGAAAAAATACTTGCCCAATTTTGCACAATTACTAGGTAGCTGAGCTAGGATTTACAGCTACAAAGTGTTTTGCAATAAGCCACAATTCAATTACCCTCTAGAACCACCACATGCAAAGCTAACTCTGTCGTTCTGGGTTTAGATATACTGCCTGAGGATTAAGCATGTTTGGTCTTTTTCTTCCTCCTCCTCCTCCCCCGCCCCCTGATTTACTGTCTCCACTGACCACATTAATATTTGCTAAAATTTTTCACACTAAAGGAAAAAAGGAGCAGGCATAGAAATTGTAAGGCAAATATAGTCCAATTTCAGATACTGGCAACCTTTGATCAGTGATACAGCGTGCACATATTTAAAACCCCAAAATGAATGAAGATGAAGAAATACATTTCAGGATGCAGTTGTACCTGAGGCTGCTTTTTAGCTCTCTTTTTGGTAGTTTATTACTAGTGTTTAGAAATGAAACAGATATCTGTATATTACTTTTGTATCCTGCAACTTTACTGAATCTAATTTGTTTTTGGTATAGTATTTAAGGTTTTCTGTATATAGTATTATATCATCTGTAAATAGTCACAGTTTTGTTTCTTCCTTTTCAATTTTGATGCCTTTTATTTATTTATTTTTTCTTGTGTAATTGCTGTGGCTAGGACTTCCAATACTATGTTGAATAAAAGTGAGAATAGCGATCTTTTCTCCTGAGGCTGCTATTGGAGGAAAACTTTCAGCTTTATACAACTGAATATAATGTTAGTTAGGGGTTTTTCCATGCATGGCTTTATAGTCCCTCTAAACCCACTTTGTTGAAAGTTTTTGTCATGAATGAATGCTATAGTTTATGAAATGCTTTTTTTTTTTTTTTGCATCTGTTTAGATATGATTTCTAGCTTTTATTTTGTTAATATGGTGCATGATGCTTGATTTGTGGGTGTTAAGACATCCTTGCATCCCTGAAATAAATCCCACTTAGTCATTGGGTATGATACTTCTTATTTATTTTTGAATTTGGTCTGCTAATACTTTGTTGAGGATTTTTGCCTCTGAGTTCATCAGGGATATTGGCCTTTATTCTCTCTCGCTTTTTTTTCCCCCAAGGTCATCTGGTTTTGTCATCAGGGTAATGCTGGCCTCATAAAATAAGTTTGGGAGTGTTCCTTTATTGCTTTTTTTTTTTTTTTAAGAATAATTTTAGGAAGATACATATTAACTTTTCTTTAAATGTTTGGTAGATTTCACCCTCTGGACTTTTGAGTTTTTGTGTTTTTTTCCTGATTACTGATTCAGTGTCAATTTCATTACTATTGGTCTGTTCAGATTTTCTATCTTCTCATGACTCAGTCTTGGAAGATTGTATGTTATAGGAATGTATCCATTTCTTCTAAGTTGTCTAATCTGTTTATAAATTAGTGTTTATAGTGTTCTATGTAAATTGTTAAGAAGTGTTTATAGTATTCTCTTGTGATCCTTTTTATAACTGTGGTATTATAATTTCTCCTCTTTCATTTCTGATTTTTATTTTGGCTCTCTTTTTTTCTTGAGGAGTCTGGTTAAGGGTTGATTTTTTTTTTTTTGTCTTTCATTTTTTTCCATTTTGATATTTACTATTACCTTCCTTCTACCAATTTTGGGTTTTGTTTGTTCTTTTCTAGTTCCTTTAGGTATAAGGTTAGATTGAGATTTTTCTTGTTTCTTGAGGTAGGCCTGTTTGCTATAAACGTCCCTCTTAAAACTGCATTTGCTGTGTCCCAAAGATTTTGTAATGTTGCACTTCTACTTTATTCTCACTATATTTTTTTATTTCTTCTTTGATCTGTTAACCATTGGTTATCTCATACCATGTTGTTTAGTAAACTTTTTTCCCCTTCAGTTTCCTTTTTTAATTGATGTCTAGTTTCAGACCATCATGGTCAGAAAAGATGCTTAGTAGGATTTCAGTGTTCTTAAATTTATTGTTTTGTGCCTAACATGTGTCTAACATCTGTCCTGAAGAATGTACCACGTGCACTTGAAAAAGATGTGTATTTTGCTGCTTTTGGATGAAATTTTCTGCATATCTCTATTAATTCTATCTAGTATTATATGTAATTTAAGGCCAATTTTTCCTTATTTTCTTTTTATTTTACTGAAGTATAATTGGTATGCAGTGTTATATTAGTTTCAGTTATGCAACATAATGATTGAACAATTCTACTCATCACTCAATGTTCACCATAAGCGTAGCCACTACCTGTCACCAAAAAATGTTATTACAATTTATTGACTATATTCTCTCTGCTATACTTTTCATCCCCATGACTTATTTATTTTTTAACTGGAAGTTTCTCTTAATTCTCTTTATTTCACCCATCCCACTATTTACCTCCCCTCTGGTAACCACCAGTTTGTTTTCTGTATTTGAATCCTTTTGTTGTTATTATTTGTCTTTTTCTTGTTTTGTTTCTTAAATTCCACATATGAATGAAATCATATGGCATTTGTCTTTCTTTGACTAATTTTACTTAGCATTGCACCCTCTAGGTCCAACCATGTTGCTGCAAATGACAGGATCTCATTCTTTTTTCATGCCTAATATTCCATTGTATATATCTACCACATCTTTATCCGTTCAACAATTGATGGACACTTGGGCTGCTTCCTTATTTTGGCTATTGTAAATAATGCTGTAAACACAGTATTCATGTGTTCCTTTGAATTAACATTTTGGTATTCTTTGGGCAAAAAGCCATTATTTTGATTATTGGATCATAGGGTAGTTCTGTTTTTAACTTTCTGAGGAAATCTCCATACTGGTTTCCACAGTGGCTGCATCAGTTTGCATTCCTGCCAACATTGTAGGAGGATTGCTTTTTCTCCACATCCTCACCAATACCTGTTATTTCTTGTGTTATTAATTTTAGTCATCTGACAGGTTTGTGGGAATATTGCCCTGTAGTTTCAATTTTCATTTCCCTGAGTAGTAAGTGATGATGAGCATATTTTTTGACTATCTGTTGGCCACCTGTAGCTCTTCTTTGGAGAAATATCTGATCCTTCTGCTCATTTTTTAGTTGGAATACTTAGATTTTGGTTTTAAGTTTTAGATGTTCTTTGTATATTTTGAATACTCTTTATCAGATATGTCATTTGCAAATATCTCCTCTCATTCCTATAGATTCTTTTTTAGTTTTGATTATTTCCTTTGCCATACAACTGCTTTTTATTTTGATGTAGTCTCAATAGTGTTTTTTTTTTGTTGTTTGTTTGTTTGTTTTTGTTTTCCTTGCCTCCGGAGACATATCAAGGTGTGGGGGGGGGAGCCATAGATGATGACAGAGAAATTAAAAATTGTGCTCTTATAGGATTTTTATGGTTTCAGATCTCACATTTAGGTCTTAAATCCATTTTGAATTTATTTTTGTGTATGGTGTAAGAAAGTAGTCCAGTTTCATTATTTTTCAAGCTGTTCACTTTCTCCAAAACCAGTTGTTGAAAGATAATCTTTATACTTTTGGATATTCTTTCCTGATTTGTTGAAGATTAATTGACCATATAATTTTTTTTAAAGAATTTATTTATTTATTTGACAGAGATCACAAGTAGAGAGGCAGGCAGAGAGAGAGAGGAGGAAGCAGGCTTCCCGCTGAGCAGAGAGCCCGATGTGGGGCTCGATCCCAGGACCCTGAGATCATGACCTGAGCTGAAGGCAGAGGCTTTAACCCACTGAGCCACCCAGGCGCCCCTAATTGACCATATAATTAAGGGTTCATTTCTGGGTTTTCTCGTCTTTCCATTGATCTATGTCTCTACTTTTGTGCCAATCCCATACTGTTTTGATTACTGTGTCATTATAATATAACTTGAAGTCTAGAATTGGGATGCCCTCAGTTTTGCTTTTTCTTTTTCAAGATGGCCTGCGGCTACTCGAGGTCTTTTGTGGTTCCATACAAATTTTAGGATTGTTCATTCTACCTTGGTG
Source organism: Taxidea taxus jeffersonii (assembly GCA_003697995.1). Lineage (NCBI taxonomy): Eukaryota > Metazoa > Chordata > Mammalia > Carnivora > Mustelidae > Taxidea > Taxidea taxus. Next base: position 13,460 of record RCUC01148931.1, on the reverse strand, counting down.
GACAATGCTATTGTATTTATATAGAGACTGCCTTAAACGTGTTGATTACTTTGGGTAGTATGGAAATATTAACAATTATTTATTCTTCTAATTCATGAGCATAAAATATCTTTTCATTTTTTTGTGTTGTCTTTAACATCACCAGGCTTATATAGCTTACCAAGCTCAGGTCTTTCACCTCTTTGGTCATGTTTATTCCTGGGTATCTTATTATTTTTGGTGCAATTGTAAATGTGATGTTTTTCTTAATTTCTCTTTTTGTTGCTTTATTATTAGTGTATAGAAATGCAATGAATTTCTAAACACTGATTTTAAAAAAAAAAAAATTCCCCCTGATTTTGTTGAATTCATTTATCAGTTCTAGCAGTTTTTTTAGTGGAGTCTTTTGGGTTTTCTGAATAAAGTCACATGTCACCTGCAAGTAGTAAAAATTTTACTTTTTCCTTACCAATTTCAATGCCTTTTATTTCTTTTTGTTCTCTGATTGCTGTGGCCAGGACTTCCAAGTATTATGTTGAATAAAAGGGGTAAGACTGAACATCCTTGTCTTATGACTGATCTTAAGGGAAAAGCTCTGTTTTTTTCCCATTGAGGATGTCATTAGCTATGCGTTTTCATATATGACCCTTATTATGTTAAGTTATATTCCCTCTAAATTTATTTGTTGAGGGTTTTTATCATGAATAGATGTACTTTGTCAAATGCTTTTTTTTTTGTCTATGTTTCTTATCCTTTCTCATATTGATATGATGTATCAGATTGATTGATTTGCAAATATTGAACCACCCCTGCAAACTAGGAATAAATCCCACTTGATTATGGTGAATGATTTTTTAAATGTATTTATGGATTTGGGTTGCTAGTATTTTGTTTAGGATTTTTGCATCTAGCTTCATAAGGACTATGGGCCTATAGTTTTGTTAGTGGTGTCTCTACCTGGTTTTGGTATCAAGGTAATGCTGGCCTCATAGAATGAATTTAGTTTTCATTCCTTTTCTATCTTTTTGGAATAGTTTGAGTAGAATAGGTATTAATTATTCTTTAAATGTTTGGTAGATTTTGCCTGTGAAGACATCTGGTCTTGGATTTTTGTTTCTTGGGCATTTTTGGATGACTGATTCAGTTTCTTTTCTGGTTATCAGTAGGTTCAAATTTTCTATTTTTGTCTTTTCTAGTTTGGGTAGGCTGTATGTTTCCAGGAATTTATTCATTTATTCTCAGTTGTCCAATTTGTTAGTATGTAGTTTTTCATAACATTCCCTTATAATTGTTTGTATTTCTGTGGTGTTAGTTGTTATTTATCCTTTGTCATTTGTGATTTTATTTGAATCATTTTTGTTTCTTTCTTGATAACTTTGCCTAGAGGTTCACCAATTTTACTGATTTTTTTTTTCAAAGAATCAGCTCCTGAATCTATTGATCTGTTCTACTGTGATTTGTTTTGTTTTGTTTTTTGTTTCTTAGTTTCTGTATCATTAACTTCTGCTTTAATCTTTATTATTTCCTTTTTTCAGGTTTTAGGTTTTCTTGTTCTTTTTCTAGCTTCCTGATGTGTAAGGCTAGGGTGTTTGAGATTTAAACTTATTTCCTGAGGTAGGCATGTACTGCTGCAAACTTCCCTCATAAAACTGCTTTTGCTGCATTCCAAAGGTTCTGAACAGTTGTATTTTCATTGCATTTGTTTTCATGTAATTTTTAAAAAAAATCTTCTTTTATTTCCTGCTTGACCCATTGCTTGGTAGCATGGTATTTAACCTGTAAGTATTTGTGCTCTTTCCAGATTTTTTTCTTGTGGTTGACTTCTAGTTTTGTAGCATTGTGGTCAGAAAAGTTGCATTGAATGACTGCGATCTTTTTTATTTTATTGAGGCTTGTTTTGTAAGCTAATGTGTGATCTGTTTTAGAGAATGTTCTGTGCGCACTTGAATATATATTCTGCTGTTTTAGGTTGTACTATTCTGGATATATCTATTAAATCAATCTGTTCCAGTGAGTCATTCAAAGTCATTATTTCCTTGTCGATTTTCTGTAGAGATGATCTATTGACATAATTAGGGGTGTTAAACTCCCCTACTCTTATTTTATCAATTAGTTCCTTTTTGTTTGTTAATAACTATTTTATGTATTTAGGTGCTCATATGTTGGGCGCATAAATATTTATAATTTTTCTTGTTGGATTGTACCTTCAATGATTAAATGTGTCCTTCTTTTTCTCTTTTTACAGTCTTTGTTTTAAAGTTATCTTTGCGGACATCTGGGTGGCTCAATGGGTTGGGCCGCTGCCTTTGGCTCAGGTCATGATCCCAGGATCCTGGGATCGAGTCCCGCATAGGCTCCTTGCTCGGCAGGGAGCCTGCTTCTCTCTCCACCTCTGCCTGCCTCTCTGCCTACTTGTGTGCTCTCTCTCTCTCTCCTTCTCTCTGACAAATAAATAAAAAAAATATTAAAAAAAAGTTATCTTTGTCTGATATAAGTAATGCTACTCTGGCTCTTATTAACATCCATGTGCATGATAAGTATTTGTCTATCCCCTCATCTTCAATCATCTTATATCTTTAGGCCTAAAATCAATCTCTTGGAGGCAGCATGTAGATAGGTCCTATTTTTCCTTTATTCTGACTCCTAATGTCTGTTAATTGGAGCATGTAGTCCATTTACATTTAAAGTAATTATTTTTATTTTATTTTTTAATTTATTTTTATTTTTTCAGTGTTCCAAGATTCATTGTTTATGCATCACACCCAGTGCTCCATGCAATACATACCCTCCCTCACCACCAGGCTCCCCCAACCCCCGACTCCCTCCCCTCCAAAACCCTCAGTTTGTTTCTCAGAGTCCACAGTCTGTCATGGTTTGTCTCCCCTTCCAATTTCCCCCATCTCACTTCACCTCTCCATCTCCCAATGTCCTCCATGTTAGTCCTTTCACAAGTAAGTGAAACCATATGATACTTGACTGTCTCTGCTTGAGTGACTTATTTCATTCAGCATAATCTCCAGTCTTGCCCATGTTGATACAAAAGTTGGGTATTCATCCTTTCTGATGGAGGCACAATACTCCATTGTATATATGGACCATATCTTCTTTATCCATTTGTCTGTTGAAGGGCATTTTGGTTCTTTCCACAGTTTGGCGACTGTGGCCATTGCTGCTATGAACATTGGGGTACAGGTGGCCCTTCTTTTCACTACATCTTTGGGGTTAATACCCTGTAATGCAATTGCAGGGTCATAGGGAAGCTCTATTTTTAATTTCTTAAAGAATCTCCACACTGTTTTCCAAAGCGGTTCCACCAACTTGCATTCCCCACCAACAGTGTAAGAGGGTTCCCCTTTCTCCACATCCTCTCCAACACCTGTTGTTTACTGTCTTGTTAATTTTGGCCATTCTAACTGGTGTAAGGTGGTATCTTGATGTGGTTTTGATTGAATGTCCCTGACGGCTAATGATGATGAACACTTTCATGTGTCTGTTAGCCATTTGCATGTCTTCTTTGAAGAAGTGTCTGCTAATATCTTCTGCCCATTTTTTGACGTGATTATCTGTTTCGTGTGTGTTGAGTTTGAGGAGCTCTTTATAGATCTTGGATATCAGCCCTTTGTTGTGTCATTTGCAAATATCTTCTCCCATTCCGTGGGTTGCCTCTTTGTTTTGTTGACTGTTTCCTTTGATGTGCAGAAACTTTTGTTCTTGATGAAGTCCCAAAAGTTAATTTTCACTTTTATTTCCTTGGCCTTTGGAGACATATCTTGAAAGAAGTTGCTTTGGCCAATGTCAGAGAGGTCACTGCCTATGTTCTTCTCCAGAATTTTAATAGATTCCTGCCTCATGTTAGGTCTTTTATTCATTTTGACTTTATCTTTGTGTATTGTGTAAGAGAATGGTCAAGTTTCATTCTTCTACACATAGCTGTCCAATTTTCCCAGTACCACTTATCGAAGCAATTGTTTTTTTTCCACTGTATATTTTCCCTACTTTGTTGAAGATTATTTGACCATAGATTTGCGGGTCCATATCTAGGTTCTCTACTCTGTTCCACTGGTCTATGTGCCTATTTTATGCCAGTACCATGCAGTCTTGGTGACCACAGCTTTGTAGTAAATCTTGAGATCAGGCAACATGATGCCCCCAGTTTTGTTTTTCTTGTTCAGGATTTCCTTAGCAATTTGAGGTCTCTTCTGGTTCCATGCAAATTTTAGGATTGTTTGTTCCAGCTCTTTGAAAAATGCGAGTGGAATTTTGATCAGGATGGCATTGAAAGTATACATGGCTATAGGCAGTATAGACATTTAACAATGTTTATTCTTTCCATCCATGAGCATGGAATGGTCTTCCATCTTTTTGTGTCTTCTTCAATTTCTGTCCTGAGTGTTCTGTAGTTCCTCAAGTAGAGATCCTTTACCTCTTTGGTTAGGTTTATTCCCAAGTATCTTATAGTTCTTGGTGCTATAGTAAATGGAATCGATTCTCTAATTTCCCTTTCTGTATTTTCATTGTTAGTGTATAAGAAAGCAACTCATTTCTGTACATTGACTTTGTATCCTGCCACATTACGGAATTGCTCTATGAGTTCTAGTAGATTGAGGGGTGGAGTCTTTTGGGTTTTCCAAATAAAGTATCATGTCATCTGTGGAGAGTTTGATTCTTCTTTACCAATTTGAATATCTTTTATTTGTTTTTGTTGTCTGATTGCTCTTGCTAGGACTTCTAGTACTATGTTGAACAACAGTGGCAAGAGTGGACATCCTTGTCATGTTCCTGATCTCAAAGGGAAGGCTGCCAGCTTTTCTCCATTAAGAATGATATTCACTGTGGTTTTTTCATAGATAGATTTTATGAAGTTGAGGAATGTTCCCTCTATCCCTATACTTTGAAGGGTTTTAGTCAGGAACAGATGCTGTATCTTGTCAAATGCTTTTTCTGCATTAATTGAGAGGACCATGTGGTTCTCCTCTCTTCTCTTATTGATTTGTTCTATCACATTGATTGATTTGCGGATGTTGAACCATCCTTGAATCCCAGGGATAAATCCCACCTGGTCATGGTGGATAATCTTTTCAATGTACTGTTGGATCCCATTAGCTAGGATCTTGTTGAGAATATTGGCATCCATATTCATCAGGGATATTGGTCTGAAATTCTCCTTTTTGATGGGGTGTTTGCCTGATTTGGGGATTAGGGTAATATTGGCTTCATGGAGTCTGGAAGTTTTGTTTCTATTTTTTGAAACAGCTTCAGGATAATAGGTATTATTTCTTCTTTGAATGTTTGGTAGAATTCCCCAGGGAATCCATCAGGTTCTGGGCTCTTGATTTTTGGGAGGTTTTTGACCACTGCTTCAATTTCATTACTAGATATTGCTCTATTCAGGTTGTCAATTTCTTCCTGATTCAGTCTTGGAAGGTTATAGGCTTCAAGGCATGCATCCATTTCTTCTAGGTTGCTTAACTTATTGGCATATAACTGTTGATAATAATTTCTGATGATTGTTTCTATTTCCTTGGTGTTAGTTGTGATCTCTCCCCTTTCATCCATAATTTTAATTTGAGTCCTCTCTCTTTTCTTCTTGATTAGTTTGGCCAGTGGTTTATTGATCTTATTGATTCTTTCAAAGAACAAGCTTCTGGTTTCATTGATGGTTCTACTGTATCTGTAGTTTCTATCTCATTGAACTCTGCTCTAACCTTGATTATTTGCCTTCTAGTGTGTGGGGTTGGCTTAATTTGTTGTTGATTCTCCAGTTCTTTAAGGTGTAAAGAGAACTGCTGTATTCTGGATTTTTCAATTTTTCTAAGTGAGGCTTGGATGGCTATGCATTTCCCCCTTAGGACCACCTTTGCCATATGCCATAGGTTTTGGACTGAAGGGTCTTCATTCTCATTGGTTTCCATGAATTGTTTATATTCTTCTTTGATTTCCTGGTTGATTCCAACATTCTTTAGCAGGTGGTCTTTAGCTTCCAAGTGTTTGAATTCCTTCCAAACTTTTTCTTGTGGTTGAGTTCCAGTTTCAAAGCATTGTGGTCTGAGAATATGCAGGGAATAATCACAGTCTTTTGGTATCAACTGAGCCTTGATTTATGACTTAGTATGTGGTCTATTCTGAAGAAAGTTCCACGTGTGCTCGAGAAGAATGAGTATTCTGTTGTTTTAGGGTGGAATGTTCTGTATATATCTATGAGGTCCACCTGGTCCAATGTATCATTCAATGCTCTTGTTTTCTTATCGATTTTCTGTTTGGATGATATGTTACTGAGAGTGGCATGTTAAGATCCCCTACAATTAACTTATTCATATCAATATGGCTTTTTATTTTGATTAACAGTTGGCTTATGTAGCTAGATGCTCCATTATTGGGGGCATAAATATTTACAGTTGTAAGGTCTTCTTGGCTTATAGATTCTTTAAGAATGATGTAGTGTCCTTCTTTATCTCTGACTACAGTCTTTATTTTAAAATCTAATTTACCTGATATGAGAATCACTAGCTTTCTTTTGAGACCCATTGGCATGAAAGAAGCTTCTCCATCCCTTCACTTTCAGAATGGATGTATCTTTAAGTTCCAAATTTGTCTCTTGTAGACAGCATATGGACAGATCTTGTCATTTTATTTAATCTGTAACCCTGTGCCGTTTTATGGGAGCATTTAGGCTGTTCACATTGAGAGTGATTATTGATAGATATGTTTTTATTGACATCATGTTGCCTGTGAAGTCCTTATTTCTATAGATTGTCTCTGTAAATTTCTGTTCTATGTTACTCTTGGGTCTTTCTTTATATAATCCCCCTTAATATTTTTTGTCATGCCAACTTCATGGTCACATAGTCTTTTAAACCTTGCCAGTCTTGGAAGCTCTTTATCTCTCCATCCATTTTTGAATGTCAACCTTGCTGGATAAAGTATTCTTGGCTGCATGTTCTTCTCATTTAGTGCCCTGAATATGTCTTGCCAGCCCTTTGTGGCTTGCCAGGTTTCTGTGGATATATCTGACATTATTCTGATGACCTTCCTCTGTATGTAAGGAATCTCTTCCCCCTAGCTACCCTCAGAAGGTCTTGTCTAAAATTATGATTCGTGAGTTTCACAATTAAGTGCCTAAGGTCTTTCTAGATTCTTTGAGCTCTGTGGGTGTTCTTTCTGGCTCTAGCACAAACACTTGTTCCATTGCCAAGACTGAGAATATTTTCATGGAGAATTTGTTCAATTATATCTTCTAGTATTCTTTCTTTCTTCTCCCACACAGGGATCCCAATAATTCTGACTTTGGAATGTTTCATGGCGTTATTTTCCTCATTATTTTTCCTAACTTCTAAGCTGGTTGTTCCATGCCTCTTGCTGATTATTTTTCTCTATCTTCTTCCTCAGTTACCCTAGCTGTTAGAGTATTTAGATTAGATCGGACTTACTGATAGCATTTTTTAAAAAGATTTTATTTATTTATTTGACAGAGATCACAAGTAGGCAGAGAGGCAAGCAGAGAGAGAGAGGAGGAAGCAGGCTCCCTGCTAAGCAGAGAGCCCGATGTGGGGCTAGATCCCAGGACCCTGGGATCATGACCTGAGCTGAAGGCAGAGGCTTTAACCCACTGGGTCCCCCAGGCACCCCCTCACTGATAGCATTTTTAACTTCTGCCCTTGATAGCTCTCACTTCTGCCCTTATAGATTCTATGTTGTCACTAATGGTTTTCTCCAACCTAGCCATTGCCTGGGTAATTATTGCCTGGGTAATTATAAGCCATTGCCTGAATTCCCTTTCCAACGTACTATTTATGTCTGTATCTAATAGTTCTGATGGAAAGGGCATGGTCTCTGAATTTTTCTTCTTTTTGGTGTTCCTCCTCCTAGTCATTTTGGTGAGAGGTGGTTGAGGGGATGTATAACTGAATATAATCAACCACAATCCAGGAAGGGTTCACCCTGGAACGTTTCAGAGCAAAGTCACCACCAAAAAGAAAGAAAAGAGAAAACCCAACCAGAATGAGCTCCAAAAGCAAGATTTATAAGGTATATAGCAAAAACAGACCAAAAAAAAAAAAAAGACTGTAAAAAGTAAATGACAAGAGGAAAAAAAAAAACAGTCAAAATGAACCCCAAGGATATGATTTATATAACACCAGAACAAAACCAAATACATAGAAACACTGATAGAAGAACAAGATGGGAAGGTGGTTATAAATCCTGGATGTGGCAAGGAAGGTTATTGTGATTCTTCCTGGGTGTATCTTGATATCTTTGTTAATTCAACTTTCCAGAGATAAAGGGAGATTAAAACTGGTTTATATATAGGAGTAGTGTTGATTAGGTTAAGAGGGTTACCTTGAAGCTTATATCTATGTATATGTATATTAAAAAAAATAGGACAGCAGAAGAAAAACATATATGTATGAAAAAAATTTAAGTAAAAAAGTTATTATGGAATATGTTGTATTAAACCTCTAGATGTAATGGTAAGTAGGTTAAAAAATTGAATAATAATCATGAGAACAAATTTTTAAAAATATACAGGTTTTAGGGCAATACCAGGAGCTTACTATATTGTTTTCCCCTGATGTTGGGGTTTCACAGTTTAATGGGGACCCTGTGGTGTTTGTCCTCTCATTCTTTTGGCTTGCTTTCTGGGGTTGGGGGAGCTGCCATGTTGTTTTTCAGTCAGTCTTGCTTGGGTTGAGTCCTCTTGCTCTCTATCAAGGGGCTGGGCTCTGTGGAAACCAGTTTTTCAGGCTTTCATTCTCTGGAGGTTTTTGTTCTTTGGTGGCTTTTTGCAGCTTTTCAGAGGTTTAGTGGAAAGCAAACTGCACCCAGACCTCCACCTCAGAGAGAAGCCTCAGTCTGCTCCCCTCTGGGTGGTCCAGAACACAGACTCCTCCTCTATAAAGTCCACTGAAGAGCACAACCTCCCACAGGCGATGTGCATCCCCAGCCACCATCTCAAGTGTCGCCTAAGGTGCCCGTTTTTCTCTCACACCTGTGCCACTAAAACTGAGCAATATTGGTCCAGGGAGCCCACTTCCAGTGGCTGCCTTTGATGGGACTGCTGTCTGGGGTCCAGACCTCACAGTTGAGCAGGTGACAGAAGTCTGACACTGCTGAGGGATCCCGACCAGAGATCACCCCAGGGTTCTCTCAGGTGTGGGCTGGGAGCTTCCAGACCCTCAGTCAGTGGCAGGAGGCCAGGTTCCTAAAGAGTGCTGGCTGGTGCCCCACCAAGTTCTCTCAGGCACAGGGGAAGTATGCTCATAGCCTGCAATTGCACAGGGTGCACAGAGCATGCAGAGTGTGCAGAGCACAGAAGGGTGTGGAACTAGCGATCGCAAGCCAGCGCCCACACCAGACTTGTTCATGTGCAGGCAGGAGTGAGTCCAGCCCAGCGGTGGTGCAAGCAGCTGAAAGCCATGAGCTCAGGGACCATGGAAGCTCGGCCACACTCTCTGGCACAGGTGGTTGCTGGTGGTGGCTGTCCTTGGTCCATGGATGACCGTTCCAGTGACCGCCTGATTCCACCTATTATCCCTTAAGCTCTTCTGCTCTTTTTGAGTGCCTTCAAGCAGACTCCAAGTTAATACTGGTCCCCAACCACAGGGCACTTTCATATTGGGACATTACTTTCTAGTGGGTCGCTTCTGGTGCCCCCCTTCTCCTTGTGCTTATCCTCCAGTATCAGTCTGAGCATTCCCACTCTGTTTTACCTCTCCACTGAGGTCTTCTGCCCCTGTAGAGATCCAGAAGTGTATAATTTTACATCTCAGGCTTATTTCATGGGTGTTCAGAGTGTTCTGGTAGCTATTTAGCTCACTGTAGGGAACCAGTTGAAACAGGGTCTCCTACTTCTCTGCCATCTTGCCCCTCCCTCCAAAGTAATTATTGATATGTATTTATTGCCATTTTATTATCTGTGATCATATCTAAAGATTTTCTCTGACTCTTTCTTGTCTTTCTGTTATGGCTTTCTGATTTTTAGTGGTATAGTTGGATATTTTCTTTATTCTTTGTGTATTAGTTGTTTTTGATGTGTGGTTACCATTAGTTTTATATATAAATTTGAACCTTTCTCCCCCCCCCACTTTAGGTATGTGGTGTCATATTTTATATCCTTTTATTTTGAGTCCTTTGACTAATATGTCTACTCAAAGGATCCCCTTTAATATTTGTTACAGGGCTGTCTTAGTGATTATGAACTCCTTTAGTTTTTTGTTTTTTGACTGGGAGATTCTTTATGTCTCTTTCTATCCTGAATGCTAGCCTTGCTAGATAGAGCATTCTTTGCTACAGATTTTTCCCATTCAGCATTTTGAATATATAATATGACTTTTTCTGGTTTGGGAAATTTCTGCTGAAAAATCCCCTGGTAGCTTTATGGGGTTTCCTTGTATCCAACTGTGTTCTTCTGTCTTGCTGCTTTTACAATGCTTCCTGTATCATTATATTTTGCCATTTTAAGTACAGTATGTCTTGATGTGGATCTGCTTTTGTTGATTTTGGGGGGGGTTCTTTGTACTTCCTTGATCTGGATTTCTGTTTCCTCCCTCAGATTAGTGAATTTTTCCATCTATTATTTCTTCAAATAAATTTTCTGCCCCTTTTCTTTCTCTCCTTCTGGGACTCCTATACTGTGACTATTGTTTGATGGAATCACAAAGTTCCCTAAGTCTGTTCTCATTTTGAATGATTCTTTTTTCTCTCTTTAGTTCAGCTTGGTTGCTTTCCATTACTCTGTCTTCCAGGACATTAATTTGTTCCTCTTCTTCTTCTAGCCTGCTATTTCTTCCATCATGCATGTTTCTCACTTTTTTATTGAGCCATTTATCTCTGTTATTCTTTTTCTTATATTGATGGTCTCACTGATGTCTTCTGTTGTTTTCTCAAGTACGGTGTCTTTGTGATCATTACTTTAAATCCTCTATCAGGAATGTTACTTAGATCTTGGGCCAGGGCCTTGTCCTTTTCTTTCACTTATGACAATTTCCTCTGTCTTCTCATTTTGTCTAAGTCTCTGTGCTTGCTTCTGTGTGTTTTTATATATGTATTAGGTTAAATAGTTATTTACCTCAGTCTTGAAGGGGAGTGGTCATGTGTTGAAGCTGTTCTGTGCAGCTCAGAAGTGAAATTTCCCCTGATCACCAGAGCCAGATATATCTCATGTGGGTTTTGTGTGCCCATTGGCTATGATAGGGTTGCAGCTGCTACGCAGAGAGGGTGGGGCTTGGCTTACTTGCCTGATCTGGTATTGGGTCAGACACTGTGTGAGGAGAGCAGTTTTCCAGCTACTTGCCTATTCTGGTTGCAGTTTTGTGTGTATCCAAGGTTGGCATGGCTGGGTGCTTATCAGCACTTAGGATGCTCTTCTGGCCCTATTGTGGTTTGAGTGCTCCAATGGGTGTGTAGGAAGTGGTGCACTCATCCAGCCTAGTTAGGGCTGGAGGTGGGAAAAACAATTTCTCCATTGCTAGCAGGCTAAAGGGAAGTCACCAAACAGGGTACCTTCTAGCATTTTTGTCCCTGCAGGTTCCTGCCTCTCTGGTAGCTGCTTCATAATTAGTAGATAGATCCTCCTTTGCTTATGGTCTAGTCACTTTTCAATCTGCTGCTTTTGTACTGGATCTCAGAGTGAGTGGGATTGAGTTCTATGATTTTCCTGGTCTTAATCCCCACTGATTTTCAAAATGAAACATTTTGGACTGATCTTTCTAGTACATACCCTCAGGGTTGGAGTGACTGATGTGGTATGCAATCACTTTACTCCTTGAGGGAAAGTTTTATTGATTTTTTTTTAATAATTGTGGGGTCGCTGCATATGAGGTATGGTTTCAGGCAAGGCTGTGTCTCCCTCACCTACCATTTTTCCATTTGACTCTTTTGTCTGTTGTTATGAAGGTGCTATCCATCTAGTTTTTAGGTCCTTTTCAGGGGAAAATTATTCCATATTTAAAATTTATTTTATTCATTCATCTATTCATTTGTTTTGCTGTCCAGGGAAAAGGATGAGTTCCGAGTCTTTGTACACTGACATCTTGAACTTTTCTGGACTGTTTTTAAGAACTATGAGGTAAAGGAGTCATAGGCTACCTGTGTTTGGCCTACCCAAAGAAAAAGTTTATTTACTCATATTTTTAAGACAGGAAGTAGTTTCAGAGCTTTGAGCAAGAGACCCAGTCAGTTAGGCCCCTATCCTATTGTAGCAACTGGGAGATAGGAGTGTTATCTTTCTTGATAATTATTCAATAAGGAATGACTTACAGGTCCTTGATAAAGACATTCCCTGGTTCCTTAAACTGGCCAGAAACTTTAAAGGGATTTATATATATTTATATGCATTTCAAAGGGGCCGGATAAATAAATTGCAACTTTTCTAAAGTAAATGTTCTAAGAAAAGGGAGGGGCCTACAATCAAGAAGAAGAGACTGTCTTGATCTATAATTATCCATCTATTAAATGTCCTCTATCAAAGCCACACTTGCCAAAACCTCTTAGCTGTTTGAATGCACAATGGGCACCCCTGAGATTCTCATTTATATATTAACATATATAAAAGATTTTCATACACACACAGAGACACTGGGGAAAAAAAAGGCTAAGAAAATGAAAGAAGCTCTGAAGTTTCTGTTTTCTTTGTGCTCTCAGATACCTATTGGTATTCAAATTCAAACGGAGAGTGAAAGTAGGGGCTCTATCACTCTATCATAAATCAAAACCCACAGAGAGTACAGAAAGGAGAAGAGGAAGGAGGCATAAAGGAGAAAGGGGAAGGCAATAAAATAGATTTCTGATACTATACCCTGTGAGGGGCTTGGTTAGTGACTACAGATATTCCATATCTTCAGTGTTGAGAGCAGTAAACTTAAGTAGATGTTCTTCTGTACCTTTTGGGAACGTATAACTTTTGTGAAGAACAAAGGCAAGAGGAAATGTAGATAAAGATTTTTATTTATTTATTTATTTATTTGTTAGAGAGAGAGAGTGCGCACAGGCAGACAGAGTGGCAGGCAGAGGCAGAGGGAGAAGCAGGCTCCCTGCCGAGCAAGGAGCCCGATGTGGGACTCGATCCCAAGACGCCGGGATCATGACCTGAGCCGAAGGCAGCTGCTCAACCAACTGAGCCACCCAGGCATCCCGGAAATGTAGATAAAATTAAATTTCCTTATAACCTGCAGCCCATTGACAAATACTTGAGGTAGGTGGAGTATAACATTCTCCAGCTAACCCCTAACTGTCTTAATGTTAATGCTTTGCTAGAGGGGAAAACAACCTTAACTTGACAATAGCTAGGCTTCCAGGATCCTGTGAGTTGTCTTTACATTATGAAAGTCATTTTGGAAGCTTCCCTTTGTCTTTACCTCCCCCAACTCCAAAGTATATGTACAGCTATTTCTGCCCATGGATCCTGTCCCAGTACTTTCATAAAACCACCTTTTTGCATCAAAGACATCTCAAGAATTCTTTCTTATCAGCTCTGAAACCGATCA
>RCUC01148930.1:0-22481 GCA_003697995.1 Taxidea taxus jeffersonii | reverse complement strand
CAGAAAGTAGATTAGTGGTTGCCTAGGTTACAGAGTTCCTTTGGGGGGGGTGATGAAATGTTCTAAAATTGTGTCTTGGTCACACAACTCTGAATATACTAAACACCATTGATTTGTACACTTTATTTTTTTTTTAAAGATTTTATTTTTAAATAATCTCTACACCCAACGTGGGACTCCAACTTACATTTCCAAGATCAAGAATCACATTATTTACTGACTGAACCAGGCAGATGCCCCCGATTTGTACACTTTATTTTTATTTATTTATTTTTTTTTAAAGATTTTTTTTTTAAGATTTTTTATTTATTTATTAGAGAGAGAGAGAGCGAGCACAGGCAGACAGAGAGGCAGGCAGAGGCAGAGGGAGAAGCAGGCTCCCCGCCGAGCAAGGAGCCCGATGTGGGACTCGATCCCAGGACGCTGGGATCATGACCTGAGCCGAAGGCAGCCGCTTAACCAACTGAGCCACCCAGGCGTCCCCCGATTTGTACACTTTAAATGGGGGGATTTTATGATATGTGAATTATATTTGAACAAAAATGCTATATTAGGAAAAAAAAAAAACAAGAAATAAAGTATAAGAGGCAGGGTTTTCCTTGGGGTAGGAAGAGTGGCTATTAGTTTTTCACTGAGAACTCTGATTTTAACAGTACAGGATACTTAAAAGAGCTACCCAATATATCAGCAGGTTCACCAGAAGCACAGAGCTGATTGTAGGGCTTGATCTCACAACTCAGAGATCATGACCAGAGCCAAAATCAAGAGTCTGATGCTTAACCAACTGAACAACCCGGGTGCCCCAAGACATCTCTCTATTTAGTATAAATATAAAATAGCAAATAGTGGATATTTACTATTTTATATAAATGGACTTACACTATATGTGTGGAAAATCAAGACTTGCCATTATATTTGGCTATGAATCTGATAGAGACATTTCTTTTGTTTATTTATAATATATAAGCCTGCTAAGAGAAAACTATATCCAATCTGTGATTTTTCCAACTAACTAGAGAATTTATACAATATGTATAGTTATTGATAAAATCAATATAAGGCTAATAAGAGTATCATAATAGCTTATTTGATTAATGCAAGCATAATTTATGAACTAATAAAAATCCATTTATAGACATATCTATGACTCTCTTTAATTCTCTAAATCATATTATAAAGATATTGTACTTAGCCTAAGTCTTGGATTTAAAAGGCCACATTCCAGAATGGTAAAGACAGACTCTATAACATAATAGTTTGACAAAAAAATAATCATTATCTCTTTGCATGATCTGTCCAGAAAACATAACAGGAAATATGAAACTTATCATGAGAACAGAATATAATCAAATTTAATCTTACTTAAGTCCTCCACCTTAGCCTGATTAGCCAGATAAAAATCTGGCTAAATACAGATCTAAATACAGATTTGTATTTAGATTCCCGAGTAGTAAATATTCTTATCCTTCAGGTTTCTTGTAAGTACAGAGAAAAGCAATTTATAGCGTAATGTCTAGGTAAACCAAGTGCCTGCATAAGTGATATCTACCCAAGATTTAGAAGGATGAGGAGGCCTGCTCTAGGAGCAGACACCTCAAGCACTTTCTTTGTCCTGTGGTGCCACTATTCTGTGCTGTGTAAAATGGTCAGCAGGGACATTTGTTCATTCCATACTTCCTCTAGTATGGTGCCATACCAACTGCATACTTAGATAACATGTGTACATGCATGCACATACAGTCTTTTGTGATTTTGATTGAACTTGCATTGAATCTATAGGTCAGTCTGAGAAAACCTGACATTTTTATGAGATAGCTCTTCCAATCCGCAGACTAAGTATATGATTCCATTTATTTAGGTATTCTTCAGTGTTTTTCAATAATGTTTCATTAAAATATGTCTTGAACAATTTGGGTAATTTCATCCATATCCATTTTATTTATTTTATTAACAAAAATTTTTTTTCAAGATTTTATTTATTCATTAGTTAGAGAGAGAGCAAGCAAAGGCAGACAGAGAGGCAGGCAGAGGCAGAGGGAGAAGCAGGCTCCCTGCCAAGCAAGGAGCCTGATGTGGGACTCGATCCCAGGACGCTGGGATCATGACCTGAGCCGAAGGCAGCCGCTTAACCAACTGAGCCACCCAGGCGTCCCTATTTTGTTTTTAAATAGGCTCCACATCCAGTGCAGAGCCCAATGCGGGGCTCGAACCTGAGCTGAGATTAAGTGGGACACTGAACTAACTGAGCCACCCAGGCTCCCCTGTATGTTTTTTGATACTATTATGAAATACTTTTTAAATTAAAAATTTGAATTATTCCAGTTATATAAAAATGCAGCTGATTTTTGCATATTTTTTATCCAACAATCTATATTATTTTTTAAATTATTACCTTTTTTCCATCTGTCCTCTCGTCTTATGGAACTGCTAATATTTGCATACTAGATCTCCTAGATCTTATCTCTTAGTCCTATATTTTCCATCATGATTTCTGTTTGTATTTCAGCTCTTTGCTTTGAGATAATTCTGCTCAACTTTCCAGTTACTAATTCAGATTTTGACAATAAATATTGTCTCCTTCAATTCATTTGCAGTTTTTTTTCCCTGAGAGAACATAGTTTTCATTCCAGAAATTCTTTGTTTTTATCTGCTCTCATGTATCCTTAAATGTAAGCTCTTATTATTTACCAGGATTTACCTTCATATTGCCCTTCTAATATTTATTTATTTATTTATTAAAAGATTTATTTATTTATTTATTTGACAGACAGAGATCACAAGTAGGCGGAGAGGCAGGCAGAGAGAGGGGATGGGGAAACAGGCTCCCTCCTGAGCAGAAAGCCTGATGCGGGGCTTGATCCCAGGACCCTGAGATCATGATCTGAGCTGAAGGCAGAGGCTTAGCCCACTGAGCCACCCAGGCGCCCCTATTTATTTATTTTTAAGATTTTATTTATTTATTTGACAGAGCTAGAGCACAGCAGGGGGAGCAGCAGGCAGAGGGAGAAGCAGGCTTCTCACTGAACAAAGAGCCTGACTTGATCCCAAGACCCTGGGATCACAACCTGAGCTGAAGGCAGGCACCCAACTGACTGAGCCACCCACGTGCCCCTGTATTTGCCCTTTTTATTGCTCTTAATTTCCTTCTGCATATCTGTCCTTCTATTTGGGATCCTTAGAACTCCCTTTGGTATTCCTTGAATGAAGGTCTACTGGAGGCAAGTTTTCTGTTTTTATTTGTCTGAAAATATCTGAATTTATCTTCATTTCTGAAGAACAGTTTTTACTGAGTATAGAATTCTATTTTGGCAGTTATTATCTTTAAAGGTGGTTTTATTTATTTATTTATTTATTTATTTATTTATTTATTTATTTATCAGATAGAGAGAGAGCACAGGAGCAAGCACAGGCAGACAGAGAGGCAGGCAGAGGCAGAGGGAGAAGCAGGCTCACTGCCGAACAAGGAGCCCGATGTGGGACTCGATCCCAGGACACTGGGATCGTGACCTGAGCCGAAGGCAGCCGCTTAACCAACTGAGCCACCCAGGCGTCCCTATTTTGGCAGTTATTATCTTATATCACTTTGAACATATCATTCTATTATCTTTTGGCTTCCATCAATTTGTTGAGAAGCTGGCTATTAGCCTTATTGTCTTTTTGAAGATATGTCCCTCTACCAAACCACCCCCACAACTTCTTCTAAGGTTCTATTTTTATGGGTGGCTTTGTCAGTTTAGTGGTTAAGCATCTGACTCCTTTTTAAAAATTAATTAGTATATTTATTTTTAAAGTTCATTTTAAAATTATTAACATAGGGGCGCCTGGATGGCTCAGTGGGTTAAAGCCGCTGCCTTTGGCTCAGGTCATGATCCCAGGGTCGTGGGATGGAGCCCCGCATTGGGCGGGCTCTCTGCTCTGTGGACAGCCTGCTTCCTCCTCTCTCTCTGCCTGCCTCTCTGCCTACCTGTGATCTCTGTCTATCAAATAAATAAATAAAATCTTTTAAAAAATTATTAACATATATTATTTATTTCAGGGGCATAAGTCTGTGATTCATCAGTCTTACACAATACACAGCACTCACCACAACACATACCTTCCACAATGTCCATCACCCAGTTACTCCATTCCTCCCACCCCCCCTCCCATCCAGCAACCCTTTTGTTTCTTGAGATTAAGATTCTCTTATGATTTGTCTCCCTCTCTGGTTTCATCTTGTTTCATTTTTTCCTCTCTTCCCCTCTGATCCTCTGCCTTGTTTCTTAAATTCCACATATCAGTGAGATCATATGATAATTATATTCCTCTGATTAACTTATTTCACTTAGCATAATACCTTCTAGTTCCATCCCCGTCATTGCAAATAGCAAGATTTCCTTTTTGATGGCTACATAATATTCCATTGTATATATATACCACATCTTCTTTATCCATTCATCAGTTGATGGACATCTGAGCTCTTTCCATAATTTGGCTATTGTGACATTGCTGTTATAAACATTGGGGTTCAGGTGCCCCTTCAGCTCACTCCTTTCATATCTCTGGAGTAAATACTCCAGTGCAATTGCTGGGTCATAGGGTAGCTCTATTTTCAACTTGCTGAGGAACCTCCATACTGTTTTCCAGAATGGCTACACCAGCTTACATTCCTACCAACAGTGTAGGAATCTTCACATCTTTGCCAACATCTGTCATTTCCAGACTTGTCAATTTTAACTATTCTGACTGGTGTGAGGTGGTATCTCATTGTCATTTTGATTTGTATTTCCCTGAAAGCATTTGACTCTTTGATCTCAGCTCAGGTCTTGATCTCATGGTTGTGAGGTCAAGCCCTGTGTTGGGCTCTATGCCCAGCATGGAACCCACTTAAAAAAAAAAAAAAAAAGGAAAGAAAGAAAGAATATGAGTTTAAGATTTTATCTTTATCTTTGGTTTTTAGCAACTTCACTATGACATGCCTAAAGTATGCTTTTCTTTGTATTTGTTCTGTTTGATTTCAGAGAATTTCTCATATTTGTGACTCTGGTTCTTTCACTACTTTTGGAAAAATTTCGGTGATTTTCTCTTCAAATTTTGTTTCTATCCTATTTTCTCCCTCTTGTCTCTGTATCTCTAATTAGGTATGTATTAAATATGTTCTTTACAGTGTCTCATCTGTATTTTATGTTCTTTTCTGTATTTTTCTTTCTTTTTTTTTTTTCATCTTTGCAGTTCAGTCTGGATAATTTCTTCTGACCTATCTTTTAGTTCACTAGTTACCCCTTTATATGTGTCCAATGTGCTATTTAGCCCTATTGACTTTATGTGATTATTTTTTGGTTCTAGAGTTTTCATTTTATACTTCATACAGCTTCCTCTGCTGAATTTCTCTATCTTGTCATTTAACTGCCTAAACCTGGTCATAATGGTTTTTTTATTTTTATTTTTTTTAATTGTTTAAGTAATTCTTTACACTTAATGTGGGGCTTGAACTCATGACCCAGAGATCAAGAGTCACATTCTCTACTGACTGAGCCAGCCAGGCATATCTCATTATGCTTATTTTAAAGTCCATGCATGATAATTCCAATATCTGACTCTTCTATGGATCTGTTTCTGTTCTTTGGTAGTGCTTCAGTTTTTGTCATTTTATCTTGTCTATGGAAAACTGGCAAAATTTTTTGTTTAATACTGAAAGTGGTTTATGAAAAATTAAAGAGAGAATTCTAGGCCCTGGATGGTATTATCTTTCTCTAGCAAGAGTTTACTTTTGCTTCTGGCAGTCAGTGGGGGTTAAGATTAGACCATCTTAATCAAACGAGGGATTGAACTGATGAGAAGCTGAGCTTTAGTATTTATAAGGGCTGATCTCTTCTAAGGTAAAGGCCTTTTTTTTTTTTTTTTAAGATTTTTATTTGTTCATTTGACAGAGAGAGAGAGCACAAGTAGGTAGAGAGGCAGGCAAGAGAGAGAGCGGGGATGCAGACTCCCCGAAGAGCAGAGAGCCTGAGGTGGGACTCGATCCCAGGACCCTGAGATCATGACCTGAGCCGAAGGCAGAGGCTTAACCCACTGAGCCACCCAGGTGCCCCAAGTTATAGGCCTTTGGGGGTCCAAACTAAAAGTAAAGGAGTTTACCAGAGTTCTGTTATCTTAGTGGGTCCCAAACATACAGTCTTCCCAACCATGCTCTGTAAGACTACAGGTAGACCAGTTCTCAGCCTTTAGCTACTGCTTTGTGCTCAGCTTCTCAAACTATCATTATTCCTTTGAATCATTAATGCCTTGAGAGGAAAAGCGGCATCAAATTTCAGGTTTACCTCTTTGCACTTCTTTTCTGTCTGAAATTTTAGCTCCTCAGCTGGCTTGGTAGCTCTCTGATTCCTATGCATATATTTTTAAATTTTTTTAAAGATTTTATTTATTTATTTGACAGAGAACGATCATAAGTAGGCAGAGAGGCAAGCAGAGAGAGAGGAGGAAGCAGGCTCCCTGCTGAGCAGAGAGCCCGATGCGGGGCTCGATCCCAGGACCCTGAGATCATGACCTGAGCTGAAGGCAGAGGCTTTAAGCCACTGAGCCACCCAGGCGCCCCTAGATTTTTAAATTTTATTTTTATTTTATTTTCTTAAGTTTTTAAATTTATTTCAGTAATCTCTATACCCATTGGGGGCTTGAACTCATGAACCTGAGATCAAGAGTCACATGCCCTTCTGAGTCAGCCAGAATCTCCTAGATTTTTAAATTTTAAATTTTGTCTGTATTTTCCAGTTGTTTTTTACTGCAGGTTTGGCCTGCAACAAGATACTCTATCATTACTGAGAACAGAATGCCCTAAAGAATTTTAAAAAATAAATAAATAATAAAACAATTGAAGAAAAGCAGTGATACTCAGAATCTACCTTAAGTTATTTGCCTTTGTGTAAATATTGTATCAATGTCAGCAAAGCTGATTTTCTTTCTTTTTCTTTTTTTCAAAGATTTTATTTTTAAGTAATCTCTACCCCCAATGTGGGGCTTGAACTCACAACCCTGAGATCAAGAGTCACATTCTGTACCGACTGAGCCAGCCAGATGCCCCAAAGATGATTTTCTATTTACCTCTGAGATGCCTTGAGTTTCAAGGGCATCAAGTGATTTTTTCATTTAAAATTTCTCTTCTCACTGGTCTTATTTCTACTATGGCCATTATTTTCTTCATTCTTTTCCCCACCCCTTCCTTCATAGTTCTGAGAGTCTTCCAATTTTGCTTAGACAAGACTTACCTAAATTATCCTGTTAAATTGTATCTACAGGTGATAAAATGATGCTTACTCTCTTCCTTTAGCTCTAGAGAATAAGGTAGTGATGAAACTGATTGAAACTGATTGAAAATATGCCATAACTTTATTTCCTAATACTCAGTCTCAAATTAATCTCCCATCCAAGTACTAACCAGGCCCGACCCTGCTTAGCTTCCGAGATCAGACGAGATCGGGCGCGTTCAGGGTGGTATGGCCGTAGACTCAAATTAACCTATTTAGTTTTTACACAGTTCTAATAATAGCTTGATAGTGTGTCTTTGTAACAGATAGATTTTCATGTGGCTAATAAGCCTACAACAATTTCCTATTCCCTAGAAATGACTTATATTATGTTGCCTCTTCTAGTCAAGGCTGATCAACCCACAGAAGGAGCCTTGACCTACACTGGGCCAATGAGATCATTACTCCCAGGAATTCAACATTTGCAGCAATTAAAAACAGGGATAGAATTTTTAGAGCTGAGTAATTATGATACACAACTCTAAGATGGTCCCCATTGTTCCTTCTCCTCATATTCATGTCCTTACGTAATGCTTTCTCCTTGACTGTAGGCTGGATCTAGTATTTTTCTAATAGACTACAGCAAAAATAAAAATATGTCACTTCTGAGGTAGGTTACAAAATGACTTTGGCTTCTGTTTTGGGGGCTCTCTTTTGCTTTCTTTCCTACTTGTTCTGAGGGAATCTAGTTGCCATGTTGTATACTACCCTTTGAAGAGGCCCATGTGTTAAGGAACTGCAGAGCTCCAGCCAATAGGCAGCAAAGAACCAAGGTCCTCAGTTGAACAGCAAGGAGCTGAGGCTCTCAAAATAGGTAATGAATTCTGCCAACAACCAGAGGAATGAGGAGGGAAGTTAATCTGCCTTCATTTGGGCCTTCAGATTGACTGCAGCCCTGGCCAACAACTGAAACCCTATGAGAGATCTTAAGCCAGAGGGACCCAGCTTAGGTGCGCCCAAATTTCTGACCCTCACTGTTTCTCTTCAAATGCTTGTTGCTCTAATCTCTTCTGTGTAGCATTCCAACTGATCAGCTCTCTCAGTTCTTACCTCCTTTTCCTCTTTTTCATCATCAAGGGTTTCTCCATGAGTTCTGGCATTTAACTCATTTGTTCTGCTTTCCTGGAAATTCTCACTGGGCTGGGCCTTTTTATGATATGCTATAGCAAGGATTACTATTAATGCCACCCAGAATCCTTGGTTTTGCCTTCCTCTCCAAGTCAGACCTTTGTATATGTTGACCTTCAATAACATGGACACTTGAAAGTCTGCTGCTTCCCATGGCACACCTGGGTGGCTCAGTGGGTTAAGCCTCTGCCTTCAGCTGGGGTCATGATCTCAGGACCCTGGAATCGAGCCCCGCATTAGGCTCTCTGTTTATCATGGAGCCTGCTTCCCCCTCTCTTTCTGCCTGCCTCTCTGCTTACTTGTGATCTCTCTCTCTCTCTCTCTCTCTGTGTCAAATAGATAAATAAATATCTTGAAAGAAAGAAAGAAAGAGGGAGAGAAAGAAAAGCAGTTGCTTCCCTAAATATGGGAACATGTAAGTCAGACATTCTGCCTAGCAAGCTTCTGCCCAGGTACTTGAAACATTCTCTTTGAACTATTTCTGAGTTACTGGCCTGGTCTCTTTAAGCTCTTTTTTCCAGGGTTAGCTTCTCTTTGCCATATTATCTTCTAACCTTCTGATCCATTTCATCTTTTACTGGATTAAAAATAATGGCCTACAGTATTGTCATATTCCTTCAAGCCCTCTGCCTTACCCCACCCCATTCACCAGATGGAAGCAATGCTCTATGTCTCAGTCATTTTTTATTTAGACTCTGTGGGGATAGGCTCTAACTCAGTTTTATATCACATTGACTTCCCATGATGGCTGTGATAGTTTTGATGGTAGTTGAATACATCCAGCTGGTCCATATAGGCAACACTTTTTACCATATTTTATGGTATAGAATTTTGGGTCTGCTTTTGTTCATTTCCCTTTGTATAATTTTTGGTTGTGTATATTTAGCATGTTCATGCATGTATTTTTTTGTGAAGCATTTTGGTCTAGCCCTAAATTACTACCTAAACTTACTTCAGGGTGGAGAAGAGATGGTCCAGTATGTTTTCTCATTTTTCACCGTAGGTTGTCAGTCTCTTTAGATTCCTAAGCATATGACTTTTCATTCAATTGCCAAATTCAATACCTTTACTTTACTTACTCAGGTCAAAAGATTATAATCTTGAGCACAGTGCTATTAATATCTACCAAAAACAATGAAAAAAGGGGTATTTATGAAATATTTCCTAAATAATCTTCAGTATTTAATTTCTCTGGTGGTTTTAATCATTTTAGAGATTCTGATGAAAACTGTATATATTTTCTCCAGATGTATGTGTAAGCTTTGTTTCAGTTATCTGTTGATGTTTATCATAACACTCCAAAACTTAGTGACTTAAAACAACTATTTATTATTTCTCATGATTCCATGGGTCATGAACAGCTCCTCTGTTTCACAGGGTGTCATCTGGCTCATTCCCTTAGTTGCATTCAGCTGGGATCTTAGCTGGGGCGAGAATGCCTAGAATAGTGGCATTTGCAGGTCTGGGGTCTATTTGGTGGCTCTTGGTAGGGTGCCCTGGTTGTTTTTCACCTGGCCTCTCTGAATGAAGACAAGCTGCCAGGCTTCTTAAGAGATTGACCTGGATCTGGCACAGCTTCCTTCTGTCACGTTCTATTAACTAAAGCAATCATAAGGCCAATGAAGATTTATAGAGAGAGGAATAGACTTTATTTCTTGATAGGAGAAATACCATGTACCTATAGGAATGAGAGAAATGGTTAAAAATTTGAAAATGCTAATGGTAGATTGTCTTTGGTTTCATGCTCAAAAAGCAATGAATCTAATTCACCATATGATTAAAAACCACCCATATGATCATCTCAGTAGATGCATGCAGAAAAAGAATTTGACAAAATCCAACATCCATTAATTAAAAAAAACTCCAGGGATGCCTGGGTGGCTCAGTTGGTTAAGCAGCTGCCTTCGGCTCGGGTCATGATCCCAGCGTCCTGGGATCGAGTCCCACATCGGGCTCCTTGCTCGGCAGGGAGCCTGCTTCTCCCTCTGCCTCTGCCTGCCACTCTGCCTGTGCTCACTCCCACTCTCTCTCTGACAAATAAATAAATAAAATCTTTAAAAAAACAAACAAACAAACTCCAAACTTTCAACAAACTACAAATAGAAGGAAACGTCCTCGATCCAATAAAGAACATCTATGAAAAACTGACAGCTGACTTCATACACAATAGTGAAATATTCAGCACTCCCTAAGATTGGAAGTAAGACAAAGATACCTGTTCTCATTACCTGTAGCCATCAAGAATGAACTCCTGATTTTGATACTCTTAAGTTTTGTCTCTGAATTAAGCTAGATCATCAAAGGTCTACTTGCCCAGACTGCACTTTTTTTTTGCTGATATGTACTGTGGTGTGATGCCACAGTCTATATTAAAAAATAACATAAGACTCAGCAGTATGCTAACACACACTGCTGGTGGGAGTGCAAATTCACATTATTAGATAGAATCTGGCAACATATCAGAAGAATACTCACTATAAATTAGTTTTTTGTACTGGAAATGCCATGATGATTTAACATTAGGAAAGATTTTAAAATAATTCATCACAGGAGCTGTTGGGTGACTCAGTTGGTTAAGGATCTGACTCTTGATTTTGGCTCAACTCATGACTTCAGGGTCATGAGATCGAGTCTGCTGAAGATTCTCTCCCTCTCTTTTTGCACTCCCCCTCCCTCTCAAAAAATAATAAGTAAAATAAAATAATTTGTCATAATATGTTGAAGAAGAAAAATGATGTCAATCTCCAAATATTTCTGAAGATATTTAATAAAATTCAACATACTTTCAGGGCACCTGGGTGGCTCAGTTGGTTAAGTGACCAATTCTTGGTTTCCGCTCAGGTCATGATCTCAGGGTCATGGGATCAAGCCCTGTGTTAGGTTCCGCACTCAGTGGAGAGTCTGCTTGTCCTGCTCCCTCCCCCTCTGCTTTGTCCCCTACTCACATGTGTGCACACATGTATAGGCACTTTCTCTTTCAAATAAACAAATAATCTTTAAAAAATTCAACATCCTTTCTGATAAAAATTCTTAACATATAAATAATATAAAAGTTCTACTTTTTTTAGATTTTACTTATTTATTCTTATTTTTATTTATTTGACAGACAGAGATCACAAGTAGACAGAGAGGCAGGCAGAGAGAGAGGAGGAAGCAGGCTCCCCGCTGAGCAGAGAGCCCGATTCGGGGCTTGATCCCAGGACCCTGGGATCATGACCTGAGCCGAAGGCAGAGGCTTTAACCCACTGAGCCACCCAGGTGCCCCTAGAAGTTCTATATTTTTAAAGATTTTATTTATTTATTTGAGAGAGAGAGAGAGAGTGTGCACAAGCGGGGGAGGGGTAGAAGAGGAAGCAGCCTCCCTGCTGAACAGAGAGCATGAAGCAGGACTTAATCCTGGAACCCTGGGATCATGACCTGAACCAAAGGCAGGCACTTAACTGACTGAGCCACTCAGGGGCCCCAGAAGTTCTATATTGATATGTGTTTTTCCATATATTGATAAAAACTTCTGTATTTTTTTGTTTTTAATGTCTTAAGGCCAAAGCTACATTCTAATTAAAGATTTAAAAAAAAGGATAGGATAGGTATCATAGCCACCACTGTTATTTTTTATTTTTAATATGAAGGAATTAATACATAGGGGAGAACTATAAAGTTTATATGGTGGTCTCAAGAAAAATATTTACTTTGTTGTCAATTTTTAAATTTTTTACATTTTAATTATCTCAAAATTCTTAGAGCCTCATAGATTAAATAGCAAGATAAAAATATTTTAATTAGGGGTGCCTGGGTGGCTCGATGGGTTAAGCCTCTGCCTTCAGCTCGGGTCATGATCCCTGGGTCCTGGGATTGAGTCCTGCATTGGGCACTCTGCTAAGCAGGGAGCCTGCTTTCCCCTCTCTCTCTGCCTGCCTCTCTGCCTACTTGTGATCTCTGTCTGTCAAATAAATAAATAAAATCTTTAAAAAAAAACATTTCAATATTAACAATCCAATTAAAAGGTGAAAAAATCTTAGACATAGCGAACAGATTAGTGGTTGCCAGAGGTGGGGGAGGTGGGGTCATAGGTGGTCAAAATGGGTGAAGGTGGTCAAAAGGTATAAATTTTCAGTTGTAAATAACTCATAGGGATATATAACATGCAGCATGGTAACTGTAGTTAATGATACTACATTGAATATTTAAAAATTGCTATGAGGGGTACCTGGGTGGCTCAGTGGGTTAAGCCTCTGCCTTTGGCTCAGGTCATGATCTCAGGGTCCTGGGATCAAGACCTGCATCAGGCTCTCTGCTCACTGGGGAGCCTGCTTCCCCCCACCCTGCCCCACCTGCCTCTCTGCCTACTTGTGATCTCTGTCTCTGTCATAAATAAATAAAATCTTTAAAAAATAAAAAAATAAAAATCGCTAAGAGAGTAGGTCTTAAAAGTTCTCATCACAAAAATTGTTTATATATGGTGACATATTAACTAGACTTATTGTGGTGATCTCTCTGCAATATGTATGAATATCAAATCATTATGTTGTACACCTGAAACTAATATAATGTTATATATCAATTATACACCAATTAAAAAATTATTACACTAAAAAAAGTAAACAAAGAACTTCTCCAAAGAAGATATCCAAATGGCCAGTTAGCACATTAGAAGATACTGAACATGAGGCGCCTGGGTGGCTCAGTTAGTTGAGCATCTGACTTTTGATTTGGCTTGAGTTGTGATCTTGGGGTCCTGGGATTGAGCCCTGTGTTGGGCTCTGTACTCAGCGCAGAATCTGCTTGTCACTCTTCCTTTTCCCATTTGCACACACACTCTCTTTCTTTCTCTTTTTCTCTCAAATAAGTAAAAAATAAAAAATAAAAGATAGTGGGGTGCCTGGGTGGCTCAGTTGGTTAGGTGTCTGGCTTTGGCTCAGGTCATGGTCCCAAGGTGCTGGGAATGAGGTCTGCATCAGGCTCCCTGCTCAGCAAGGAGTCTGCTTCTCCCTCTCTCAGCTCATGCTCTCTCTCTCAAATAAATAAATAAAATCTTTAAAAAAATAAACAAAAGATACTGAACATCACCAATCAGGGAAATGCAGATCAAAGCCACAGTGATATACCACCTCATACCCACTTAAATGACTATTGTCAAAAGACAAAACAACAAAAAAGAACAAGTGTTGGCAAGGATCTGGAGAAATTGGAACACTTGTACACTGTTGGAATGTAACACGTATAGACTCTATGAAAAAGTATGGCAGTTCCTCAAAAATTTAAATGTAGAATTACCGTATGATCCAGCAATACCACTTCTGCATATATAAATAAAATAATTAGAAGTAGGGTCTGAAAGAGATATTTATATAC
This sequence comes from Taxidea taxus jeffersonii, assembly GCA_003697995.1. Lineage (NCBI taxonomy): Eukaryota > Metazoa > Chordata > Mammalia > Carnivora > Mustelidae > Taxidea > Taxidea taxus. The sequence continues at coordinate 8,718 of RCUC01148930.1, read as the reverse complement.
CCATGTTCATAACAGCATTATTCACAATAGCCAGAAGGTAGAAGCAACCCTAATGTCCACAGATAAATACATAGAATGGAATATTATTCAGGCTTAAAAAGAAAGGAAATTTTTTTTTTTAAGATTTTATTTATTTATTTGACAGACAGAGATCACAAGAGGGCAGAGAGGCAGGCAGAGAGAGAGAAGGAAGCAGCCCCCCCGCTGAGCAGAGAGCCAGATGCGGGACTCATTCCAGGACCCCCGGATCATGACCTGAGCCGAAGGCAGAGGCTTTAAACCACTGAGCCACCCAGGCGCCCCAGAAAGGAAATTCTGACACATGCTGTAACATGGATGAACCTTGAGAATGTTATGCTAAGTGAAATAAGCTAGTCACAAAAAGACAAATATCTGATTCTATTATTTGAAGTACCTGGAATAGTCTGATTCATGGAGACAGAGAGTAGGATGGTGATTGCCAGAGGCTGGGGGAGGGGGAATAGGGAAGTTATTTATGCATATAGAGTTTTAGTTTTGCAAGATGAAGAGAGTTCTAGAGATTGGTTGCACAACTATGTGAATGCACTTAATACTGATTTGTATATTTAAAATATGGTTAAGATGACAAATTTTATGCTATGTGTATTTTACCAAAATTAAAAATAAAGTAAAATGAATATATATAAAAATAAAACAAAATAAAGTTTTAACATTATGTACTTGTAATGTTAAAAAAACCTCTTTAGGGATGCCTGGGTAGCTCAATAAATTAAAGCCTCTGCCTTCGGCTCAGGTCATGATCCCAGGGTCCTGGGATTGAACCCCACATTGGGCTCTCTGCTCCGCGGGGAGCCTGCTTCCTCCTCTCTCTCTCTGCCTGCCTCTCTGCCTTTTTGTGATCCCTGTCTGTCAAATACATAAATAAATTCTTTAGAAATTTTTATTTTAAATTTATCTGTAACACTGTACTCTATGTTGAAAGCAATTTGTTGTTGTTGTTTTTTTTTTTTAAGATTTTATTTGTTCATCTGAGAGAGAGAGAATGAGTGAGAGAGAGAGAGAGCATGAGCCATCAGGGAAGGGCAGAAAGAGAAGGAGAAGCAGACTCTCTGCTGAGCAGGGAGCCCGATGTGGGGCTCGATCCCAGGACCCTGGGATCATGACCTGAGCTGAAGGCAGAGGCTTTAACCCACTGAGCCACCCAGGCGCCCCTCCCAGTTTATTTTTGTTCTGTATTTAATTTTGGATAAGTTTTATTGTTTGACTTCAATTCATTAATCTTTTCTTCCGTGGTGACTAATTTACTGTTAAGCCCATTTGGTATATTTTTAATCTCAGATATATTTTTCATCTCTACAATTTTTACATCTCTTTCCCCGTATCTCTACTTAAAACTCATCCACTTTCTTGAATATGTATAATGTAACTTTTTTTTTAAGATTTTATTTATTTATTTGACAGATCACTGTCTCTCTCTGTGTCAAATAAATAAAATCTTTAAAAAAAATTACTGTGTTGAAATCAGGTGAAATAATTCTGAATTAACTCTGTAGTTAAGCTACAACTTGATACTTGGTTAAATTCATTTGTTTCATTTTGCTTTTAAGTTTTAGAGATTTTTTCCCACCTTGATTTAAATCTTTATTATAATTATGAAATACAGGGGCGCCTGGGTGGCTCAGTGGGCTAATGATCGGCTAGGGTCATGATCTCAGGGTCCTGAGATGGAGCCCTGCATCAGCTCTCTGCTCAGCGGGGAGCCTGCTTCCTCCTCTCTCTCTGCCTGCCTCTCTGTCTACTTGTGATCTCGCTCTGTCAAATAAATAAAATCTTTAAAAATAAAAAAAAATAATTATGAAATACAATTACATGTTTCTCTAGTCAATAGACTATATCCATATTTTTTAGTTTTTGGTTTATACTTTTTTGTTTTGTTTTGTTTTTTAAAGATTTTATTTATTTGACAGAGAGAGACAGCAAGAGAGGGAATGTAAGCCAGGGGAGCAGGAGAGGGAGAAGCAGCCTTCGAGGGAGCCCGATGTGGGGCTCGGTGCGGGGCTCGATCCCATGACTCTGGGATCATGACCTGAGCTGAAGGCAGACGTGAGCCACCCAGGCGCCCCTAACTTTGTTTTTTAAACTGTGGTGAAGTACATACAGCATAAAATTGACCATCTTAACCCTTTCAGTTATCTATTTACTAGTTTTTAAAAAGATATTATTTTTTAAAAACTTATTTATTTGACGGAGAGAGACACAGCAAGAGAAGGAACACAAGCAGGGGGAGTGGGAAGAGGGAGAAGCAGGCTTCCAGACGAACAGGGAGCCCAGCGCGAGGCTTGATCCCAGGACCCCAGGATCATGACCTGAGCCAAAGGCAGACGCTTAACAACTGAGCCACCCAGGCACCCCAAAGATTTTTTTTAAAGTAATTTCTACACCCAGTGTGGGGCTTGAACTTATAATGCCAAGATCAAGAGTTGCATGCTTTACAGGCTGAGCCAGCCAGGCACCCCATTTTAACTGTTAGAGTACAATTTAGTGGCATTAAATAGATTCTCATTTTTGTACAAAATCGCTGCCTTTCATCTCCAGAAAATTTTAAGTTTATCTGTTTTAGTTATCTCTGTACCCAGCCTGGGGCTTGAACTCATGACCCGGAGATCATGTGTAGTCACTTGCTCTTCTGACTGAGCCAATTAGGCACCCCTCAAGAACTTTTTCATCATTGCAAACTGAAACTCTGTATCTGTTAAACATTAACTTCCTATTACATCCTTTCCCCTAGCTCCTGGTAACCACTATTACACTTTCCATCTCTGAATTTGACTATTGTAGGTACCTCATGTAAATAAAACCAGACAATATTTGCCCTTTTATGTCTGGCTTATTTTACTTAGCTTACTATTTTCAGAGTTAATCTATGTTTTCATATGTGTCAGAATTTCAGTTCTTCTTAATGCTAATATTATATTGTATGGACATACTATATTTTGCTTATCCATTCATCTGTGAATGAGTGTTAGGGTTGCTTCTGACTTTGGGCTATTGTAAGTCAAGCTGCAGTGACACAGGTACACAAATACCAGAGTCACTGCTTTCAGTTCTTTTGGATATATACCCAGAAGTAGAATTCTGAGATGATAGATCTATGTTCAGTATTTTTGAGGAACTGCTAAACTGCTTTCAGTTGTTTTTTAAATCACACCAAAATATATGAGCTCACAGGTTTTAACATATTTTATACGGTTTAACCCACTACAGTCACTATTTATTTTCAGTGCTCAATTTGTACCATCAATATGAGCCTCCTCTACTTGACTTCTGTATCCTTTTGATATAACTTTGTCTTTGATTATCTTCCTTGCTTTCTGGAATGAGAAAATATTTGGGGCTGAATTTGCATATTTCCTGCTCCTGGCTTGAACATCTCTAAAACATTGTGATTCCTTTTAGTGGAAAATGGTATTAAAGACCACCATCTGGGGCGCCTGGGTGGCTCAGTGGGTTAAAGCCTCTGCCTTTGGCTCAGGTCATGATCTCAGGTCCTGGGATTAAGCCGCATTGGCCCTCTGCTCAGCGGGGGGCCTGCTTCCTCCTCTCTCTCTGCCTGCCTCTCTGCCTGCTTGTGATCTCTCTGTCAAATAAATAAATAAAAATCTTTAAAAAAAAAAAAAAAGACCACCATCTGGGGCACCTGGGTGGCTCAGTTGTTAAGCATCTGCCTTTGGCTCAAGTCATGATCCCAGGGTCCTGGGATGGAGCCCCACATCAGGCTCTCTGCTAAGCAAGAAGCGTGCTTCTCCCTTTCCCACTTCTACTTGTGTTCCCTCTCCCACTGTCTCTCTCTGTCAAATAAATAAATAAGATCTTAAAAAAAACAAACCCTAAACTTTAAAAAAGTAAAAAATAAAGACCACCGGGGCGCCTGGGTAACTCAGTCGGTTAGGCGTCTGCCTTGGGCTCAGGTCATGGTCCCAGGGTCCTGAGATTGAGCCCTGCATCAGGCTCCCTGCTTAGCTGGGAGCTTGCTTCTCCCTCTGCCTGCCGCTCGCCCCTGCTTGTTATGTCTCTCTCTCTGATAAATAAAATTAAAAAAAAATAAAATAAAAGATAAAGACCACCATCTGAGTGGTAGAGGTACTCATTCCCACATTGGTCCTAAACCTTTTCAGTGGACAAAATTATATACAATTTTTTCATAATAGAAAATCTGTAACAAATGCATACTGTTATTTACAATTAAAATTAGGATTGTAGGGCTTTTATTTTTTTTACTTAATACTTATCTCTTGGGGCGCCTGGGTGGCTCACTCATTGGGCGTCTGCCTTCGGATCAGGTCATGATCCCAGAGTCCTGGGATTGAGCCCCGCATTGGGCTCCCTGCTCTGCAGAAAGCCTGCTTCTTCCTCTCCCACTCCCCCTGCTTCTGTTCCCTCTCTGGCTGTCTCTCTCTCTGTCAAATAAATAAATAAATAAATAAATAAATAAATAAAATCTTTAAAAAGTGAAAAAAATAACATCTCTTTTATCCTACACTTTACTCATTCAACCAATAATTATTGTACATACATCTACCATATTCCTTATATTTTGCTATGTGCTGAGAGTGCACATTAAAAACTTAACATTTGATCTAATTTCTACATTTTTTTTTCTAAGTGAAGACTTTAACTTTTTTTCTTCCAAAAATCTATTCGCACTGGCTTCTAAACTGCTGAGCAGTATTGGATTGGCTTTAAAGCTAGTTGATCTTGGCTTATTTCTTATTTTTCCTTATTTCCATTAACTTAAAGTCAGATTCCAGTAACTATAATAGTATTACACCCCTTTGTTGGCAGTGTCAAAGGAAAAAGAGATTAAATAGGCTATAAATACCAAAAAGAACTTCGATCCCAACTGGATATTATCCTAGAACAAGATGGTATGATAACACAAGACAGTTTGCTGTCCTTGGATCCTTAGCTTTTTGGTCAGTTGGACTGGCAGCTGACCTCTATAGTTGAAGAAACCATTGGCCAAGAACTATTCCTCTCACTATGTTGGTGCTGATGCCCTCAACTGCACTATTAGTTTTATTCTTTGAAGCTATTTGCCCATATCGAAATAATGCATTTGGAGAGTTAAAATTCAGATATACAAACATTAGAGTGAGTAAATATATCTGGCTTTTCTACTATGACATTTAGCTGAAATTAAGTTTGTAAAGAAGTAAAGAACTAGGGAGCAATTGCTTGGATAGCAAACTTCTTCAGAGAACCCAGGGCAAAGGAAGCATTATGGCACTAGACACATGCCAAGATGAGAATGCATGAAAATAAATTTAAGACATGATAGTGCATTTGGAATATTCACCATTTTATGTTTGTCATACGAGACTTGGCAGGTAACCAGACCTTTGGCTGTGTGTTAGTAAAAATATCAATTCTAGAGTACTAGCAATTCAAGTAACATAGTAGAGTTTAAATTTAAGAAGAGCATGGATATTATGTAGTGGCAATTTTGTTATTGTGTATTTTATGGTTAAGATTTATAATATACTAAAATTTAAAACAAGTCACTTCATAGTACATGTGTAAACCACAGTCAACAGTTATTCTTTCTTTTCAGAACTAAATACATGAATTTCAGACACCCAAATAAAAGACACAAGACTAAATCCATTTAAGACAGGGAATACTTTATTCAAACCCATCAGAGAAATGGACAGCTTGGGTCTGTAACAAAGCGTTGTGTTTTAAAGCATAGGTCAGTAATTGTATATGAGAGTATACACTGCTACATACAAATTAACTGATCAGAGCACAACTTTTCAATATTCAAAACAGAATAAGCTTCCCTGTAAAAGCAGCACCTTTGTGACATTTTTAACTTTAGTATTCCTCTCCTTCTTCTTCACCCTCTCCTTCAACAGAATCCACACCAACCTCCTCATAATCCTTCTCAAGGGCAGCCATGTCCTCACGGGCCTCAGAAAACTCTCCTTCCTCCATGCCCTCCCCCACATACCAGTGAACAAAGGCACGCTTGGCATACATCAGGTCAAACTTGTGGTCCAGGCGAGCCCAGGCCTCAGCGATGGCTGTGGTGTTGCTCAGCATGCACACAGCTCGCTGGACTTTGGCCAGGTCTCCACCGGGCACCACAGTGGGAGGCTGGTAATTAATGCCCACTTTGAAGCCAGTGGGGCACCAGTCCACAAACTGGATGGTACGCTTGGTCTTGATGGTGGCAATGGCGGCATTGACATCTTTGGGAACCACATCACCACGGTACAACAGGCAGCAAGCCATGTATTTACCATGGCGAGGGTCACATTTCACCATCTGGTTGGCTGGCTCAAAGCACGCGTTGGTGATCTCTGCTACAGAAAGCTGTTCATGGTAGGCTTTCTCAGCAGAGATGACAGGGGCATAGGTGGCCAGAGGGAAGTGGATACGGGGATAGGGCACCAGGTTGGTCTGGAATTCTGTCAGATCAACATTCAGGGCTCCATCAAATCTGAGGGAAGCAGTGATGGAGGACACAATCTGGCCTATCAACCTATTTAGATTAGTGTAGGTTGGGCGTTCGATATCGAGGTTTCTACGACAGATGTCATAGATGGCCTCGTTGTCTACCATGAAGGCACAATCAGAGTGCTCCAGGGTGGTGTGGGTAGTGAGGATGGAGTTGTAGGGCTCAACTACAGCTGTGGAAACCTGAGGGGCTGGGTAAATGGAGAACTCCAGCTTGGACTTCTTGCCATAATCGACAGAGAGACGCTCCATCAGCAGGGAGGTGAACCCGGAGCCAGTTCCCCCTCCAAAGCTGTGGAAAACCAAGAAGCCCTGAAGACCTGTGCACTGGTCAGCCTGTTAGAAAAAAAGAAATAGAGAAAACGTATGATTACTGCTCTTTGCAATATATCCTAAGTAAATATATTTTCACTTTTCATACAAGTCCAAGAATACAGATCTTATTTTGACAAGGAACGCTTACATGCAGACCTTCCTAGAATTACTAAGCATTTCTTCATAAAATAACACGAAATAGTTTATGCTTTAATTGGATTTTTAAAGAAAAAATATAAAGGAATAGTTTACCTCACCCCATTACATTTTAATTCTGTGCCCGAGATGAAAAGAACCTATTTCAAGTGTCTTCCTTAGGATCATTATTTACTTCTTGAGAATAAACATACCAGCTTCCGAATTCGGTCCAAGACAAGGTCAATGATCTCCTTGCCAATGGTGTAGTGCCCTCGGGCGTAGTTGTTGGCAGCATCTTCCTTGCCTGTGATGAGCTGCTCAGGGTGGAAGAGCTGGCGGTAGGTGCCAGTGCGAACTTCATCTGGAAAAGGCAAACACGGCAGCCCCCCATCACTCACCACCTGCACAAGCCTGCTCAACCTCAGGGGTCCATAGAGCTTCAAGACAGACCTCCTTTCCCAGACCCCCCGGGGGGGAGCTCACTGGGGTTACAGAGACCAACTCACCAATGACTGTGGGTTCCAGGTCTACAAACACGGCCCTGGGCACATGCTTGCCAGCGCCGGTCTCACTGAAGAAGGTGTTGAAGGAGTCATCTCCTCCCCCGATGGTCTTGTCACTTGGCATCTGGCCATCGGGCTGAATGCCGTGCTCCAGGCAATAGAGCTCCCAGCAGGCATTGCCGATCTGGACACCAGCCTGGCCGACGTGGATGGAAATACACTCACGCTGTGGGAAGGAAAAAAAGAAAATTGTAAAATTAGGTTATGTTAGCATTTTGAATTTTCAGTAAATTTTTGAAAATAATTCTAATTATATACAGCTATTCTTCAAGTTTATTTCAGATTATCCCTAACTCAATAGAAATTATTAAGGAAAAGCTCCTGCTACAAATGCTGCAGATGGGTGTGGTCTGAATAATAAGAATAATAATGTGGGGCTATTTAACCCATGTTCAAGCCCATTGTTTCCAGTCATGCTTGAATAGAAATTTTTTATATTTAAAATATATTTAAAGCACAGATTTTGTAAATGAAGTAAGTTAAATTTAATCATTAATTAACTGGAATCAGTATTACTACTGCCTCCTTTAAATGAGGAATTTCTTCTACATTTGACTTGGAATTTTAACATGGACATCTGTGCTGCAGCTGAAGCTAGATGCCACACCCCTCTGCAGTCTATCTGCAGAATCCATTAGTACTAGGGGATTGGAAGCTAAACAAGGTCTGCCTCCTGCACTGCTGCATTGCTGTGCCTGGTACTAGCCTGTTCTGTCTGCTACATTATTTAACAGAGTAAGTTCTATTTCCAGAAACTGCCTACATGATCTCATTGTGCTATTCTGCCAGTTTTCCTTCTCTGACCCGGGCTGGGACCATATGCCTACATTGAAATGAATTAATGTAGATGCACTAAAACAAAAGACAGCTGGACAGAGGATAGTTCTTTGTCTGCAGCATTTTCATTACTTAAAAAGAAGTCTTTCCAGAATCTTCTCCACTGCAAAAGACTGAAAAATTATTAGTATCTTTAAAACAACAGTTCCTAAATCAGAAAAATATCAGAGCATCTATTTAAGAATAAAAGCCCGGGTGAAAGGATAATGAAATATTTATTTGAAACAACAAAATAGTATTTTCATTCTGAGATTGTGTTCTCACCACAGAATATTCATACTTACCACGTTCAATAAGAGATTTTTTTCTCTATGGTCTTTATGGTTACAAGTTCCATTGTCTACCCATTGTCTAGTCACTGACA
>ML106304.1:25538-93052 GCA_003697995.1 Taxidea taxus jeffersonii | reverse complement strand
TTTGAATTATTTCTTTTCTTTTTCTTTAAATTTCAATTCAATTTAATTAACATATAGTGCATTTTTAGTTTCAGAGGTAGACTTTAATGATTCATAAGTTGCATACAACACCCAGCACCCGTTCCATCAAATGCCCTCTTTAATATCCATCACCCAGTGACCTGATCCCCCCACTTTGAATTATTTTTTAAAAGATAAGTATTTAGGGCCATCTGGCTGGCTCAGTTGGTGGAGCATATGATGCTGATCTTGGGGTTGTGAGTTCAAGGCCAGGTTGGGTGTAGAGATTACTTAATAATAAAATCTTTTTTTTAAAAAAAGACAATTATTGTTCCCTCAGGAAGTACCTGAATATAAACAGTATTCTCAAAATGGGGTTAATTTGATTTTCATGTTTTTTAGTGGTAATGTTTAGACAGATTTTTAAAAGAGAAGACTGTGAAGGTAAGTATCAAAGTGGCATGCCTAGCAATAGCTGAACGAAGGGGTAAAACTTAGCTAAAATCAGTTAAATACGTATCTCTTTATCAAACTGAAGCTAAGCTAACAGCATGCGATATCACAGCTATCTGAGTAGTGCTCCCTAAATCTTGGTTTGATCAGAAAAGCAAATAACAAATGCACCGAGTACATTCATTGCGCTGAGTCACTGGGTTGGAAGAAAGATAAATCACCTACTGAACAATGACATATTTTTCTTCTAAGTGATTTACAAATCTTTGAGGACCAGCAGGTCTAAAGCCTCCAGGTCTTGTGTTAATCCGTCCTGTCTACAACGATACTCACCCAGTGCTTGTTCTCAAATTTTGATCTCAGGCAACTTTGATTATGAGAATTTGCTTATGTCAAAAGCTCTCTGGCTGGTACGTAGGTGTAAGTAAAAAAAAATTCTTTTAATCAGATAATATTCAGAATCATAGCAAAGTTTTTTGTTAATCAAAACCTTTTTAGGTTAGTATTAAATATTTGCTGGGTATTTACACTAATTGACAAGAAGATTACAAAATCATTTTGACTAATTCGGTCTAAGAATAGTTTCTCCCTTTTTTTATCTCCAAAAAAATGATGGAATACCAATTTTGCTGGTAATATTGGCTGTAGCTTTGGGAACTTTAACTTATTATATTAACAGACTTGATAAATATACTCCTCATTTATTTTTTGTTCGGTAAATTTTAAGTTAAGCCTATGATTCATTGTAAGAAAAGACCTATAGGGGCGCCTGGGTAGCTCAGTTGGTTAAGCAACTGCCTTCAGCTCAGGTCACGATCCCGGAGTCCTGGGATCGGGTACCTCATGGGGCTCCCAGCTCCATGGGGAGTCTGCTTCTCCCCTCTCATGCTCTCTCTCACTCTCTCTCTCTGAAATAAATAAACAAAAAAATCTTAAAAAAAAAAAAAAAGAAAAAGACCTATAACAAAATAGAGAAATATTAATCTTTATAATTTCATGTTATTATGATATCAAATGCCTTTTCCTCTATATAACACAAAAAATCCAAACTGCCTTTTCCTTATGAATTTATAATATGGGAAAAAAGGAAATCTCCAAAATTTAGAGCAGAAAGACTTCATACTTTGGAAAACAAGAAAAATTAAGTTTAAAAGTAAGTTGGCTTTGCAGTAAAAATACCACTTTTATACAGTGCTATAACCCTTTTGGAGATCAGTTTGGATATATGTGTGAGAATTGTTTAAAATATCCAAGACTTTTAAATACAGATATATATAGATATATCTATATCTATATGTATCTATATCTATATGTATATATATATGTATATAGATATAGATATTCACAAATTGAATATTTGACTCTGGAAATATTCCCTAAGAAAAAAAATCCAAAATAAAAAAAATTTTGCGTGTAAGGATACTATATATAACTACATAGATTAGATACAACCTAAATTCTTACAGTTACAGGAATTATAGCATATTCATACCAAGAAATTTCTTTTTTTTTAAGATTTTATTTATTTATTTGTCATAGAGGAAGAGAGAGAACAAGCAGGGAGAGTGGGAGGCAGAGGAAGAAACAGGCTCCCCACGGAGCAAGGAGTATGCTATTAGAAGCACATATGCCCTGGTAAGAGAAGGAGGAAGTTTTCTCTCACTGAAGTATGGTGTTACAATTCTGCCCCAGGGTGCTCGGAGAGAAAGTTTAGGGAAACTGCCTCTTCCATATCCGTACAAATCTTGGAAAACAGAGAATGTATGGGCCCTGGAGGTTGTTGAGGTAAGGGAGGAGGGGTGGTAGAGAAACTAAAACCCAAGGAATTAGCCCTTTATTTCCCAAGAACTGAAGGTGGGTTGGAATCAGCCCCGCTTTTCACCATTCTCTCCATTGACTGATATTCTGACCCAGCCCATCTGAGGGTCACAGAGACTTTCCCAGTCCCTGCGAGGACTCAGATATTGAAATGCCAACAGAGAAAATGGGAAGGAGTATTTGTGAAATAAGCATCTTTAAAACTATAGAAAGGATGTCCCCCAATATAAGAACTTCATTCAGCTTGTCCACATTTTAGAAAATTAAGATATTCTAATAACTGTTAAGAAAATGTAGACAACTTATATAGGAAAAAAAGACTAAAAATTTGGAATCTATAGGAGCAGTAATCCAGTCATTATGGTAAATAGTTTTTTTCTTTTAAGGATTTTATTTATTTGACAGAGGAGAAAGAGATCACAAGTAGGCAGAAAGGCAGGCAGAGAGAGAGGGGGAAGCCAGCTCCCCACTGAGCAGAGAGCCCAATGTGGGGCTCAATCCCAGGACACTGAGATCTGACCTGAACCAAAGGCATAGGCTTAACCCACTGAGCCACCCAGGCACCCTTATGTTAAATAGTTTCAAAACTCTCCTTTAGAGGTGTGCCTGGCTGGCTCAGTCAGTAGAGCATACAGCTCTTGATCTCAGGGTCATGAATTCAAGCCTCATGTTGGGCATGGAATCTACTAAAAAAAAAAGGTATAAAAAGGTGCATTCTTAATAAAGAACACTCTTAAAAAACAAAACAAAACAAAAAACACTCTTCTTTATCTAACCTAAGAAGGAGAAAAAAATTGCCTAACTTGGGTTTCAATTGTTTTTATTTTCCAAGCTGATGTTCTCATGTTTCAAGTCGAGTAGAGAAATCATAAAATCATAAAATCTTAGAGCTGAGAGAGACCTGCAAGACTGATCATTTCTTCCTCTTCATTTTATAGCCAAGACAGGATATCCATATATCCAAAAAGGATATCCATATATCCAGAAATAATAAATGGCTAAAATGTAGGAAGCCAAAAAGTTGCAGGAGAAGCAGTAAGTATAGATAATTCATAAAATGAAAATGAGGCCAAACAAAATCTTGAGTTTATTATGGAAATTGTTATTGCACTTAACCATAGTTTCTCCAAAGATTTGGATATATGTATATTTTCTCTATTTTTGTTGGTTAAAGAATGGATCAAAATTTTTCAAAATTATTTTTTTGCTGTTACAATGGAAATCTACAAAAATTGGTAATAGACTATTTTGGGATCATTGTTCAGAAGTGCATTTATCTTAGAAATGGTTACCATGGAGATGAGCACACGTTGTATGACTCTACAGCTTGTGAGTTACAAGTCATCTATGCTACTTAGACATAAATAGCCATACACACACATACATGCACACCAGCCCATGCACACATGCACCATGAAGTCATACTGTTCCTCTCTTTTTGTAAAATAATAATAAAACTCCAGGCAGTTCTGATCTCTGATAGTGAAAGGACCTGCAAACTCTAGACATTTTAAAATGTTGTATGATATAAAGACATAAAATCACTTTTTAAAAACATTATAACAATAACTTGAATCAAGCATAAAGATTAATAACATACTTAACATATAAAACAAATAATGAGGCCATACGTCCTAGATACCGATCCTCTTTAAAGTAGAAATGCAAAAATAAGGAAGTACAATGGGGTGCCTGGCTGCTTCAATAAGTAGAGCACATGACTCCTGGGGTCATGAATTCAAGCCCTGGGTTGGATGTAGAGCTTACATAAGAAAAAATAAAATAAAATATATTTTAAGAAATAAGAAAGTAAAAGAAACCCCAGAGTATATAATTAAAAATTTGTTAAAAGCTATTGCCCAAAGCATTCAATAATATTAATAATATATTAATATTAGTAACAACAGTTATTAATAATCATGATAATATTAGGGCAGAGTTTTCTGGCTAGTCTTTCTCTGCCTCTCTTTCTTTTTTTCATCTGTTTCCTTTTCTTTTTTTGGTTTTGCTTTTCCTTCAATAAATACAATTTTTTTTAAAAGATCTTATTTATTTATTTGTTAGAGAGAGAGCGAGAGCGAGCACAGGCAGACAGAGAGGCAGGCAGAGGCAGAGGGAGAAGCAGGCTCCCTGCCGAGCAAGGAGCCCGATGTGGGACTCGATTCCAGGACGCTGGGATCATGACCTGAGCCGAAGGCAGCCGCTTAACCAACTGAGCCACCCAGGAGTCCCAATAAATACAATTTTTAAGATGCTTAAATTCCCAACACACAGGCCAATTTTGGAGATCACAAAGGTATATATATACATATGTACATATGTATATATATGTATATATATACATATGTTTATATATGTACACACACATATGTATATATACACAAACATATATAATTATATATGTATACACACATATGTATATATACATAAACATATATAATTATATATGTATATATTTATAATTATAAATATTTATTATTTATTAAAGGACATATTTATATTAAATAATAAGTATTAAAATAATAATTATATTATAATATAATATTATAATATATAATGGATATAATATATAATATAATAATATATAATATTATAGGGGCACCTGGGTGGCTCAGTGGGTTAAAGCCTCTGCCTTCGGCTCAGGTCAGGATCCCAGGGTCCTGGGATCGAGCCCTGCTTCGGGCTCTCTGCTCAGCAGGGAGCCTGCTTCCCCCCTCTCTCTGCCTGCCTCTCTGCCAACTTGTGATCTCTGTCTATCAAATAAATAAATAATTAATTAAAAATATACATAATATTGTATTATTGTATATAACATTATATTATAATAATAAATATTAAATAATAAATGTGTTATTTATTATTTAGATATTTAGATATAATTATATATAATTATAATTGACTATCATAAATAATAACTACATGAATATATATTATATAATTATATAATCTGTATATTATATAATTATAGATTATATATTAGTTTTTATTATAATATATTATGTGTAATAATAAATACATTGTATATGATGAATATATTATATATTATATATAATTATGGTAGTATATGAATATATGATATTTTTATTATAATAATACATTATGCATAAAATATAAACTATATATTATGTATTTATTTTTATATATTATACAGTTTTTATATATATTTATTTTTAAAGGCGAAAGTGGGGGGAGGGGCAAAGAGAGAGGGAGAGACAGAATCTAAAGCAGGCTCCATGCCCACTGTGGAGCCTGACATGGGGCTCAATCTCACAATCCTGAGATCATGGCTTCAGTCAAAATCAAAACTCAGAAACTTAACTGACTAAGCCACACAATTTCCTCACACAGGTATATATTTTTATTGATGTTAACTTGTTTTTATTTATTTGTTTACTTTTCAATAATGGATATTTTCCAATTTTCAAATAACAGGAGAAAGGATAGTGAAATTAACCTCTCTCCCACATAAACAACACTCAGCTTCAGTACTTACTGATGACAGGTAATTCTGTTTTATTTATAGCCCTCTTTCCTCCGTCATTTTAAATCAGTTCCATTAGCCAACAAGAAAACTTTTTCCTCCATAATTTGATTTTTCTACACTTTTCTTGGAAACTTCAAAGGTCTCTTTGTGAATAGGGTACAATATGAGATCCTAAATTTGGTAGTGTAAGTAAGAATGATTAGAACTAGAATAATAAGTCTTCCTTGAACATTCAAACATTGAATACACTGATGATTTAGCCACATTTAGCTTTGAAGCACTGCTGGACTCTTTTTTTTTTTTTTTTTTGTAAAGATTTTATTTATTTATTAAATAGGAAAAGAGAGAGAGCATGGGAGAGAGCACAAGCAAGGGAGAGGGGCAGAGGAGAGGGAGAAGCAGGATCCCCACTGAACAGGGAGCCCAATGTGGGGCTTTCTGCCAGGACCTCGAGATCACAACCTGAGCCAAAGGCAGAGAGACGCCTAACCAACTGAGTCACCTAAGCACTCCTGGATGCTTTCTTTTCTTTTTTTTAAAAATATATTATTTATTTATTTGACAGACAGATCACAATAGGCTGAGAGGCAGGTAGAGAGAGAGGGGGAAGCAGGCTCCCCGCTGAGCAGAGAGCCCGATGCAGGGCTCCATCCCAGGACCCTGGAATCATGACCTGAGCCGAAGGCAGAGGCTTAATCCACTGAGCCACCCAGGCGTCCCTGGATGCTTTCTTAGATAAAAAGAATCTTTTCCTATGCAGCATAGTTACATTTCTTAGACTAATTAGTGTATATGTATTTAAAAGTGTATTTAAAGGAAGGAATGAACCTTGATTTGTTTTATAGAAACATAAGGAATATACATTAAATAAACAAAACAAAATGTATTTTTGCTTTTTTTCCCAAGACAGCAATTTTAACATATTTAATTAGTAGACAAATACTCTATACTTGCTGAAAGAGTACACAAAAATTGTATAGTACAACTGTGGAACAGCACATCATCTTTTACAGTCTTTCCATAAAAAGTCATGTAAAGTTTCTCATTATTTGCTGCTCTTTTCAAACTGAGGCATCATGTAGTTTTAGAGCTGCGGTATATCCTTCATTTGAAAAATTAACAAAATCCAAAACTGAGATCAACAAAAGATCTAATATAACCTTTATTCCCTTTCTTATTCTTATTCTTATTTTACTATTTTTATTTACTTATATTTTTTTACTTTTACAACCCTAATAGAGTAATATTAGACTCATTGCAGATATACCATAAATACTTGTTGGTTGATTTGTTATCTAGTAATACGGTTTTGAACCACAAAAGTGGTGCAATAATGAGAATCCACATTCCTGACATGTTACTGATTTCAAAAATTAAAACAAAACCATGTGTTTTTTTTTTAAACCATGTTTTTTGAGGGGAGAAAAGAAATTGATGAATCACAGACCTGTACCACTGAAACAAATAATACACTACATGTTAATTAATTGAATTTAAGTTAAAAGAGAAGTTATTAAAATAGTGACAAATTATTTCTGCATAATGTAGAAAGAGTTCAAGTACTGAAAAGACATTTACAAAAGTGTACAGAAAATGTGATATTCTTTCTGTCTGTGTCATTAACAATTACAAATGTGCAAAAATAAATTTAAGATGATAGAAAAAATGTATATTACAGAAAATTGAACTCCGAATTTCTAAATTATGTCCTAAACTCTCTCCAGGCTTTGAAAAGATCTCACTTGTTTTGGACCATGGGAGATCCTTAACTATTATATTAGCTCTATAGCCATGCATATATAAACAAAAAATCTTATGTAATCAAAATGCTCCAGTAAGTAATTCATATAATAGGCATTGTATCCATAAAGAAAATTTGCATTCAAACTTGTTTCAGTTGAACTGATTTTTTAAAAATATCTTTAAAAAGCTTGCACAGGGAACAGTGCCATAATCACGAGAGAAGTTTGGATTTTCTCTGTATTTATTTCAGCTTACGTCTGCACATTCTCAGTGAAGTGCAGAATTGAGACAATTAACTCGAGCCCCACACTGTAATGCAAAGTAGCTTTTTTATTATTTATCAATGTTTTTGCCCACGTAAGTCATATCTGAATTACTTAGGATTGCATATTCCCATGATGATTTTATTATATACAATGCGTGAATGTGTTATGTAGTGGGATGAACATGGGCATTGGGATCCAACAGATCTGAGATTGAATACTAGATCCATTGCTTACCAGTTCTTTGCATTTCAATTACTTTATCTAAAAATGGGATTTTTGTGAAGACTGGAGATAATACTTGGAAAATGCCTAGTACAGCTCTTGATATAAATACTCTAAATCCAGTAACAGTGCTCAGTCTTCATCCTAATCAACACTATCAGCAGCATGTGACAGTTGATCACACTGTCCTCCTTGAAACACTTTCTTCATTTGTACTCTCTGACTTCTCCCTCCTTTTCCCCTCCTATCTTCTGGACCGCTCCTTCTTAGTCTCCTTTGCTGGATCTTCCTCATCCTCCTCACTCCTGAATGAGGGCATACATCAGGCTTCTTTATCAGTTTTCACTACTAGATCATCATATTTAGTCTCATAGCTTAAAAGGCATCTTTAGACTGATTACTCCAGAATTTACACCTAGCAGAGATTCTTTGAAGTCCAGATTCATATGTGCAGCTGTGTACTTGACATATCTATTTAGTTGATTAATAGCCATATTAACATGCCTCAAACAGAACTTTTCATCCCGTATCACCCCATATGTGATAAATGGCAAATCTTCTCATTAGTTGTTCAGGCCAAAAATCCTTGTAATTATCCTAATCTCCTCCACATTAACCTGCTAATAAAACCTCTTGGCTTGTTTCTCGTATATATCTAGGATTGGACTACTGATGCTTCACCTTCTGCTGCCACTCTAGCCCAAGCAACTGTCTTCTCCCATGTAGCCCCCTAACAAATGTCCCTGCCTCCATTTTACCTCCTCTCCTCACAGCAGCCAGAAATATCCTTCTGCAGTCTAAGCATAATTTCATGTCATTTGTCACAGATTGGGTTTCCCTGGAAGCGGATGGAGGTAGGGTTCTGGCATGCAGGACTTATTTAAGGATAGTTCTCGGTATCGATATCGTTTGTGGAAATGAAGGGAAGGATCAGCGTTGGGCAGACAGAGAAGTCAAGAGCTTATGCATGACCAGTGACAGGCTTGGCCAACAGCATGTTGGACTTTAGAGCTACGGTGCCCTTCAGAGTTGTTTCAAATTGGGCGAAAATGACCAGGCCTTGATGCTTCCTCATCAGTCAGTCACAGATGTGGTCTATCCTGTGAAAGGCACAGCCGAAGGCAAGGCAGCCCTCTGCGGTGGACGCAGTCTGGAAAGGGACTGTCAAAAGCACTCCCAGACAACAGGCATTCACTGAAGGGGCATCTGGGCAGAACAACACAGGATCCACCTCTTCTCTACCTGTTTCCCCCAGGGGCTTCCCATGTTACTTGGAATAAAACCCAAGTCTTTATCATTTTCTCTTGACTTCATCTTTTCCCTCTCTTCCCTTTACTCACCCCTAGAAGCCACATTAGCCACCTGTTAACTTTCTTGTGTATCTTCATCTCTTTCCTCCCACCAGCACAATTCTGTTTCAGCATTTGCTATTTCTTCCATCTGCAAGGTTCTTCTCCCAGATGGCTGAGAGGGTCTGGTGCTTGAACTTTATTCAAATCTCTGCTCAAATTTCACTTTATCAGAGGGGCCTTCTCTCACTGACCCATAGCAAATAGCGTGTTGCCCTTTCACTTTGTTCCCTTATTTCACTCAGTTTTTCTTTTTAGCACTTAAATCATGACCTAACATGGTTATATATTTATTTATTGTCTGTCCATCTGCTCCCTCCACTGGGATACAAGCTCCATAAAAGAGGAGACTTTTATTTTTCACTCAGTGCTATATCCCCAGTGACTATGACAGTGACTGGTACAAAGCAGGTACTCAACAAGTATTCATTAGCTATAATTTTCGGGAAGTGGGGGCACTATTTCAAAGAAAATAAGAGCTAAGGCACTGGACTAAAACAAATCTAGGTTTTATTTGTAGTTACAAACTTAGGAGCTGTGAAGTATCAGATATATTATTTGCTCTCTCTGCGTCTGAATTTGCTCAGTTGTAAAATGTAGATGATTAAAATACTATATTTGTGGGGCACCTGGGTGGCTCAGTGGGTTAAAACCTCCGCCTTCGGCTCAGGTCATGGTCTCAGGATCCTGGGACAGAGCCCCACATAGGACTCTCTGCTCAGCGGGGAGCCTGCTTCCCCACTCTCTCTGCCTGCCTCTCTGCCTACTTGTGATCTCTGTCTGTCAAATAAACAATAAAATTTTAAAAAATACTATATTTGTAATAGACTTGTGAGATCAAATGGGATAATCTGTAAAGCATCATTAAGCACCTGATGGATAGCACTGAGAATCTAAAAAACTGCCTGCAAGCACAGTTCCTGGCAAGTAGGAAGTGCTCAGTAGTTGATAGTTTTTATTGTATGATAAACGTGCTGAATATTGTGTGGTTAGAATTGATTTTGATGAACCCGTGATTGTTTAAATAGTACAAATCATTTCTTCCGTTCTTCTTTTTAAAGTACCTTGTACTTTATATAATAAATTTATATAATATATAATTTATATTATTTATATATTATATAAATAATATATAATAATAAATATTATTTATATAATATATAAATTTATATAAATATAAGCCTGGGCTTATATTTCACTGTTCAACAGGGAGAAATGTGGTTTATTTGTTTGTTTGTTTATTTTTAAAGATTTTATTTATTTATTTGACAGACAGAGATCACAAGTAGGCAGAGAGGCAGGCAGAGAGAGGAAGGGAAGCGGGCTCTCTGTTCATGAGGGGCTCAATCCCAGGATCCTAGGATCATGACCCGAGCTGAAGGCAGAGGCTTTAACCCACTGAGCCACCCAGGCACCCCTATTATTATTATTTTTTTAAGATTTTATTTATTTATTTCAGGAAGAGAGAGAGAGAGAGAGAGCCTGACAGAGTATAGGTAAGAGGGAGAAGCAGACTCTCTGCTGAGCAGCAACCCGATGTGGGACTTGAACCTGAAACTCCAGGATCATGACCTGAGTCAGAGGCAGTTGCTTGACCAACTGAGTCAGTCACCCAGGTGCCTGAAATTTGGTTTAATTCTACATCAGAAAACTTCAAAACAACAAAAAATTTGAAATGTAGTGCAACTTCTTCACTTTATACATGTGAAAACATACATTATGTGTAAGGCCATTTAAATTGCATTTCAAGTGGGGTAAGGAAAATTCCCATTTAATTTTGTGATTTCTTTTGCAAAACAAACCATTCTTTTTTTTTTTTTTTACTTTATTTAATCTTTATTTAAACATATGATGTAACCCCACCACCCTCACCCAACCCCTCAAAACAAACCATTCTTTTGTAAGCAGAATTATCATTCCATAACTGATCTGTTTTTTAAGTGTTTATGTCTGCATTGCTGTTTCTCTGAAACTATGTATGGAAGACCTAAAGAAATCCTTACAAAAAAAAATTTAAAAAACAGTTCCAAGCTCTCCTCAACCCTATGTAAGAACTCAAAATTAGGACGCATTTTTGTGGATTTGTCTCAGGAATTCAATAAAGCAAGCATTTACGCAACAAACGCTCTTGCTAGAAATGGTAACAAAAAGACGTATAAGCCTACTTTTGAAATCTACAGCAACCCCGTAAGAACTCTATAACCCACAAACTAAAAAACCTCCGCAAAACAATGCAATTTATATTAACTCTCGTCCTAGCACTAAAAGCAGCAGCTATACTTCCTTCAACCCGTATGGTTATGGTCACAAGTGACGCCAATCCAACATAACCAGAAAATGACTGCATTTAAGAGCGAGGAAATATCAGTCGTCTCTCCAATTACGTCTTCTATTTTCCCTTGTATGAATAATAAAGCTAGATTTAAGCAGCAACAATAACAAACTCTTAGCGGATTCTTGGAGTCGGTGGGAATAATGCAGATTTTCGGCTGACCGGAAGAAGAACAGCAGCCAATCGTGGCTCGTTTCTCAATGGCCAATTAAACTTCGCCTTACTAGGTGGCGCTGAAGGGAAACGGACTTGGAAGTCTTTGTCTCTGGTGTGTGGCCGCTATTCTTTGGAGGGGATTGAACACCTGAGGCTCTATTTTTTTTTAAATCTGAGGGTTAAGGGACAAACAGTTCCGGCCTTTTCCAGTCTTGGCTGGACTTGCTTGTATTTTGTTCTTAGCCACTGCTCATGTAATGTACTCCCTTAACCAGGAAATTAGAGCGTTCTCCCGGAATAATCTCAGGAAGCAATGTACCAGGGTGACAACGCTAACTGGGAAGAAAATTATAGAAACATGGAAAGATGCCAGAATTCATGTTGTGGAAGAAGTAGAACCGAGCAGTGGGGTTAATTGTGGGTTTGTGCAGGATCTTAGCCTGGACCTGCATATTGGTGTTATTAAGCCATGGTTGCTCCTGGGTGAGTATGTCGATTTGGCATTAACTCATTGATTCCTTTTAGCCACATTCCTTTCTCGTGTGTGTGTTTTCTTTTTCCGAATATGTGATATTCTGTTCTATCAGCTGTTCTGCTGAAAAGCTGAAATGTTTCCTTTTTTAGATTTGGAACTTCCATTAGCTGGCCAGTGATGTTTCTGCCCCACAATATATCCATAAGAAGCATAGCTTCTAGTACCACATGGCACCGGGTATTTGGATTTTAGAACTTCTCATCCCTTTAAAGAAAATTTTTTTTTTTTACTTCTCTGGAGGATAGCATATTAATGTTGTATTTTCTTGGATTATAGGTGGATATAGGCTTTAAAGTCATCAAATTAGAAAGAAAGCTTTTATTAGGCAAAACTGTAAGTAGCAAGGGTTAAGGGTATAGAAAAGTTAGTATTTGAAATTGCCAAATGCTTGTTTGCCGCCTCTGCTGTTACAAATCATGGAATGCGTGCCTCCTATAGCCACCTCAGTGGAAGTACCTGTTTTTGGAGTGTTAAGGAGAAATTGTGTTTTCATTTCATAGCTATGAATTTGATAGTTTTATTATTTCTTGTATTAGGGAGAATATTGTTTCCCTATATAAAGCACAGTCGGCAAATAGTAAATGAACCAGTTATGAAATGTGCAAACTTGTTAGCTTGGCAAAAATGTGGCATGGCATTCTTTAAAAAAAAATCAGTGTGTTTAAGTAGATTTGAATTATTTTTCATTTGTGAATAGAGAAATTAAGACTTGGAAAGATTAATGATTTGCCGGTATTTATGCAGCCAAGCCATTCTTGGGTAGAAAGAACACTGAACTGGGAGTCAGAAATAGCCAGGTCCAGCTGTGAAGTGCACGGTAGCATCTCCTTTTAAAAAACTCTTGGGGCGCCTGGGTGGCTCAATGGGTTAAAGAACTCTCGGAAGTAGATATTATCAGCTTCATTTCACAGATGAGACCTGAATTTAATAGTCAAATAATTTGTACAAGGTAACACACCTAGTAAATAACAGAGCTGGATATCAAGCTCAAGTCTGATCCACTCCTGCTCTGCATTGTCATTTTGACTTCCTCAGGGAATCCAGGTTTTCAGTCCTGCTCTACCTCTTGGTAGATAAACTAGCACAAGTCATTTGTTCTCTCTGGTCCTCCAAGAAACCACCTGTAAAACTAAAGCAAAGGTATCTGTTTCTCTCTTAGGTTTATCCTGAGGTTGTGAAAAGTTTTTTAAACAAATTAATGCAAGTATACACAGGAATTTTTATTGTATTATGTATTACATGAATTGCTACATGAGCTATCTTTCACTTCAAATAAATATTTCCAGCAAGTTTCTGAAGCCCCATGAAAATCAAGGGATCATTTAATTAGTCTAAAGGTTCACCCAGGACTTGCACACCATTTCTAGGAAAGAAAATACACCCAGGGGCACCTGGGTGCCTCAGTGTGTTAAAGCCTCTGCCTTCAGCTCAGGTCATGATCTCAGGATCCTGGAATCAAGCCCTCAATCAGGCTTTCTGCTCAGCAGGGAGCCTGCTTCCTCCTCTTTCCCTCTCTGCCTGCCTCTCTGCCTACTTGTGATCTCTGTCTGTCAAATACATAAATAAAATCTAAAACAAAACAAAACAAAAAAGTAAAGAAAATACACCCAGGCACTTTTTTCAGTTATATGGCTTCCATTGTTGTAATAATGATTTAAAATTCTATTGTAGAATTTTAAAATATCATTTCACTCTCATGAACTTTGCTTGTGGTTTTTTTTTTTTTTTAATCTAGACTTATCCAAAGTGAGTTGATCAAGGTAGTATTCTCATTCTCATTCTCAAGGTAGTATTTCAGATTGGCATTTGAACCCTTCCCAGAATCCTGGGAGATTTTCTGGGAGAGATTTCTGAAACTAGACTTTATATGGTCTCCTCTCTGGACCAGGAATTGGGATATTTTTTATCAGGTACCTTTCCTGTGAGAGGTAGATGGACTTTTTTCTGCCTATTTACAAGTGCCTTATTCCTGAGGGATGCATGAATGATTACATCTTAAGTTCTTCCACATGAATGATGCAGGGGATCTTTCAGACCAGACTGAGTTTCTCTCTGGAGATGGGGGGATTGTTTCTAGGTTGCTTCAGAGAGCTTCCTTTATGTCTTCAAAGCAGCACAACTCCCACCTAGAACTATATAAAATTAATTTTTGTTTTCTGTAGGAAATAAAGAAAATGAAGCTGTAAAACTGAATCTTTCAGTTAGCTCATAAATTCAAACCAGCTTCTGCATTTCAAAAATCTTATGTAGGCCCTTGAACTATCTTAGCAGGTTGACAAAAAGATCTCAGCATTTTTGTCCTAGGCTTTGAAAATCACATTTCTACAACAAAATAAGTAGGACTTTTCTTAAACCAACTTACTTTGTAAAAGTAGAAAATTCTATTTCTCTTGGGTAGTTGAAAGGTACATGTATTGTTTGTCATATATATATTCAGTTAAGAAGTCCCAACTGGTGACATTTGAGATCCTCTCTTCAGTTCTAAGTGAAAATCTTGGAATCTTTTATAAGGTTATGGAGAATTTCTGATATCTAGGAAGCCCAATATTCTTGGGAGGTGGTAATACATTAAATTTGTTTAGCTATTTTATTTTGTGCATTTCTTCCACAAATATTCTTTTACTTTATCCTCATAGTAATTTATGCTCCTGTTTTTAGTCACTTATGAATGCTCACTCCTACAAATTTTCTCAAGTAAAACATTTCTCTTTTGAATATCCTTTCTTTTCCATTGCAATAATGGTTTGTTTTTGTGATGGTGAAAATAGTGATTTATAAAAAAAAAAAAAAGTGATTTATAAATTAAGACATACTACATCAGAATTTATATAATAATTAGCATGTTCATAAAAAACAAACTACATATATTATGATGGCAAAATACTAAAAATACCTCATCTTTATATTTCCATAATAATTCTTGGCCAAATAATGAATATTAGTGGCATGTAAGTATTAATGTAAAAATAACTAAAATTGTTATTATTAGCCCTCTTTGTTTAATTGTTTCCCTATTCATCAACTTTTTAATTATTTTCAAAACTATTCATACAGTAAAGTACTTGGTATTTAGTTTTATGAGTTTTAATACAATTTTGATTGATGTAGCCACTATTAAAATAGTAAAATTCTTAAAATTGATACTTGTTTTTCAATCTCAAGATAGTTTATAAAAGGATAACATTCTACTTTTTCTTTCTTTCTTTTTTTTTTTGAAGATTTTATTTATTTATTTGACAGACAGATCACAAGTAGGAGAGAGGCAGGCAGAGAGAGACGAAGGGAAGCAGGCTCCCTGCTGAGCAGAAAACCTGACACAGGGCTTGATCCCAGGGCCCTGGGATCATGACCTGAGCTGAAAGCAGAGGCTTAACCCACAGAGTCACCCAGGTGCCCCCCAAAATTATTTTTTATTATGTAGTATTTCAAAGGTGTAGATAATTACAGACAATAATATGATAGACAACTACATATTTACCATCCAGCTTTTAACAGATGTTAATATTTTCATAGGCTAACTTTTTTTTTTTTTAAGATTTTATTTATTTATTTGACACAGAAAGAGAGTAAGAGCAGCAGGCAGAGGTAGAGGGGTTCCCCGCCGAGCAGAGAGCCCAATGCGGGGCTCGATCCCAGGACCCTGAGATCATGACCTGAGCCGAAGGCAGAGGCTTAACCCACTGAGCCACCCAGGCACCGCTCATAGGCTAACTTTTAGGAATAAAGTTAAATGTAGGCTCAATAAGGAACCTGTGAGTTTCAGATTACGAGGAGACTATCGACCAACCAGTGTACTTGCTGGCTTTTCAGCTACCTAAAACCACATAATGGAAGCTGGCAGATTCCTTAGGTAAGGTAAGAAAAACATTGTGAATGGAAATGGATCCTAACTTAGGAAAATAAAATACTTGAAATCTAAATAATAAATGTCCTATTTTTTTTCAGTTTGTTTCAAATTGTTTAATTCACTTTATTTTAACTGGTTATCTCCTATTTGGACTTGCTTATTAGTTAGAGTCATTTTCCAGGTATGGTAGATCTGGAGAGCCAACTTTGACAGGAAGAAATGGTAAAAGGGGGTAGCCCTATCGGTATAGGGAATGTGGCTAGAATTCATAGACCAGCAGTGTTTGCTCTAAGCTATTGGGTATTCCCAAACCAAATGGCATTAAGTTATTTTGTGGATGGTTTTTAAAATATCCTTTTTTAAGTTACAAAAGAAATAGATATTTATTGCAAAAAATACAAATTAGCATCCAGAAAAAATCACCTGTAATCACACTGTAAACATTTGTTCTGTGTTGTTCCTTTTTTTTTTTTTTAAAGATTTTATTTATTTATTTGACAGACAGAGATCACACAAGTAGGCAGAGAGGCAGGCGGAGAGGGGAGGGGAGAAGCAGGCTCCCTGCTGAGCAGAGAGCCCGATGCGGGACTCGATCCCAGGACTCAATCATGACCCGAGCCAAAGGCAGCGGCTTAACCCACTGAGCCACCCAGGCGTCCCTGTTCTGTGTTGTTCTATACTTCCTGTCCATTTTTAGGCATATACATATTTTTTGTTTTTATAAAAATGGATTTTATAACCTAATGGTATCACCACCTAATATGTTGAGAATATATTTCCATGCCATAGATATTCTTCTGCATTCTCATTTTTTTTTTTTTTTTTAAGTAAACTCTAGCCCCAATGTGGGGCTCAAACCCATGGCTCAGATCAAGAGTAACATGCTGGGATGCCTGGGTGGCTCAGTTGGTTAAGCGGCTGCCTTCGGCTCAGGTCATGATCCCAGCGTCCTGGGGTCGAGTCCCACATCGGGCTCCTTGCTCAGCGGGGAGCCTGCTTCTCCCTCTGCCTCTGCCTGCCATTCTGTCTGCCTGTGCTCGTGCTCTCTCTCTCTCTCTGACAAATAAATAAATAAAATCTTTAAAAAAAAAAAAAGAGTAACATGCTCTACCCACTGAGCCAGCCAGGTGCCTGTGCGCTCTCATTTTTTATTTCTTCATTATTTTTAAAGATTTTGTTTATTTGACAGAGAGAGAGATCAATCACAAGCAAGAGGAGTGGCAGAAGGAGAGGGAGAAGCAGGCTCCCCACTGAACAAGGAGCTAGATGATATGGGGCTCTATCCCAGGACCCCAGGATCATGACCTGAGATGAAGGCAGACACTTAACCAACTGAGCCATCCAGGCGCCCCACAAGATGAACATTTTTTAAAAAAATATTTATTTATTTGTTAGAGAGAGAGAGCGAGCACAGGCAGACAGAGAGGCAGGCAGAGGCAGAGGGAGAAGCAGGCTCCCCACCGAGCAAGGAGCCTGATGTGGGACTCGATCCCAGGACGCTGGGATCGTGACCTGAGCTGAAAGCAGCCGCTTAACCAACTGAGCCACCCAGGCGTCCCAAGATGAACATTTTTTAGTGAATATTTCTAAATTGTCTTTTTTAGAAGGTTGGATTGAGGTCCTTCCAAGTTGTATTTTTTAAATAAATAATAGAATTGCTGCAAAAATTAGTTTAAAAAGTTAGAATGATTATTTTTATGTTCATGATGATATGATTTATTTCTTACAGGGTCACAAGATGCTGCTCATGATCTGGATACCCTGAAAAAGTACAAGGTAAAAAAAAAAAAATGCTTCAGATCTGGCACGATGTATAGGAAGTATTTTAATTGTTACATTTATTTAGGAAACTATTAGTCCATTTCAGAGTTTGTTGGGGTTTTTTTAGATTTATTTATTTATTTTTAGAGAGAGAGCACAGGGAGGGGCAAAGGGAGAGGGAGAGAAACTTCAGCAGACTCCTCACTGAGCTTGTATGTGGGGCTTGATCTCAAGACCCTGAGATCGTGACCTGAGCTAAAACCCAAGAGTTGGATACGTAATCGACTGCACCACCCAGGGGCCCCCATTTCAGAGTTTAATTGATAACATTTTTGGCTGTCATTTTTTTAAAATAGTTTATTTATTTATTTGACAGAGAGAGATCACAAGTAGGCAGAGAAGCAGAGAGAGAGGGGGAAGTAGGCTCCCTTCTGAGCAGAGAGCCCGATGTGGGGCTCGATCCCAGGACTCTGGGATCATGACCTGAGCCGAAGGCAGAGGCTTTAACCCACTGAGTCACCCAGGCACCCCTGGCTGTCATTTTAATAAAATTGCAAAAATTATTGTACCTAATTAAAATATGTGGATTTATAATCTATCTTTCCAATTTTATATTCTGTCTGTCTCCCTTCATGTATTCTTATGAACCTGATTTTGAAGCATGTTTTCTTGCCTCTGTTTGTGTAGTTTCTTTGTGTAGGGTAGACTTTCCTCTTTTTTTCTTGTCTAAGATCTACCCATGCCTGAGTCCCAAATCACATATCACTTCTTCCCCAATGCCATCTTCTCCCTCCCTCAACCATGTTATTTATTACTTATTTCAGTATTTACTAAAAAAATTTCAGGGACACCTGGGTGGCTCAGTTGGTTAAGCGGCTGCCTATCGAGTCCCACATCGGGCTCCTTGCTCAGCGGGAAGCCTGCTTCTCCCTCTGCCTGCTGTGCCTGCTGCTCCCCCTGCTTGTGCTCTCTCTCTTTCTCTCTGACAAATAAATAAATAAAATATTTGAAAAAAAAAATTCCAGCCATCTATTTTGTCAAACAGTATTTCAGCATCATGGAATTGCTATGGTTTGTGGAATGCAAGAGGTTTTTAGTCACATGAAGCTTATGATTTGAGGGGCATAGACGGGAGAAAGACAAATAAGCAGCTTCAATCCAGTGTATTTAGTGCTTTGATGGGGAAATGCAGGTGCTATTGCAGAGCATATGAGATGATGCCCTTTGCCCCTGTTTGTTTGGGTTGGTTGGGGATTGTAAGATCAGGGAAATCTTCCTGGAGGGAATGATAACTGAAGTTTGCTCAGAATGGGATGGGGAGGCAGCAGACAGAAAAGTGTTCAGTTAGGAGAAATGGTTTGTGTGGAGGCCCAGAAGAGAAAGGCCAGTGCTTTCAAAGACAGGGAAAAAAAAAAAGTTCAGTAACCCAGGAATTAGAGAGTGAGAAATAAGGAAACCAAGAAACAAGGCCAGACATATAAGCAAGACTAAGATCATAAAAGTCCATGTAAGCCAGAGTAAACGCTTTGGACTTTTTCCAAAAATCTTTGAAATTCTTTACCCGGGGGAGTAATAGGATCAGATTTGCAGTATGAAAGATTGCTTGTCAGAGGCATTGTGGAAAATAAATTGGAGTGTTGCACAAACTAGCGTGGGGAAACTAGTTAGGGGGCAGTTGCATTAACTGTTCTAACTGCCTGACAATAGGGATAATGGCCTGGAATTGCACAAGGTTATGAGAATTACTGTATCTCCTAATAGAATCCATCTTAGATTACTATTTTAACATAAGTAGAATAAGTTTCAAAGTCTTGATTACACTAATAAGTTAATATTTCTCAAGGAAAAAATGAAAAATAGAAAAACCGATAAATTCATTCATTGGCAAGTGTTTCATGATCCATCCCCTCTTAGGGTACACCAATTCAAATTTGCTTTCACCCTGGTGGTGTGAATCAAGCAGCTGTTTAAAAGATCTCCCTGAGAGGGGCACCTGGGTGGCTCAGTCGTTAAGCGGCTGCCTTTGGCTCAGGTCATGATCCCAGGGTCCTGGGATCGAGCCCCACATCAGGCTCCCTGCTCTGTGGGAAGCCTGCTTCTCCCTCTCCCCCCAACTTCCACTCATGCTCACTCTCAAATAAATTAAAAAAAAAAAAAAAAAAGATCCCTCTGAGGGTGCCTGGGTGGCTCAGTTGGTTAAGCGGCTGCTTTCGGCTCAGGTCGTGTCCCAAAGCCCTGGGATTGATCCCCATGTTGGGCTCCCTGCTCAGCAGAGAGTCGTCTTCTCCCTCTCCCTCTGCTTGCTGCTCTGCCTTCTTGTGCTTCTATCTCTCTGTCAAATAAATAACAATTTTAAAAATTAAAAGATCCCTCTGTCTCTGTATACGTGACGCTGTTAGAGGCCTAACAGAAGCAGAGGTAAACTGAGCAGCTAAGTAAAGGGTTTATTGAAAAATTTAGTGATTTGGCAACACTAGATTTTTTATTTATTTATTTATTTATTTTTTAAAAAGACTTTATTTGTTAGAGAGAGAGAAAGAGAGCGCGCACAGGCAGACAGAGAGGCAGGCAGAGGCAGAGGGAGAAGCAGGCTCCCTGCCGAGCAAGGAGCCCAATGTGGGACTCGATCCCAGGATGCTGGGATCATGACCTGAGCCGAAGGCAGCCGCTTAACCAACTGAGCCACCCAGGCGTCCCTAGATTTTTGATTTAAATGCATGGCACATTTGAAGGGATATTCTAGGACTTAAGTGCTATAATTAATAGAAATTCTTTTGTGGAGGATCATTTCAGAAATTTCAATAGGAATTTCATTTTAATGTTTGGGTATAGTAATAGTAGTTGTTTTATTGGTAAGGTATTCAGGTGCCTGGTGTGTGCCCTATAAAGCACTGTGAAAGATGGAAAGCTGAGTATAACATAAAATGTTCCAAGTTACTTACTGCTGGATTGTTCATAATAGCAAATCTTTGGAAACAACGTATTCATTGATAGGGAACTATTTCAATAAACAATAGTGCACTCACACCATAGAATACTGTATAGCTATATAAAAGAACATCAGGAGAAGGGTCTGCAAATACTGATATGAAAAAATCTCCAGGATAAATTTAAGTGAGAGGGGAACCCAAGGTGTTGCCTTTGTGTAAGAAAGGGAATAAATTATTTGCCTAAAGATGCTCTAAAAGATATACAGAAAACCAACAAAGGTTGTTACCATTAAGGTGGGAGATAATGGAGTAGATAGGGACATGGTGAGAGCAAGATTTATGTTTCTTTTTTATAATGTTCTGATTTTTTAACCATTTTCAAAATATAAGATTTATTAAAATTGGAAATAAGAATGTCTAAATGTAAGGATTAAGTGAGATAACTTATTCCTAGCACATACTAGGTTCTCAATAACGGGCTATTATTATCCCTATTGCAGAAGGCTTCCCAAGGGCAATCATTGTTAGGACTTCCGTAACTACATTTTGGAAGTATGCTTAGAAAGAGTTTTAGACTGGATGCCTATCACCACCACCACCTGTGACTCAGTACAATTCTTTTTAATCAGAACCAATCAATACATATGTAAACTGCATTTCCCAACAGCTAAACTCCCCAGGCATTGGTAATCCACAATATTTGTAAAGCACTTTTACCTTTCAGCGGGTTTTCCCAAGATTGTCATTTGGTTTTCTCCATAATCCTGTGAAGGTCTATAGATAGTGAGAGGTGTGTGTGTGTGTGCTTGTGCATATGTATATGTATATGCACATGAATACATCCATATATAAAATTCCTCATTCCTGGTTTTTTGGGAATGTACAATACATTTGTAAAGATAAGGCCAACACATCGATAATGTAAAACATTGGAAGCTGTTACATAATTAAGGGCAGATCATAATATAATGCTGGTTAGAAGTACACTGGCTGTGAGTGACTTGACATAGAAAGGACTTCACCGGGGAAAACAGAAGGACATCAGACTTTATCTTCTAAAAATATTTTTACCTTTCTTTCTAGTTTCTCCTGTCTCCTTATTTAAGAGTCTTTCTTGAGTAGACATTTGAGGTGTTTTCTGTTTTTCTTCCACAAGGCATTTAGGTCAGTAAATGGCCTATGGCCTGTTTTCATAACGGTTTAGGGGGATCTCTGGAATCTGAGGGCAGAAAGTAGCTATACTGGAGAATAGAACGCCATGCAGGATGGTTCTTCTCTCCCACAGGCATCATGGCCCCTCTCTGCACATCTACTCTATTATTATTTGGGAGCAGAAAATTTTCAGCTTTGAGCACTCAAGAGAAAGTGGCTGTCTTAAAGCTATCAAGTTTGGGGATCATTCTAGCTGTCTTGTACACCTATTTTGAAAATTTCTAAAGATAATTTGATTAGTCTTATTTAAGTTAGGTGTCTGCCTGAATCCAGTCAGCTGTACTAGGGGGAGGAGTAGGGTACTGTCAGACCCATATCTATGAGGGTAGTAGGGGCAAGAGAAGCAGAGCTGGACACATAGTCTAAAATATGTGTGAAGTACATGAAATACGGAGATCAGGCAAAACCTAACACCCATGCTAAGAGAGAGAATAAGAATAGTGAAGCATGTCATAACAAGAAACAGTGCCTTATTTTCCTAATCCATTTTACTTTTGGAATCTTTTTTATTTATTTATAAAATATTTTATTTATTTATTTGACAGTGATCACAAGTAGGCAGAGAGAGGCAGGCAGAGAGAGAGGAGGAAGCAGGCTCCCTGCTGAGCAGAGAGCCCTATGCGGGGCTCGATCCCAGGACCCTGAGATCATGACCCGAGCCGAAGGCAGAGGCTTAACCCACTGAGCCACCCAGGCGCCCTACTTTTGGAATCTTTTAACTGACTTTCCACCTGGCTCCTTGATAGGCTGTGGGAAAGGAACTCAAATGCACAGTTGGAGTAGAAGTTTGCTTTTGTATGCCATTTGAAAGAAAATCTTTCATGACCATCCTTTCAACCAGATTGATTCACTGGAATCTCTGAGTTTGAGGCCCTATGGCATTGACATCTTTTAAAACCTCACTGAGTGATTCAAATGTGTAGCCACTCTTTTTTTTTTTTAAACATATAATGTATTGTCTCAGGGGTGCAGGTATGTGAATCATCAGGCTTACATATTTCACAGCACTCACCATAGCACAGATCATCTCCAATGTCCATAACCCAGTCACCCTATCCCTACTCCTCCACCCCTCAGCAACCCTCAGTTTGTTTCTTGAGATTAAGAGTCTCTTATGGTTTGTCTCCCTCCCAATCCCATCTTGTTTCATTTTTTTCCTTCCCTACTCCCACGACTCTCCACTCTGCCTCTCAAATTCCTCATATCAGAGAGATCACATGATAATTATCTTTCTCTGATTAACTTATTTTGCTTAGCATAATTCCCTCTAGTTCCATCCACATCATTGCAAATGGTAAGATTTCATTTCTTTTGATGGCTGCATAGTATTCCATTGTCTGTATATACTACATCTTTATCCATTCATCTGTTGATGGACATCTAGGTTCTTTCCATGGTTTGGCTATTGTGGACATTGCTGCTATAAACGTTCAGGTGCATGTGCCCCTTCAGATAAATACTCAGTAGTGTGATTGCTGGGTCTTAGGGTAGCTCTCTTTTCAAATTTTTGAGGAATCTCCATACTGTTTTCCGGGGCAGCCACTCTTGAGAGCCATCATATTTATAATGAATGTAAGGGAAATTGGGAAATAGTTACTGAAAGGGAAGTTTGTGTTATTGATATGCTTCCCTTATTCAAGTTTTTTATATGGATATTCATTGATTTTTCCAACAAATATTTTAGGTGCTTTCTGTGCTCAGGTCACTGCTTACTCACAGTGCTTACTTATAACAGTGAATAAACCAAACATGGTCCCTACCCTCTTGGAGTTTCTAGTACCATCAGGGAGACAAATAATCTCAAAGTGGGGAGAGCTATAATTAGGGCAGGTAGAGGGTGCTATGGGAATACAGAGAATAAGCACTTCGGGTGAGGGATGGGCATCAGAGAAGGCTTCCTGCACGTTTTATTCAAGTGACTTATGCTTAAATTGTTTATTCTTGTTACAAATCTCAACATCCCATTCTCTTGCCTAATATTAATTCGTTAGATAATTTTTAAAAAATCATCTTTTTTTTCTCTTTAAGGTGACTCATATTCTCAATGTTGCATATGGAGTTGAAAATGCTTTCCTTGGTGACTTTATATATAAGAGCATTTCTATATTGGATCTGCCTGAAACCAATATCCTGTCTTATTTTCCAGAATGTTTTGAATTTATTGAACAAGCGAAAATGAAGGTAAGTTTTGTTTTAATCCACAGTTCTTCAAAGGCAGAAATTTTGAAATATAAGTCCATTATCCAATCTTTATTCTCTTTGCAATGATTACATAGAGAATCACTAGGAAATTTCCCCCCAGCAATCTTTCATGAACCTCTACAACTATTTAGTTGTCCAATTTTTTCCCCTCAATGAGATATGTACTTTCTTTTTTTTTTAAATAATCTCTGTGCCCTGTGTGGGGCTCAGACTCATAACCCTGAGATCAAAAGTTGCACATTCTATTGACCAAGCCAGCCAGGTGCCCCTTTATGAGATACTTACTTTTAATTTTAATTTCTCATCTTCCAATAGCTTCCTGAGAAATGGTAGGAGATAAAATTCTCCACTTACTGAATTTTCCTGTGTTTAAATGTACTTAGATTTCCTTCAGTGGTTTATAACCATCTGCCCTCTGACCACTTTGCAAGATAATCAGGTGGAGTATGGGATGGATGCTGCTGTAGTCCTTTCAATGTATTTATGAAGATTAATTTGCATTTTTATGGCTTTGGTAGGGATAGTGAATTTATGCATTTTTAACAATAGAGAATTATAGGGTGCTCTAAAGACTAAATGTGTATTGCTTTACTGAGATTGTATGAAAATGCTGATCAGAAGCTGTCCATTGGTTCTCTGATTTTAAAAGACCAACAGATAATGTCCTACTTCAACTTTGGTAATAGATCCAAGTTAACACTGGGCTTCTAGGTTGGCTGTTACCAGTAATTATACCTTGAAATGACATCACTTTTAGTTAATATATAATTCTTACAAAATTTATGTGACATAAGTAGATGGGAATGTGGAAGCATTTACAGAGAAAAGTTAACTATCCTGGGGCACCTAACAATTAATGACACTTAACATCAGAATCCAGCTTAGTTGAATCTGGGTAATGATTTCCCTTCTACCTTTTCTCTTTTTCTTTTTTCTTCCCTCGCCCCTCCTTCTTTATATTTAGTAAAATTTACTGAATGCTCTACATGTCCAGCACTGTTCTAGGTGCTTTCCTTTAGATTATCTGGAAAATATAAATCTATTCAACTCTGCAGTTCAGCTTTGTTTAATAGCAGATATTTAGATAAAAGAAGAGGAGGAGGGTTTCTAATTCAAGGCCTAATACTGGCCAGTGTTTTCTCTTATGAAAACTTTTATAAGGTCTAGATTATAACATTCCAGTGTGCCAGTTGTGATAGTGTTAAAAATAAACATGATCATATTTCTGTATTAGTTGCTTCTCTAAGGAGATGTGGAATATGCAAATGGTAAAAGAAAAATGTAGGCATCATCCATATGCATATTCATATTTGAAGACATGTACATGTTGCAAGTAAAATGTGGAAGGGGTAATAGTTAATTAGAAGTTTCATTTTCTTGGGTTTCCTGAAAAATCAGAACCCGAGACAAAGATTAAGAGCCGGTGCTTCATTTGAAAGATGGAATCCATGGGCAGTGAGAGTGGGAAGAAAAGAAGATGACTCAGGAAAGGATGGGAAGCTGCGTGAGATGATGCGTTTCCCTTGCTCAGCACAGCTGCACAGTGAGCTGCTGATGAAATAGTTGGGTGCTCAGCAGGTGTACCTCCTTTGCTACTTAAGTCATTCTGGCAGGGAGGACAAAGAAACTGTGCCACTGTACAGACTTTGGGAGGGAGAGAAGAGAGAATTCATCTGGCTCTCTGTCAGCTCCTGTTCTACATGATCAAACTTTGCCCACGGGGAGGTAACTAATCCCACAATTCCAAGTTACAACACTCCACTCCTTTAGCAGCTGCCTTGAAGCCAAACTCAGTAGTCTGTGTCTGACTTCATCCACATTCAGAAGCAGCAGGAGAATCCACAACTCAGGGCCTACTTGTTTATGCAGAGACCACCACAGGGGAAGAGCCAGGCCTTCTTAGGCAAGCAAAACTCATCAGGCCTAAGGGGAGCAGTTGGCCAAGAAGTGGAGGCAGAGGTGGAGAAGCGTAGGGACCATGACATGATGGCACCAAGAGAATCTGAGGACGTACCTAAAATGTTTCTGCTATAAGATGTATTAGAATTCCATAATCTGTTCTAATTTTCTCAAGCATTATGTTTTATACCTCAATCCTAATCTCAGCCAATATTTCCTTGCCCTGAAAACTCTTTACTGTTCAGATTAATACATACTTAGTTTTAGCAATAGAATTCTTGAATTTTTTTTCATTTTTTTCTAGAAGAGATCCTTTCATAACTTTCTCTGTTTTATGTACAGGTTTTATTAAATGCAATTACTCAGTGAATTGAGTGTTAAAAGTAAAAATGAGTAAAAATTCACTCAGTGAATTGAGTGTTAAAAGGTAGTTAAAACTACCTTTCTAGGCCCTATACTTACTTGTTTTATCTTTTCACATTCAGCTGCCAAAAGGATTCTCTTCTCTTTTCCCATGTCTTTTCTCATTGTTTTCTGTACTTGTAAAACCCTATTGTTTGATTTCTCTGCCTTTCCTCTATCGCTGCCTCACGCATTATTTGTTAGGTTTTTGTATTAAGAGACAGAAATACACATGAGAAGAAGGTAGTAGGGTAACCTCTAAAGCCTTAAGAGTTCTTTTATGAAAATTTACTTGACTCCCTATTTTCATGTGCAGAAGGTTTTGTTAATATGAAAAGGTGTTTTTGATATTTCACATTTACTCTACTACTCATTTTATGTGATGTGATTTTAAAAACATGTAAGTAAACCATGTCATTGTAGAAAAATTAAAAAATACAGATAAGTAAAAATTTACCATCCTTACACCATTTAGACATAACTACTGGTAACATTTATATATATATATGTATATATATATTAAAGATTTTGTTTATTTATTTGACAGAGAGAGAGAGAGATCACAAGTAGGCAGAGCAGCAGGCAGAGAGAGAAGGGGAAGCAGGCTCCCTGCTGAGCAGAGAGCCCGATGCAGGGCTCCGTCCCAGGATCCTAAGATCATGACCTGAGCTGAAGGCAGAGGCCCAACCCACTGAGCCACCCAGGTGCCCCGATATATATATTTTTTTAACATTTGATATCAAAATACTCATTTAGAAAAGACCTAAACTTGGCCCGGTTTATCTGTCAACAAATATTAATTACTTATTCTGAGAAGATATGAGGGAAACATACATGCTACTGCCCTCAAGGAGCTTGCAGTCTAGTTGAAAAGTTATTCACAACAGCATGAGAACAAAGAATGCTTGATAAACTAGAAATACTTTAACATGATTTCTGTCTGCCCAGAGCAAAATGATGATTCAAATTTTTAAGAGAACACTTTCTTCTTGGAAATGGAAAACAAAATTAATTTATTTGCTTGGCAAACATTTATGGAATATCTACTATGTGCCTAAAACTGCACTAAGGACACAGCATACAAAGTGGCTAAGATATTCCCCTGACCCCATCTCACTCAGAGAGAGACAGACTACTTAGAACAAAACCCAGTATTAGCTAGACCAAGAAGTGGAGCAAAGGCCTTCTAGGCAGAGGACAATAGCTAGTGCAAGAGAAAAAGTTTCTTTATAAATTTTTAAATTATTACTATTTTGAGTTCTAGAAAGGGGATCTAAAGCCAGTAACTTTCCTGAGAATACTTAGGTCAGATACTTAACCCACTGAGCCACCCAGGAATACTTAACATTATTAAACATGAGCCGACCCTGGATACATGGTATGTAAGACTGAAAATAAAGCTTGTTTCATTTGCAAAGACATATTATGACTCAAAACTGATGATTAGTATGTAGTCAGGAAATATTAAAAATGACATTGAATGATATCTCTTATTTAGCTTACAATTTTAGGTTTCTTTTGAATATCTGATTTGTTTTGAGATAAAAGAAGTTCCTTACTAGTTTTCATAATTTACTGTAATATGATTTTTAAATACCTTTAATCTCATAAAAATGAGCTATTATAAAAAGTAAGCAAGTTGCATGTATGTATAGTGAGTATTGGTGTTAGCCCATCCTGTACAGAAACAGTTAAGAGTTGGAAATAATCATATATCTAAGAAAACAATTGAAATTGTCTTTTTGATATGAGGACTTTCAAAATATTAACTAATTTTATTGTGAATCATTTGGTTTTCTTGAAATGAGAAGCATTTGTAAATTTATTGCAATAGATTAAGAAAGGAATTTTCAACAGACTAATAATTGTGAGAAAACTACTTTGCAAGAGTAAAATGATCCGATGAGTCATAAATGTGGTATTGTTAATATATGCTTTGGGTAGAGACTTTTCAGTTTAGGTTTTATTTTTTTCCCCCTTACCCTGTTCCAGTCTTTATTTTGTGTTGTACCAAAAGAAGAATCAGGAAATGAAGTAACTAAAATGTCTAATTCTGTAAGGTGTGCTTCCAGTTCACTTCATTTTGCTTAGATAATTAACTTTTTAAAAGCCTGAGATAAGGTAGCCTGTACCAGTGCTTTTCCGTTAGCTCCATCATTTCATTATTAATGCAGTATTACCCCCATCAGCATTGGTCTTGCACTGTTCCCTTTTTACTTGTAAAGTATCATTTGCAAGTTATCTGAGACATTTTTCATTTATTGACCCAATGCTAAGGTATCTAATTGCCTTTTCTACCTCACATTGTCATGAGCTGTTTGTGTCATCATTTTACTACTTCATAAATTTAACTGTTTTTTTAAGTTATTCCCTTCCAGAATAAAGTATATCTGAGGGTA
The DNA here is from genome assembly GCA_003697995.1 of Taxidea taxus jeffersonii. Taxonomy (NCBI): domain Eukaryota; kingdom Metazoa; phylum Chordata; class Mammalia; order Carnivora; family Mustelidae; genus Taxidea; species Taxidea taxus. Next base: position 64,042 of record ML106304.1, on the reverse strand, counting down.
GAAAATTTTTTCCTTGCTGGTCACTTTACACATAGATTACCAAGCCAGTGACACTGGTTTCTTTGTAGGAACACTGTGTGCCTATGATGTCTCGGTCTTTCTGTTTAGTGTTATGATTATGGTTTTATTTATTTCTCTATGTATATTACCTTGACTTTTCTCTTATTTATGGATGTCTATCTCCTAACATGGGCTTTTACATGTACTTTACTAGATTACTTCAGTTCGATAAAAGATACTTCTTCACATTTCCAAATACATTATCAAAGCATTTCGTCCCTGGGAGGTAGGAAGAAAAGTTGTTTGATGGATTAATTGATTGATTTTTTTTCCATTCATTGCTTATAAGGAATTGTATTTTGGCAATTGAATACATTGAATCAAACAAATTGATAAAATGAATATTTTTATAATTTCAAGTAGCATAAGAATGTACAAGTGATTTAATAACCTTTCTAAGTGAATAATGGAGATTTTTGATTGATTTTATTGCAGGATGGAGTGGTTCTTGTTCATTGTAATGCAGGAGTTTCCAGGGCTGCTACAATTGTAATAGGTTTCCTGATGAATTCAGAAGAAATTTCATTTACAGGTGCTTTCTCTTTGGTGAAAAATGCAAGGCCTTCCATATGTCCAAATGCTGGCTTCATGGAACAGCTTCGTACATACAAAGAGGGCAAAGAAAGCAGTAAGTGTGACAACATACAGGAATTAGAAAGGGGTGACAGTTCATGAGTTACATTCTGGCAGATAAAGGACAACTGTAATTTCTGAATTAGCCCCTACAGCCACCCGTCCCCTTTTTTTGAAGAGTAGACTAGTAAAAACTTCCTTTTGACTTGTGTATTTCAAGTGGAAATGGAGGTTAATTGATTGTCTTGAGCTGGTGTATAAACACATTTTTTTTTTTTTTACTTTATGTAAGCTTTATTTAAACATATAATGTAACCCCACCACCCTCACCCAACCCCTCTTCCCCCCTATAAACACATTTTTAAATTATATCATGTTTTCTTTGGTATTAAATATGTGATTCAATGGTTCTTTAATTTGCTAAGAGAAAAAAATATATTACCAATGATTGATTTCTGTAGAAGAAAAAGATTTACATTCAAAATCTTTATTAGAGCACGAAAAGATTTTTCTATTCTAGCAACTATTTCCATGAAGGAAAAAACTTGAAGTACTACCTGACTTACTATTTCATAGGGAGGTAAATTTCTTTGTAAAGAATTGAGATTAAAAATTAATACCTTAAACCTCCTAAAAGATAACCCAAATCTGAAGGTTGATACAGTATAGGTATACCTATATAGATACGGTATACCTTGTTTTATTGCACTTTACTTCATTGTGCTTCACAGATGTTAGGTGTTTTACAAATCGAAGGTGGTACTTCTGCATCGAGGAAGTCTGTTGGCACCATTTTTAATGAGAGCATTTGCTCACTTAGTGTCTCTGTATTACATTTTGGTAATTTTCAGTCTTTTAAACTTGTTCATTATAGTTGTATTTGTTATGGCGATCTGTGATCAGTGATCTTTGATGTTACTATTGTAATTATTTTGGGGTGGCATGAACCAGACCCATGTAACAGTGAACTTAATTGATAAATACTGCATGTGTTGTGACTGTTCTACCAGTTGGCCCTTCCCCAGTTCCTCTCTCTCCTCGGGCTCTCTACTCCCTGAGACACAACAATATTGAAATTAGGCCAACTAATAATCCTACAATGGCCTCTAAGTGTGCAAGTGAAAGGAAGAGTCGCATGTCTCTCACTTTAAATCAAAAGCTAGAAATGATTAAGCTTAGTGAGGAAGGCATGTCAAAAGCAGAGATAGGTCGGAAGCTAGGCCTCTTGCGTCAAACAGTCAGCCAAGTTGTAAATGCAAAAGATAAGTTCTTGAAGGAAATTAAAAGTGGTACTCCAGTGAACACACGAATGATAAGAAAGCGAAACAGCCTTATTGCTGATATGGAGAAAGTTTTAGTGGTTTGGATAGAAGATCAAACCAGCCACAACATTCCCTTGAGCCAAAGCCTAATCCAGAGCAAGGCTCTAACTCTCTTCAATTCTATGAAGGCTGAGAGAGGTGAGGAGGCTGCAGAAGAAAAGTTTGAAGCTAGCAGAGGTTGGTTCATGAGGTTTAAGGAAAGAAGCCGTCTCTATAACATAAAAGTGCAGGGTGAAGTAGCAAGTGTTGATGTAGAAGCTGCAGCAGGTTATCCAGAAGATGTAGCTAGGATAATTAATGAAGGTGGCTACACTAAGCAACAGATTTTCAATGTAGATGAAACAGCCTTATATTGGAAAAAGATGCCATCTAGGACTTTCATGGCTAGAGAGGAGAGGTCAATGCCTGGCTTCAAAGCTTCAAAGGACAGGCTGACTCTCTTGTTAGGGGCCAATGCAGCTGGTGACTTTAAGTTGAAGCCAATGCTCATTTACCATTCTGAAAATCCTAGGGCTCTTAAGAATTATGCTAAATCTACTCTGCCTGTGCTCTATAAATGGAATAACAGAGCCTGCATGACAGCACATCTGTTTACAACATGGTTTACTGAATATTTTAAGCCCACAGTTGAGACCTACTGCTCAGAAAAAAAAATTCCTTTCAAAATATTACTGCTCATTGACAATGCACCTGGTCACCCAAGAGCTCTGATGGAGATGTACAATGAGATTAATGTTGTTTTCATACCTGCTAACTCAATGTCTGTTCTGCAACCCATGGACCAAGGAGTCATTTCCACCTTCAAGTCTTATTATTTAAGAAATACATTTCGTAAGGCTATAGCTACCATAGATAGTGATTCCTCTGATGGATCTGGGCAAAGTAAACTGAAAGCCTTCTGGAAAAGATTCACCATTCTAGATGCCATTAAGAACATTGGTGATTCATGGGAAGAGGTCAAAATGTCAACATTAACTGGAGTTTGGAAGAAGTTGATTCCAGCCCTCATGGTTGACTTAGAGGGGTTCAAGCCTTCAGTGGAGGAAGTAACTGCAGATGTGGTAAAAATAGCAAAAGAATTAGAATTGGAAGTGGAGCCCGAAGATGTAACTGAATTGCTGCAATCTCATGATAAAACTGTAATGGATGAAGAATTGCTTCCCATGGGTGAGCAGAGAAAGTGGTTTCTTGAAATGGAATCTACTCCTGGTGATGATGATGTAAAGATTGTTGAAACAAAGGATTTAGAATACTACATAAACTTAGTTGATAAAGCAGCAGCAGGGTTTGGGAGGATTGACTCTAATTTTGAAAGAAGTTCTACTGTGGGTAAAATGCTATCAAACAGTATCTCATGCTACAGAGAAATTGTTCGTGAAAGGAAGAGTCCATCAGTGAGGCAAATTTCATTATTGTCTTATTTTAAGAAGTGGCCACAACCACCCCAACCTTCAGCAACCACCACCTTGATCAGTCAGCAACCATCAACATCAAGGCAAGATCCTCCACCAGCAAAAAAATTAAGGCTTGCTGAAAGCTCGGATGATGGTTAGCATTTTTTAGCAATAAAAATTTTTTAAAGTTAAGTTAATTTACATATTTTAAAATTAAGATATAGACATTGTTTCTTTAAAATATAATGCTATTGCACACTTAATAGACTACTGTGTAGTATAAATGTAATTTTTATATATACTGGGAAGCCACAATATTCATTTGACTCACTGTTGCAATATTTGCTTTATTGTAGTGGTCTGTAACTGGACCCACAATATCTCTGGTGTAGGCCTGTATTTATATAATGATTACAGTATTCACAAAGTTTTTATGTCCTTTCATGAAAATGTACTGACTTTTCACTTTTAACTTAATTTTTTTGCCTGTATTTATTTTTTATTTTTAAAACTTTTGTATAGATGTTCTGTCTTATGTGATTGTGAGCTTATGCTTCTTTTGGTGATCCAGTCTCTTATGTTTTTCATATCCTGGGTCTCTAGCCTTCTGTTTTTGGGTTATATGTCATAGTTTTTGGTCTCCTTGGATCTGTGGGAAAATATTTTACACTGAAAGATCATGCTTTAGGTATGATTTATTCAGATCTCTTTTTTAGCTTGGTATTCTACTAGAGAATGTATTTTTAAGGAAAGAAGAGTTATGGTTTTGTATGAAAATTTAAGTACTTTGTTAGAAAGCCTAAAATCAATTACAATTTTATCTCTGGCTAGAGGCTTTGAATAGTTTTCTTTTCTTTCTCTTTTTTAAAATTAAGTTTCCATATTGGCAAGGCCAAACTCTGTACATTATAAATTTGCTTAAAGATATTTGAATTATTCAAATTAAAGATATTTGAAAGTGTACTTAAATTATAGTAATTAAGATAGAATTTATTTAATAGCTTTCAGATAGTCTTTTATGACTTAGAAAATTTCATTGCCATCTAGATTTTATTAAGAAAGTCTTGGGGCACCTGGGTGGCTCAGTGGGTTAAAGCCTCTGCCTTCGGCTAAGGTCACGATCTCAGGGTCCTGGGATTGAGCCCCATATCCGGCTCTCTGTTCTGAGGAGAGCCTGCTTCCTCCTCTCTCTCTCTGCCTGCCTCTCTGCCTACTTGTGATCTCTGTCAAATAAATTAATAAAATCTTAAAAAAAAAAAAGTCTTGAGCTCTTCTTAAATACACATTATAGAAAGCAAGCATATTCCTATGTGTAAGTTGGAAAGTGCACATTGAGTACCTCTGTGTATTTGAGAGGGCAGACTTTCTTAATACTGTCATGATCAAAAAGTAGAAATGATAAATACATGTTTTGAGATTGCTTATATCCTGACAAGATGCCATCACATGCAAAGCTATGAACTTTGCTTCTGTTGAGAAGCAGCATAAATGTATGTAATCAACCTGTAGTGAGCTCTTCGAAGCAGACCAAGGAGATAGAATCTTAAGAATCTTAAGTAATAGGCTAATGTGTAATGTTGTCTTTATGGTCAGTATTGCTGAGGGTTTGCTAAGTGAACCTTTTCGATTCACATGAAAGCATTTATTTAAATAAGTTTTCTTCTGCTAGGTGCTCTTAGTTTTTAGCCATTAAATATGACATGAAGCCTGACTAGAACTTGTTTATAATGAATGGTATATTATTTATGTTTCTGGTTTTTGTGCTTAGTTGTTGCCTGTAGTTATCTGGTTATGGGGCAAACACTTATCTTCTGTATCATCTATAGAAGTACTTTGAGCATCAGTATTGTTTTATCTTAAATGATAGTAATTGCTGTATCTAAAATAGATAAATAGATAAGTGAATTTAATTCAGTCTTTTAAATTAGGGGTACTATATAAGGCAATGGTGTGTCATTCATATATATATATATAACACTACACAGTATTTTTCTTGTGTGTCCCATGGATATGTCACTCTGTCAGACCTAGTTATAAAAAGAAAATTGTTGGGGCGCCTGGGTGGCTCAGTGGGTTAAAGCCTCTGCCTTCGGCTCAGGTCATGATCTCAGGATCCGGGGATCGGGCTCTCTGCTCAGCCAGGGAGCCTGCTTCCTCTTCTCTCTCTGCCTACTTGTGATCTTTGTCTGTCAAATAAATAAATAAAATCTTAAAAAAAAAAAAAGAAAATTGTTTCATTATGATCCTCTGTCTCCCATTTTAAAAATGTAAAAAAATGTATACCAAATATAGGTCTGTTTTGAGGCAAGGAAAAATATTTTTTTTCTTTTTTAAAAAATTTTTATTTATTTTTTTGACAGACAGAGATCACAAGTAGGCAGAGAGGCAGGCAGAGAGAGGAGGAAGCAGGCTCCCTGCTGAGCAGAGAGCCCAATACAGGGGCTCAATCCCAGGACCCTAGGATCATGACCTGAGCCGAAGGCAGAGGCTTTAACCCACTGAGACACCCAGGCACCCCTAAGGAAAATGTTTTAAGGAGCTCTTGCCTCTATTTTAAAATAGATTTTTCTACCATTTTTAAAGGGAAGAGGAAATGAAAACATCAGTTCCTTTTAAACATTGAAAAGAAGTCTAGAGTCTTTTTAGCAAGCTGAAAAAAGTGAGTAGAACAAAGGTACTATAACATAAGATAAAATTATTTATTTGAGGTTAGTATTTTTTAAATGTTTTGCTAACCTTGTGCTTTATTATAGGTTTGTGAATACATATAATTTGAGTTGAAAACCCAAGAGGTATTTAAATTTTTGGAAGACTGAAGAAATATTTTTCTTCGTTTCTTTTGGGCAAAATTTAGACCATTATACTAACTCAAAGACAGAAATTTCAGGGAAAATGGGGTGTAGTATTTAAAATTGTTATTACAGTTTTGCTTTTGCATCCCTTCTTCCCTTTTGAACCTGATTGAAATGTATGGATATAGAATTTGGAAGTTTTTTCTTCATGTGACATAGGGAACCTACTGTGATTCTGATGGATAATTTCAGTGGTGGGGGGAAATTTTCTGAATTGGTTAGTGTGATTATTAGTAACTCAAATGGTTCAAATGTATAAAGTCCCCCTCAAAAGTAATTTCTCCAAATACTTAAAATGTAGCAAATACAAGTCAGAGTATTGTTTTACAGTATTACTCTGAATTAATGAATTAACACCTGTATAAGCAAAATTTTAAAACAACAGAAATACAGCATAATGAATTACAGGCTGGGGCATCAACTCCCCACATAGTCAAAAATCCATGTATAACTTTTGACTCCCCCAAAACTTAACTACTAATAGCCTACAGTCGACCGGAAGCCGTATTACCAATAAGGTAAACAGGTGATACATTACGTACTGTATTCTAACAATAAAGTAGTCTATAGAGAAAAAATATTAAAATCATAGTGAAGAGAAAATACATTTATGATAGTGGACTGCAAAAAAAAAGTCTGCATGTAAGAGGGCCTGTGTAGTTTAAACCCATTTTTTTCAAAGGTGAACTGTATTTGGTTTGCTGGGTGACTCTAAATAATTAATTTCTGTGCCCAAAGGATCCTGAACATATTTAGTCACTCTGTAGTTATTTAAGAATTTAAACAAGAAGATTTTGAAGTTGTATATTCTTAAAATACATAGAGTGGCATTTAAAGTTAAAATTTATGGTTTGTTTCCATTGATACACTTTTAAAAATAACTTAAAGTTTTCTATTTCTAGTGACTCTTTGACCTACTTATTTTGTATCTGTATTTATAATGTACCCTTTATTGTTTCTAGGTATTGATATACTTTAATAAAAATAATATATTTACTATTTTCTGCTATTAATATCTATTTATTTGAGGCTATTTTAAAAGATTTACTACTTGTCAAATTCTGGGTTAAACCTGTTGGCAAGACAAAATCATACATTTTGGAATATAAGTTAAAGGCCTGTGGAGATTTGTTGTGGCAGCTGTTTCAAGAGATGAAAAAGTAAAGTAAGATCTTATAATTGACATTACTGTGGATGAAATGGCAGTGAGAATTCAATAAAACATTCTAGTATTTTATTTTTATTTTTTTAAAGATTTTATTTATTTAGTTGTCAGAGAGAGAGCAGGAGCGAGCACAGGCAGACAGAGAGGCAGGCAGAGGCAGAGGGAGAAGCAGGCTCCCTGCTGAGCAAGGAGCCCGATGTGGGACTCGATCCCAGCATGTTGGGATCATGACCTGAGCCGAAGGCAGCCGCCTAACCAACTGAGCCACCCAGGCGTCCCAAACATTCTAGTATTTTAAATCAAGAGAATATGCTAAATTACTCTTTTTTAAACTACTGAATATTCTAGACAGCCTTCAGTCTGCCTATTTCCCATGTTCACACATTACTTTTCTGCCTCATTGCTGCTGCTTTCTCCCTAACTCTGCTTCAACCACACCAGCCTCTGCGGTTGCTTGAGAATAATGCATAATCAAGACTCCATGACATTACCAGCATTTCCCTCTACCTATAATACTTTTCCCCCAGAAACATCAGATCTGTGCTTGTGTTAACTCTTACTAAGCTTTCTCTGACCACCTTACTCAAAATTGCCCACAATCTTAAAATTTTTATATCCCTTTTCTGTTTTATTTACTGCATGCCCTAATTATCACCAACATTCTATATATTTTATTTTGTTGTTTTTTCCATCAAAACTTGGGCCCCCGAACAGGCAGAGATTTTTACTATGTTGTTTATACCAGTGTGTATCCCACTGTAGTCTTTCAAAAATTGCTTGTTAGAAGAAAGGGCTGGAGGAAGGAAGGGGGGAATGCGATGCATGTTGTTGTGGCAGTTTAATACTAGCCACTGGAGGTTTCAAGTCCAGTTCTGGCAAATGGGCCACGCCGTACGTCGGTAGCCACATCTGATAGTGCATGAGGGTGACAGTTTGGAATGATAGGTCTGAAACATGATCCACATAGGACTCTGAGCAGCAGCAGATGTGAATGAATGCCTTTTACCTAAGGTAAAGTCTTCTCCCAAAATGATTTAGAAATCAAGTCATCAGGAAGTATATTCAATATATGGTATTTTGCATTCACTCATGATAGGAAAACAGTGATTTATGTGCCAGTTATCAATCTACTCTCTCTCAGCTCTAAACCCACCCTTCCTTGCTTCTGCAAAAAGGAGGATGGGCCATTGAAGGAATGGATTTTTTTTTCCTTTGACAACTGGTATGATGCTGAGTTTTGTCAGTGGAAGGCACTGTGTTAGAGAGACCTTTCAAGAGGAAGGTCTGGTCTGCTCCCAGGGTAGCCTCTTGCATTCCGGACCATTCTCTGGGGGTACAGGGAGGCTCCTTCGGTGCTCACAGTTTTTCCATCTGGTATTGTGCCGGTGGCTTCTTCAGTGCTTGGCTCCTGTAACACCCGGTGGCCAGGAGCCTTCCCACATGATTCCCTGTGGTGGTTTTGTAGTAGTGCCTATGGTGAGACATCTCCCTGTCAACAGCTTTACCCGCATCTTAGAGGGTGACCTCCCAGCAAGTTCTACCAGTCAACATCACAGCACTACCTCTTCCATCCAACGAACCATGGCTTCACTCTGCAACAAGGTTCAGATTGCAACCCTGGGAGTGTTCCTCCTTGAACTCTCAGCCCCAGGGGTGGTGACTGCTCTTTATATCTGCCATTCCTACGTTGTGTAGACTTCTTTCTAAACAATCCCTCATTACTCCAATCCTGTTTTAGTTAATAAATCTTTATTAAACTTTTCCTGTTGAAATTAGTGTGTGGTTTACCTCTACTGATTGGATCCAGGCTGATCCAGCCTATAGTGTGCAGTCAATTATTTTAGTAATGGTTCTTGTGGAGTATTTTAACAGCAGTTCAAGTTATGTTATAATCGTGCAGATTATCATAATAACAACTCAAATTGTAATTAATGTTGGAATATATTTGAGGGTTTAATTCTATCAATATAAATGGTGTCCAATGTAAGAATAGATACACAATGACCTGATTTTGTTAATGCTTATTATCTACAGAGTGGTGAATTCTTTTTTTAAAAAATATTTTATTTATTTATTTGACAGAGATTACAAATAGGCAGAGAGGCAGGCGGAGAGAGAGGAAGGGAAGCAGACTCCCTGCTGAGCAGAGAGCCCGATGGCGAGGCTCGATCCCAGGACTCCGAGATCATGACCAGAGCAAAAGGCAGAGGCTTTAACCCACTGAGCCACCCAGGCGCCCCCAGAGTGATGAATTCTTTGGTTTAAAAAAACGCATAAATAATACAATCTGCTTTTATTCCTGTTATTTTACCCACTCTTCCACTTGCATGTCAGCAGGGCAGGAAATGTGTCCCGTTGCTTGCACTCTTTAAGCTCTCATTCTCCTCTTTCAGTAGTTCAATTCTCATAAATTTGTGAATTACTTAATAATCATTGTAATTACTGCTGTGCAGCTTCATGAACTCTGAGGGGTAAATGAAAACAGATAATGTCTTGCCACTAGAGATTTGTGTATATATACTTTCTGTAAAAGCAAATGTATTTTTTCTGAAATAAGGACCTGAGCTCTGAAGTCAGATTGTCTTAATTTGAATTTCTACTCCATTGCTTACATGGGTAAATTAACATCTCTAGTTCTCTTCATTAAGTTGTTTTAAAGATGGAGATAAAATAAGCTAATCTTTTAACACAGCACCTGGCACATTGTTCTCAATAAGTATTAGTTACTATTATTAAAGTAGTAAAACTGTAATAGTTACTGGGGTTGAATCCAGGTGGCAGCCTCGTCTGATAAACCTACTCCCTTATAATTGACTAGAAAAATAGATAAATACATAAGTCTACAAGAGCATAGGAAAGCAAGGAACACTGTCACCAGTGGAATAGAAATTTCGAGCAATTTCTGAGTAAGGATAAAAGGAACCACAAATCATGTGTACTTAGGTCTTCTATGGAGATGGAGTCATTCCAGAATTGCTCCAAGCTGAGACTATGGATGGATATTGTCTGGGGAGAGTGTGTTGGTATGGGCTGGGAGATGAGTTGGGCATTTGGCATTTGGCCATCCCTATTTTTGCTAAAGAGTAGCAGTGGAGGCCTTTAGCCACTAGTTAAAACAGGGATGTAAGTGCTTTGCCTGGTGAGGCAGATAGCTACTGAGAATACAGGAGCATTTCCTCTACCCCATCATTAAAAATACGAACTCTCCAAATGGCCCACATAGTAATTAGCATCATTCAATAGTGTGATTTTCACACAAAAAAAGACAAATAGATCAGTGGCACAGAGTAGAGTACAGAACAGCAGACCCAGGTATATGTGAGTATGACTTGTTTTGGTCACTGATAGATGCACTAGGGCAACTCAAAGTTAAATGCTTATCAGGAGCCTCATCACATTACTTGGAGTCTCATATTGCACTTGTAATTATAATTTTTTTGATCCTGCTTTCTTTTTCACATCTCCATCTTGCATGTTTTCCCCCCCCCAAACCTAAGTAGAATTTAAAACTAGGGGGGGGAAGATGGCTTACTCAAAAAGGAATTAAAGATAATTTAATAAAGGGTCAATTTACAAAGGTGTGGACAGAGGGAACATTCAGGAGATGGAAAAGCACCTTGAATCTAGCAATAGTAGACAGCCATTGCAACCTCTTGGACAGAAAATGGAGTGGGTAAGAGAAGTTACCAGAACATTGGAAAACTTGTAGCCATGGAGAGTTACTGCTGAATAGGAGGGAGCAGTGGCCTTAGATAGAGGTGCACAGCCATTGCCAAACTGGCCTTGGAGGGAGGGAGCCCTAGAAATGCATACTGTACTTCTCTTTCCTCCCCTCCTCCTATCCCTTCCCTGTGACTTCAGTTGGCCAGCCTCAGCTGGAAGCAGAAAGTCAGTGGAACCCAAGATGACACAGTCTTTATATATAGATCTGGGGTACATGGCAGAACAGAAAAAGATAAAAAATCTGTAGGATCCAAGAGAGATTATCTAGCATACTAAACACTGCAAATCATTTGGGATCCTGATTCTGTCACCCACCATATTATTTTTGGTTTCATAAAATCTGTGAACTTGGCAAGAATGCCATGTCTGTCTTTATTCAGGTTATTTACAAAAAGGGTTGGATTGCCTAGGATAGAGCAATTATTCATATTACTACCTATCATTAGACATGGCTCTCTCAGTTGAATTTTCCTTTTCAAGTTAATCAATTATTTAAACAACTGTAATCCATCCCCTAAGTAAATTTTTTGCTATGGTTTACAAGGCTAATATGTTTGTTTGTTTTTTTCTCCGATGCCTAACGTTTCTCCATCCAACAACCTGGTAATTCCATCACTGAAAGAAGTAGCTCTTTATCAGCCATGACTTCGTAATCCAAAACTTTCTCTGGTGTATCCTTTTAATAAGTGCTTAGAGCAAAAAAATTTATAAATTTTCCCCAGGATTTGGAAATGTATAATTTCCCATAATAATAGCGTTTTATGTATAATTTACAACATTCTCCTTTAACTTTTTTTTTTTTAAAAAATGATATGATAGGGGTGCCTGGCTGGTGCAGTTAAGCCTCCAAGTCTTGGTTTCAGTTCATGTTGTGATCTCAGGATCTTGAGGTAGAGCCCTGAGTCAGGCTCCAGACTCAGCAGGTGTCTGCTTGGAATTCTCCTTCCTCTTCCTTTGCCCTCCCCCCCCACACATCTAAACTAACCAGTTAACTAACTAAATAAATAAATAAACTGAGATAATAATTGATTATCTTCAGCTGTATGTCACTCTCATAGCATGCCTCAAATATGACTGATCTGACTTTGGGGACATTATTAGCAGTTTTTCTCAGTACTTTTTCAACATGTAAAAACTCATTTCATATTAGGGGCTCTCCTGTAGACTCTATTTTTTCATGGAACAAATATTTATTGGTCATCTATCACATATCAGACACTGTTCAAGGCACTGGGAATACAATAGTGAGCAAAACACAAAAATTCCTGCCCCTGTAGAGCTTGCAATCAAAGTAATATCATTAAGTAATAATCAGATATTATCTACATTGATCTCTTAGCTTTCCGCTGGTGAGGTTTTTTCCTATTTTAAAATGCCTGAACCATGGAGTCCTTTTTCTTAGAAGTAGACAAATTGTCAAAAGTCTTGGCCTGAAAAGGCAGGACTTTATGAGGGTCTGCGAACACAATTACTCCTGGTCCTATTGAAGGAAATAGCAGCCTTAAGAAGAAATATTAAAAAACTCCTCCTTACCAGCATCTTCTTACAATGGTAACATCAATTAACAATGAAAAAGCTTAAAGAAAGCAATTTCCTGGTAATCATCACCAGGAAAAATTTGTCTACAGGCACCAATTGTGTATTCTTTTCATTGTAAGAAAAGGTCCCTAAAAGTCATAGTTTTGTTTGTTTCAAGTTTTTTTTTTTAAATTTTATTTATTTATTTGACAGAGAGAGATCACAAGTAGGCAGAGAGGCAGGCAGAGAGAGGAGGAAGCAGGCTCCCCGTGGAGCAGAGAGCCGGATGCGGGGCTTGATCCCAGGACCCTGGGATTATGACTTGAGCTGAAGGCAGAGGCCTTAACCCACTGAGCCACCCAAGCACCCCTGTTTGTTTCAAGTTTTATTTTAAATTCTAATTAATTTAACATAGAATGTAATATTAGTTTCAGGAGTAGAATTTAGTGATTCATCACTTATATATAACACCCGGTGCTCATCACAAGTGCCCTCCTTAATCCCCATTGCCCAACTAGCCCATCCTACACTCACCTCCCCTCCAGCAACCCTCAGTTTGTTCTCTACAGTCAAGAGTCTGTTTTATAGTTTGCCTCTCTCTTTTTTCCCTGTGTTCATCTGTTTCATTTCTTAAATTCCACATATGAGTGAAATCATACAGTATTTGTCTTTCTCTGACTTACTTTGCTTAGTGTAATAGACTCTAATCCCATCCATGTCATTGCAAATGGCAAGATTTCATTTCTTTTTATGGCTGAATAATATTCCTGTGTGTGTGTGTGTGTGTGTGTGTGTGTGTGTACCACATCTTCATCTATTCATCAGTCAATGGACATTTGTGTCTTTCCATAATTTGACCATTGATAATGCTGCTATAAATATCAGGATGCATATGTCCCTTTGAGTCAGTATTTTTGTATTCTTTGGGTAAATGCCTAGTAGTGCAATTGCTGGATTGTAGGGTAGTTCTATTATTAACTTTCTGCAGAACCTCCATACCCAGAAGGGCTGTACCACTTTGCATTCCCACCAACAGTGCAAGAGGGTTCCCCTTTCTCCACATCCTTGACAACACCTGTTGTTTCCTGTGTCGTTAATTTTAGCCATTCTGCCAGGGATGAGATGATATCTCATTGTGGTTTTGATTTGTATTTTCCTGGTGATGAGTGATGTTGAGCATCTTTTCATGTATCTATTAGTGATCTCTATGTCTTTTTTGGAAAAAATGCCTCTTCATGTCTTCTGCCCATTTCTTAACTGGGTTATTTGTTTTTTGGGTCTTGAGTTTGATAAGTTCTTTACAGATCTTGGATACTAACCCTTTAACAGATATGTCATTTGTAAATATCTTCTCCCATTCTGAAGGTTGCCTTTTAGTTTTGTTGATAGTTTCCTTCACTGTACAGAAGCTTTTTATTTTGAAAAAGTCCCAATACTTCATTTTTGCTTTTGTTTCCTTGCCTTTGGAGATGTGTCTAGTATGAAGTTGCTATGTCTCATGTCAAAGAGGTTGCTGCAAAAATCGTAGTTTTAAAACTTCCTTCCCAATGTGCAGCTTATGTTTTTGAGTTTTGATCAAGCTCAGGATATTTATCATACAATACATAATATATCATATATATTCAAATATATGTAGTGTGTTTTATTATGGTTTTCAAAAAGAACCTATTCCTTTAAAATATTAATTAAAAATATTAATGACACCCAATATTTAAAGAAAAAAAGTGTTGATATTTTTCTATTCCATGAAGGTGTGGATCCCTTGGATGACTGTATCTGTAACATGGGTAAGCTGTTTATTAACTGTCCTCACAAGAAAGTTGACAGAATTAACAATTGAATGTTAACCTTTTGTTTCTTGATTAAAAGACGTTGCAATTATTGTTACAATAGGATTAAGTAAAATTATTGAAGAATTTACAATGATAGCACCTAGCTTAATAGTAGGCACTCAAATGAAAAAAAAAGATTTTTATATGATTAGTAGCCTAGGAGTGAAGATTCTCACTATAAAGTCCATCTCCTTAGAATAGGCTAAACACTTACTTAGATGTCAAGAAGACTTTTTTTTTTTTAAGTAAGTACTAATATACCTTACAATTCCTTTTTTTTTAAGATTTTATTTATTTACTTGACAGAGAGATCACAAGTAGGCAGAGAGGCAGGCAGAGAGAGAGGGGGAAGCAGGCTCCCCGCTGAGCAGAGAGTCCCATGCGGGGCTTGATTCCAGGACCTTGAGATCATGACCTGAGCCAAAGGCAGAGGCTTAATCCACTGAGTCACCCAGGCGCCCCTACCCTACAATTCTTATCTCTTATAGACAAAAGAAGCATTCATAAAACTTTTACTTAAGAAGTAAATTACCATTTCAGCAGAGTTAAGAAAATGGGAAATTACTAGAATTCCAGTTTTTAGTCTTTTCCTATTTAGCAAAGATGGACAGCTATGGACCTTGTTCATAAATAATACCCCAAACTGACCACATGCCACAAGTGTATGGCTTCTTGACATTGCTGACTCTTGGTCCAGTTGAGGCTCAACTCCACTCATACCAGCCGATGACTGTCTACCTTTTGCAATACTTTGGTCAGAACAAATTAGGCATCAAGTCATTCTCTTTTGTTATATGTTAATTAGGTAATCATCTCTCCTAATCAATGGCTCTATACTTAAATTGTATGAAAAAATATTTTTAAGCTATAAAGTACTATACTAATATTATTATTTTCTTACTCTGAATTAATTGGTCAGGAGAAACCTTTTAGTCATTTTGGACTTTTTAAAGAAACTTCACTTGTTTTCTGCTTTTGTGAAATATATGTTCCCATCACAGGATAACACAATCTGATGTGCTTCTAACACAGAATGTACTAGCTTTCCCTTATTCTGTAACACAGAGTATACTAGTCCTTCCCTAGTCCATAGCACAGAATATACCAGTCCTCTCCCAGTCAATAGCATGAGGTATGCCAGTCTTCCCCCATCTATAAGATAGTCCCTTGAATTATTTTTACTCTAAATGATAAAATGTTAATTGCACAATATATTTCATTAGTTAAATGAACACACAGATATTCCAAACAAAAAAAGTTTCTTGTTATTAATGTTAGAACTTGATTTTCTCTTGTAATTTACAGAACCTCATTGGGGCACCTGGTTGGCTCAGTTGGTTAAGCATCTGACTCTTGATTTTGGCTCAGGTTATGATCTGTGCCATGAGATCAAGCCCCCCCATAGGGTTCTGCATTCAGTGCAGATTCTGCTTAAGATTCTCTCTGTCCCTCTCTCTCTGCCCCTCCTCTGCACTTGCCCTTTCACTCTCTCTCTCTAAATAAATAAAACCTTAAAAAAAAAAAGAACCTCATATATTGTAATATAGTGTAGGCATAGAAATAATGCTCTCAACAAATACTCTTAATAAGTACTGGTTTCTTAGTACTCCTGGGGTATGCTTAGAACTACATATATAAATACTTCAAAGCTCAGAACATGTCTAAAGATACTTCTCATGTTTGTAATTGCATTTTGTGGGGGAAAGAGTTCAGTATAACTGTAGGCAATATATAAAAATAATGAAAAGACCTAGAAGCTGTTGAGAAGTTGCTGGATAAGAGACAGGTTTAGGAATGAAGTCAGAATGACAGGTGACAGACAATAGAAGCCACTCAGGAAGAGCAAAATTACCATATGTTCCAGTGAAGGTGCAGGATGCAGGAAGCTGAAAAGCTGTTAAGAAGGAAAATCTATGTAGGGACGCCTGGGCGGCTCAGTTGGTTGAGCAGCTGCCTTCGGCTCAGGTCATGGTCCCAGCGTCCTCGGATCGAGTCCCCCATCGGGCTCCTTGCTCCCCAGGGAGCTTGCTTCTCCCTCTGCCTCTGCCCGCCACTCTGTCTGCCTGTGCTCGCTCTCTCTCTCTCTGACAAATAAATAAATAAAATAAATTTAAAAAAAAAGAAGGAAAATCTATGTAATGGTAGAAATTTTGAGGTTCTCTTCTAAAATTTATCAATAAGTTATGATCATGAAGATAATATTAACTACTATTTATGGAATATTTGACATAGATTTTAAAGCAGTCATGATAATAGTGTTTCAGTGAGAAATTATAAACATACTTGAAACAAATGAAGAAAAATTATAATGCCTCCACAAAGAAATAGAAAGTGTCATCAGAAAAATAGGAGGTATAGATAATAACTAAATGGAAATTTTAGAAACGAGAGATATGCACAATAAAAATCTCAGGAGATGGGCTCAACAGTATAATGGAGGCAATAGAAGACTCAGTGAGCTGGAAGACAGAATGATAACAATCAATCAATCTGAGCACAAAGAAAATAAGCTGAAGAAAAAAATGAACAGAGTCCATACAATGATAACAAAAATTTAATACCATTGTTATTAGAGTCCTAAATCTAGGAGAGGTGAAAGAGCAAGGCTGAAAAAGTACTTGAAGAAAGAATGGCTGAACATGCCACAAATGTGGGCAAAGAAATAAACTGACAGATTAATCAGATCAACAAGACATAGCACTCCTAAATGTGTATGTACCCAATAATACAGATGCAAAATATGCAAAGCAAAAACTTATAGAACTGAAAGAGTAAATAGACAAATCTACACTCATACTCAGACATTTTACTCCTTTCTTACCAATCAATAGGACAGCTATACAAAAAATCAGCAAGGATGTAGAAGAACTCAGTACCATCAACCAGCAGGATCAAGTCGACATTTATAGAATACTCCACCGAACTGCAGGACAATATTCATTTTTTCAAGTGCCCACGGAACATGTCAAGATAGACCATATCCTGGGCTATAAACCAAACCCCAACAAATGTAAAGGAATTGAAATCATTTGGAATGTATTTCTTGACCACACTGCAATGATACTACAAATCAGTAATATGAAACACCAAGAAAATCTCCAAACACTTGGAATTTAAGTAGCACACTTCAAAATAATCCATTGGGCAAATAAAGCAAATATTTCAGAGAAACAAAAAAAATACACTGAACTAAATGAAAATAAAAATAATCATAGAAAAATGTGTGAGACATAACTAAAACAGTGCTGAAAAGGAAATTTACAGGAGAAATGAAGTGCATACAGTGTATGAAGTGCATACAAAAGGAAAAGCCTCAAATCAATAATCTAAGCCCTTACTTCAAGAACCTAGAAAAAGCAAAGCAGAATAAGTGCAAGTAACAGAAGGATGAAAGAAATGAAATTGAAAACAGAAAAATAATAGAGAAAATCAATGATTTAAAAGACCGATAAAATTAACAAACCACTTATAAAGACTGACAAAGAAAAAAGAGAGGAGATACAAATTACCAATATCAGGAGTTAAATATCAAATTGCAGACATCAAAAGGACAAGAGATACTATGAACAACTCTACACATATAAACCTGGCAACTTAGACAAAATGGACCACCTTCTTGAAAAGCACAAACTACCACAACTCCCCCAACATGACTAGATCATTAGAGTAAGTCTATTAACCATTAGGGAAATTGAATTAGCAATTTAAAAGCTGCTGAAAAAAGAAGTCTCCAAGACCAGATTTTCTTTCTTTCCTTTTTTTTCTTTTTTAAGATTTTTAAATTTCTTTTTGTGAGAGAGATAGAGAGTGTGTGAGAGAAAGCGCGCAAGCCAGGGAAAGGGCTGAGGGAGAAGCAGACTTCCCGGGCTGAGGGAGAAGCATTGAGCCTGATGCAAGACTCTTCCAGACTTGATCCCAGGACTCTGGGATCACGACCTGAGCCAAAGGCAGATGCTTAATCAATTGAGCCACACAGATGTCCCCCCCCAAGATCAGATTTTCTTATAAAACTTCCCTGGAGAATTCTACCGAGTGTTTAAAAAGGAGTAACAATAATTCTACACAATTTCTTCCAGAAAATAGAAGAGGAGGGAACACTTCCCAATTCATCTTATGGAGCTAGTATTAGTCCCATACCAAAACCAGATAAGGACAGTGGACAAAAAAGAAAGAAAACTATAGCCAATATCACTCCTGAAATATAAATCCAAAAATCCTTGACAAAATATTATCAAATAGAATTCAGCTATATAAAAAATGAATTATATACCATGATGGAGTGGGGGTCAGTCAGTGCAGAAAAAGTATTTAACAAACTTCAACACTGACTCAGCATCCTCCCAGAAAAATAAGAAAAATGGAGAATCTTCTCCACTTAATAAAGAGGAACTACAAAAAATCTATAGCTAACATAATTAATGGTGAAAGTCTGCATGCTTCTTCTTCTTCTTCTTTTTTTTTTTAAATTGGGAACAAGGCAAGGATCTGCATTCTCACCACTCTTCTTCAATATATTGCTTCAATTTCTAGCCAGTGCAATAAATCAAGAAAAGGAAATAAGATGTTTACAGATCAGAGAAGAAATAAGTCTTCATTTTGCAGACACTACTGCTGTCTACATAAAAAATTCCAAAGAATCTACAAAAATACTAGAATAAGTTAAAGTTCAGCAAGGTTGTAGCATATGAGATAAATATCTAAAATTAACTATTTCTACATACTAGCCATGAACTAGTTACCAAATTTTGGTTACCAAATTTTGGTTACCAAAATTTAAAAGGCAATACCATTTATAATCACTCAAAAAAAAAAAAAAAGAGAGAGAAAGAGACAGAGAGACTTAGATATAAATGTAAAAATTATGTATAGGACTTCTATGCTCAAAATCTCAGAATGCAGATGAAAGAAATTAAATATCTAAATAAATGGAGAAATATACTGTGTTCATTGATTGGAAGATTCACCATAGTAAAGATGTCAATTTTCCCCAGGTTGATACACAGGTTTTATGTAATTCTTGTCAAAATCTTAGCAAGCATACTTATAGATATAAATAAGATTACTCTAAAATGTATATGGAAAGGCAAGGAATAATAGCTACAATAATTCTGAAAAAGAATAACATATGCTTATTTTATAATGATAGCAGTACTTATCATATAGCCATAGGACTTACCATACAACTATAGAACAGTAATCAAGACTGTGTGGTATTGGCAGAGAGATAGACACATTGATCAATGGAACAAAAAAGAACAAGAGAACCCTGGAAATAGACCTACATAAACACACTTAATTGACTTTTAACAAAGCACTTTAAACAAAGAAAGATAGCCTATTTCAACAAATTATGCTGCAGCAATTAGATATCTGGATTTCCATTGTTTAAAAAATCTTTGATGTAGTCTAACACCTTCAACAAAATCAATTCAAAATGGAGCACAAACTTAAATGTTAACTATAAAAATTCTAGAATAGAAGAGAATCTTTGGGATCTAGAGCTAGGCGAAATGTTCTTAGACTTGACACCAAACATAAGATTCATAAAAGGAAAAATTTATAAATTGGATGTAGTCAAGATTCAAAATTTTACTCTGTGAAAGACCTTATTAAAAAGTTGAAAAGGAAAAAAAATAGTTGAAAACGTAAGCTACAAATTAGAAGTAAATATCTGCAAACCATATACCCAACTAAAGACTAGTATACAGAATATATAAAGAACTCTTAAAAGTCAGTAGAAAAAAATCCATGAAATTAGAAAATGGGCAAAAGATATAAAAAGACATTTTACTGAAGAGGATATACATATGGTAAACAAGCACACAATAAGATGTTCAACATCATTAGCCATCAGGGAAGTACAAGTTAGAACCACAGTGAAATATCACCACAACCCTATCGGAATGGTTAAAATAAAAAAATAGTGACCACATAAATTCTGGCAGGGATGTGAAGAAACTGGATCACTTACATGTTGCTGGTGGAACTGTAAAATGGTCCAGCCACCCTGGAAAACACTTTGGCAGTTTCTCAAAAAGCTAAACATGCAACTACTGCAAGATCTCGAAACTATAATCCTGGTCATTTTCCTCAGAGAAAAGACAATGTCGGTTAGCACAAAAACCTACATGAATGTTTAGTGCAGCTTTATTTAAAATAGCCCAAACTGGAAACAACCTAGATGTTCTTCAGTGAACAAATGGTGAACTATCATACCATGGGGGTAGTGCTTCCATACCATGGAACACTATGAAGCAATAAAACGAAATGAACGCCTGACACCTGCAACAAGCTGGGGGAACCTCCTGAGAGTTATGCTGAGTGAAAAGCCAATCCTCACATGTTGCTCACTGTATTATTTCATTAATATCACATTCTTAAAATGACAAAATGATAGAAACAGAACAGATTAGTGGTTGGCAGAGCTAAAGAAGTTGGCAGCAACGGGAAGTGGCTGTGGTTATAAAAGGGCAACATGATAGATCCTCTTGGAACTGGAAATATCTTGTGTCTTGATGTATCAATGTTCAATATCCCGGTTGTGACACTGTACTATAGTTTGGCAAATGTTACCATTGGGGTACACTGGGTACAGCATATATGGGAACTCTGCATTACTTTGTACAACTTCCTGTAAATCTGCAAGTAT
The DNA here is from genome assembly GCA_003697995.1 of Taxidea taxus jeffersonii. NCBI lineage: Eukaryota > Metazoa > Chordata > Mammalia > Carnivora > Mustelidae > Taxidea > Taxidea taxus. Next base: position 42,954 of record ML106304.1, on the reverse strand, counting down.
TTCAAAAAATTTAAAATTTAATTTAAAGAACATTAACAAAAAGCCAGAGTACCTGACCTCATGGAATGTATAATCTAGCTGGGGAAATAGATATTATTTTAAACATTAAAGATGTGTATAACTTGAGGTGTGATCTTGTCTAGAAAGCTCTTCTAACTTTTTTTGAGATCAGTTGTAAAAGGTAAGTAGGTGTTAACTTATTGAGGGGGAGTGGGTTGTTGGAGATTTTCCAAAACTGAGGGAAGAACACATGTAAAGACCCAGGAAGGGGAAGAAGCATGGTACATTAATGGAAAGGAGGTTGAGTGGCCAGAGCAGTGAACAAGACGAGATGAGATAGTGTCTGATGAAGCTGAGCCATTAGGCCAGTCAAGTAGAAGCTTGTAAACAAGCACCTTTCAGATTTTGGTCTTTTGGAGCGGTGGAAACACCTGAAAGGCTAAAAGCAGGGGAGCAACTTGCTCAGAATGTTGTTAAAAGGCTACTCTCAATGCATTTTGGAGAATGGATTAGGGAAGAAAAGCAAGAGCTAAGTCCAGCATCAGATGATAAAGCTGGGATCTGGTTATGGCAGTAAAAACAGAAAGAAGTGGATATATTTGAAAGGTATTTAAAGGCAGAATTCATAGGTCCTGACAATGGATTGGTGTTGGAAAGAGGTTGTCAAGACCATTCCAAGGTTTCAGGCTTTCCCAGCGAGATAGCTGGTGGTGTCTTTCTCTGAGATAAATATTCATGTTTTACAGAAAAGATCTTGAGTTTGGGTTTTTATATTTGATTTTGGGGTGCCTTTGAAATATCCAGGTGCAGATGTCATAGAGGCAATTGGATATATAAATTTGGACCTCAGAGAATGATCTGGGTTGATGGTATGAATTGAAAGTTGCTGAGGGAATGGACACAGACAGGTGACATCACACAGGGAAAGAATTTCGAGTAAGACCAGATCACAAGGGGATACTGCGTGGCTAAGTGGGTTAAGTGTCTGCCTTCAGCTCAGCTCATGATCTTGGTTTCTGGGATCCAGCCCCCAGTTGGACTCCCTGCTCTGCGGGGAGTCTGCCTCTCCTTCAGCCCCTCCCCCACTCCTGCTTTCTCTCTTCTCAAACAAATAAATAAAATCTTTAAAAAAATCAGACCGCAAGATTGAAACCTGGAGAACAAAAACATTTAAAGGCCAGGGCGCCTGGGTGGCTCAGTGGGTTAAAGCCTCTGCCTTCCGCTCAGGTCATGATCTCAGGGTCCTGGGATCCAGCCCCATATCCGGTTCTCAGTTCCGAGGAGAGCCTGCTTCCTCCTCTCTCTCTGCCTGCCTTTCTGCCTACTTGTGATCTCTGTCTGTCAAATAAATAAAATCTTTAAAAAAAACAAAACATTTAAAGGCTGGATCGGGAAGGATGAGTCAAGTAAAGCAACTTAGCCATATGATCTGAGAGGTAGGAGGAAAGCCAAGAGAGTATAATATGAAAGAAACTAAGGAGAATTTCGAAGAGTATTTAATGTGAAGTAATGTGAAGTATATAAGTGAAGTATTTAAGATGAGGACTGAAAATGTCTTGGATTCAGTTTCATGGAGATCTTTGGTGACCCTGGCAAGAGCTGTTTGGTGGGCTAATGGGGAAAGAAGCCAAATTAGTTTATTAAAATCTATGTAATATGCTGAATGACAGATAAGAACATTAGGACAAATTTCAGTTATTGAATATATATTTTATATATTTATCATTAGGTATTACATATGAGGTAGTTACTATTATTTCCACTATTCAGATAAGAGAGCTAACTTTTAGAGATTTTAATATCACACATTATTTAAAATCAAGATAGGCTCCTGTCCTCAACGAAATGCTGGTTCTCTAATTGAAGACACTGTCAAGTAAGAAAAGATTTATTTTTCCATTGATTTTTTTTGCTCACAGTGTTTTTTACATAAACTGAGGCAAAATATATGACCTTCAAACATCTTACAATTTAGGCTTATTGAATAAAAAAATAATTTAATTAGGAAAAATGTCAAACATACACAAAATCGTAGAGAATAGCATAATCAATTGCCCATCAGTAATTATCATCCCATGGCTTTTCTTGTTTAAAGGATACCTTTAGCCATTATGCTCCTTCCCTGCTCTTGCCCTCACTACCCCAACAGATTATTTTAAGGCAAATGCCAGACAAAGTTGCCTGCTATAAACTTACACAGGGCTTTCAAATATCTGATTAAATCTATATGATAGTTCAAACATAAAAGCAAGGAATAAAATTGCAACTGAAAGTTTACATGAGTTTTTGAAAAATACACCTTATTTTTCACAGCAAATTTCCCACATGCCCTCTGCCTGTGCTGCCCTCCCCACCATCTCCCACCAGAATGGTATATTTGTTATGACTAGTGAACCTTCACTGACACATCGTTGTCATCTAAAATCCATCATTTATATTAGGGTTCACTCTTCCTGTTGTATATTCTATAGTTTGAACAAATTTGTAATGACATGTATCCACTATTATGTATTATACAGGGTAGTTTCACTGCCCTAAAACTCCTCTGTATTGCACCTATTCATCCCTCTCTCTCAAAGTTATGTAAATTTTGATATTACTTTTGCACTTCCGACAGATGCAAGGAACCATTTAATTGATTTAAAAACAACAGGTGAATCAGCTAAACTGATGTTTTCTGACATTTGGCTGCCCCCTTTCTGCCGGTTGTTTACTGTAATGAAATAATAAGACAAAACCCATACATTCCTAAATTTAATAGTTTATTTTTAATTTATAAAGGCATGGCTTTGGTGGTTACTTACAGAAATCAGATAATGCAAATAGTAACCAATAGATCTGCATTTTTCTAGACATGTTCCCTCCATCTTAAACATCACAAAAGTCTCTTGGAGATCACTTGTCCTTGGGCCCTATGAAGTCATGGTTCCTCTGTGTGCTATATGTGACATCACAGTCCAAGTGATTGGCAGACCATGCTACACCAGCTGCCAAAGGCTGAGATGAGAACATGAGTGATAAGATGCTTCCTCTCCTTGCTTTCTTTCTGAAGGTGATAAACTGTCCTATTCTTAAAGCTTTCCTAAAGGTGGATATCTTCTTTTCTTCATTTTAATTTAAAACAGTTGTTTGTCTTTATTTTTAGAATAGACCGAGTGTGGAGCTCCAGTGGTGCAATCGGTTAGTGCGTGGTACTTATACAGAATAGACTGAGTGTGGGGTTATTAGAAGAATGAACTTATGCTTACATATAAATTCTGCATATTGATAAACATGAGTAGGTACTGAGTATTGAGTATATATGATGTATACACAAGCAGTTTGGCTGTGAAAATATCAAATATATTGAACATAAATTTTGAGATTTCCCATATTTCTGATTTCTAAAAAGTTTGTTTTGACTTTGGAAGAAAGCTGAAATATACATAATGCCCAGGTTCTCCACCCAAGGGTTTCAGGGGTCACCTGGAGTTGTGACAGTCCATAAGACAGTTTAGGGCACAAGAGCCTGAGTTAGTGGTTCTCCTATTCTTCCCATTTTTTTTTTTCCAACCAGAGCAGTTCTGTTGTATGTAGTATGTATCTGCACAATACTTTGTTTAAAGAAAGGGTTCCTCATACAGATTTGAATATCAGTAATCTACAAAGATAGAACTTTGATGAAGTCTTATGTCATCAGAGGGCAGACCTCAGGGAACCATGAATCCAGAATAGAAATAGGGAATAGATGTTCCACTTTCTGTGAAATATTATTTAATATGTTCAGAAAGGAAAGCAGGAAAACAAGTATTATAATTAAGATAGTAATATTCATGTATGGAAGAATATGGTGACACATGCAATACTGTTAAAGATTATAGTTTAATAAGGAATATAAAAAAGTAAAATCATGCCACACCAGTTTTTCATTCAAGATAATCTAAGTTATGATAATTTCATTTTATCAAAAAAGGTTAATTAGAACTATAAAATTTCATTTTATAATATGAATAATAAGCATTTATAATAGACTTAAGGTACAAAATTATGATTTAAAAAATCTGAAATCTTACAAAATTGTATCAAAATGTCAGATAATTAACCTTTATTTAATGTTTATTTATTTAGAGCTCACTCATTATTTACTCTTTTAATATATTTCTCATTTACTTTTCTAATATATATTTACTGAAATTTGATGGAAATACAGAAAAGAAAAAGTTGTGGTCCCAATCTTTCAGCCCTGGGTGGGGCTGAAAAGAAAACTTAAAAAACAAGTATCTTATAGCAAATGAGTTGGAGAAATAATGTGTTGGACACTGTGAAATGGAATGATGACTGAGGGCTGGCATGGCTGGGGCAAGCTTCATGGTGGAAGAGAGGCTTGGGCTACTACTTGCATAAAGGACAGGACTTCGTAAATTGGGATGGAAAGTAAAGAGGGACTTCTGTGATCAAGGAATAGGGTGCAAATATCTTTCACAAGAGTTTGAAGTTTTGCCAAGGGAGAATTGACTTAAGAAGTTTAGAGTAAAAGGACCTGATTTTTGAAGCCAGAGTTCTCAACCACTTTCAGGTGAAATTAGGATTACAATGTGTATTCCCTTTAAGCATGCCTATTGCAACCTCTAAAAGAGATGCTCCTACCCTCCTGTCTCAGGCTGTTTTGTCTGTTATGAGAGAACACCATAGACTGGGTGACTTATAGAATAGACATTTATTTCTCATGGTTGTGGAGGCTGGGAAGTCTGCTATCAAGGCACTAGCAGATTTGGTGTCTGGTGAGGGGCTGCTTTATGGTTCACAGGTCGCAGTCTTTTCACTGTATCCTCACAAGGCAGAGGTAGGGGGGCATGGAGAGCTCTATGGGGTCCCTTTTATAAGACAAGGAATCTTATCTATGAGGGCTCCATCCCATGACCTTACTTCCAAAAACCATCAGGTAGAGGGTTAGGATTTCAACATTTGAATTTGGCGGGGAGAAAAACTTTCAGTCTATAGTATCTTACACTCTGTGATTCTGGTTTTCCCTTTCCCTTTTTTCCCAGGTGAGAATGTATGTATTGGTTGGTATGTGTTGCACATGTGAAGCTTATGGATTTGAGGATAAGGAGGCTGCTGTAGGGAATAGGAAGTCAGAGCTTTTGAAGATCCGGGTAAGATGTACAACGAAGAGAATAGTGGGTAGTGTTATATTAGGTTTGGTGAGAGAGAACTGAAGGCAAGGAAATGTTAAGTGTTGACTACAACTGTCTAAGAATTGAGAAAAAATAAGAGTAGGTATCTGAATGTTTAATGGCAGGGAAAGTGGAAACCAGAAAAAAGCAAGTGGACCAGGCACCTTATTAAGCATAACCACCTTTTAAAGTATTGTTTCTATTTTACAGAAAATAAAATCTGGAGACATTTATTACAAATCCAAGTAATATAGGATTTAAGTGAGCAAGTTGGGCTCTGAATTCAAGTCTGTTTGACCTTAAATTCTGCTTTAACATGTTACAATTTTAATTTTGGGCTTTTAAGAAACTAAAAGAAAAAGAGACAAGTGGAATGGGGCTGGTTTTAGGGGTAAGATGAGTTTGTTTTTGAGGTTTGATATGCTGGTAGATTTTTCAGAGGCATCTAGAAAAGTAGTATTTGGGGGCACCTGGGTGGCTCAGTTGTTAAGTGTCTGCCTTCGGCTCAGGTCATGATCCCAGGGTCTGGTGGCTTCCCCTCCTTGTGCTCTCTCTGTCAAATAAATAAATAAACTCTTTAAAAAAAAAAAAGCAAAGAAAAGTAGCATTTGGCCTTAGAGAGTGGTGGGGCATTAACTGCCAGATGAGAAGAGAGGCAGGACCAAGTTTTTAACAATAATAATTCCAGGTTAGAATGAAATGGAATCAGGTACGGAAAAGTTAGGGAAAGAGGAGAAAGTTGTAAGGAGAAATAGGAAGTGTAGCATCACCAAAGTAGGAAAAAAACACATGTATTGAGGGAAATATTGTCAAAGCTGTTAAATACTGCAGATGTCAAAGAAATAGGCCTTGATTTGGCAATTAGGAGAAAGAGTTGGGGTCAGTGGTTTCAAAAGAGGATTTACATAGGGGCCAGTGTGTAATGAATTAAAAAACAAGATGGAGACATTAGGGAAAGAGATCATCTACTAAAGTCTGTAGACCCTTCTTTTGAGATCTTGAAAAAAATGAAGAATGTGAGTGAAATTAGTGCATGGTATCTAGAAGAAGGAGCAAGGTCTAGAGAAGGTTTTTTGATAGGGCAAACTGGGCATCTTTATAACTTGATAAGGAAAGAGCCAGATGAAAGGGTAGAAGATTGAAATATAAGTGAAGAAAGGAAAATGCATTTTTCTTAAAAAACAAAATACAAAAAAAACCTAAGTTTTTTATTTTTTTTAAAAGATTTTATTTATTTATTTGACAGACAGAGATCACAAGCAGGCAGAGAGGCAGACAGAGAGAGAGAGGAGGAAGCAGGCTCCCCACTGAGCAGAGAGCCCGACGGTGGGCTGGGGGGCTGGATCCCAGGATCCCGGGACCATGACCCAAGCCGAAGGCAGAGGCCTCAACCCACTGAGCCACGGAGGTGCCCCAAAAACCAAGTTTTTAACTGGAATAGTAAATAACACCTATAATCAACCACTAAAAAGTTATATAGAATGAGTTAAAGGCCCTTCTTAAGCACTCCAGTCTACAAATCCCTCTCCTACTGCATCTTCCCTATTAATAGTTTAGTACAAATATTTTCCAACTTTTTCCTTTATTTAAGCATTCTCCCACCCCTTTGCATATGTATCCAGATATTCTTTTATTTATTTTTTATTTTTTTATTTTTTAAAGATTTTTGTTTATTTATTTGACAGATCACAAGTAGGCAGAGAGGCAGGCAGAGAGAGAGAGGAGGAAGCAGGCTCCTTGCTGAGCAGAGAGCCCGATGTGGGGCTCGATCCCAGGACCCTGAAATCATGACCTGAGCTGAAGGCAGAGGCTTTAAGCCACTGAGCCACCCAGGTGCCCCCAGATATTCTTTTAAAGAAATAAGGTAAAATGATTTCAAATTCCTTCTTTCAGAATATCAATTATGTAGATTTTTCTCGGTCAGTACACACACTCATCAAATATATCTTATGCTTTTTAACAGGTACATAATGTTTTTTGGTTTGGCTAGATCACAATTTATACCGAAATTCCTTCATTTATGAACCCTTCTTGGTACCCTCATTCTAAAAAGGGGACTGGTGGATGTGTTGGGCTGAATGATAGCCCCTGAAGGTATCTTCACTCTAATCTCTGGAACCTATGAATGTTACCTTACATGGCAAAAGGTGCTTTGCAGATATGACTATCGACTTGCTTAGTACAATTGGATATTGAAGTAAGGAGACTATCCTGGATTATCTCAGTGGACCCTAAATATAATCACAAATGTCCTTATAAGAGGAAGGGACAGGGATAGTTTACTACAGAAGAAGTGCATGTGATGCCTGAAGCAGAGAGATGCAGTGTCAGGGAGACAGAAGATGCTATGCCACTGGCTTTGAAGGGGGGAAGAAGGAGCTACCAGCCCAAGGAAAAAGATTTTCCCCTGAAGCCTCCGGAAGAAACCAATCTTGCTGACATCTTGATTTTGCCCCCATAAGACTCATTTCAAATTTGTGGCCTCATAACTATAAAAGTAAATTTTTGTTGGTTTAAGTCACCAAATTTGTCCTAATGTAGTATGGCCTCATCTGAACTTAGTAACATCTACAAAGACCTTATTTACAAATACGGCCACATAAATAAGTACTGAAGGTTAGACACTGAACATACCGTTTTGAGGGGCACAATTCAACCCACACACCTGTTAAAAAAAAAAAGGAAATTGGTTTTAAGTTTGGTTTCTGGGAACTTGCCAGAAATTAAGTGATGCTAGAATTGTTATTGACTCACTCAATTACAACATTCTTGCTGGATTTGGGATCTCAGGAATCCCAGAGGAAAACAGGAAGAGAGGATAGGTGGATATTTAGAGGACAATGAGTTTATTATGGAGCAGAGAGCATCTTAAAATACGTACATATTGCATATCATTTTCATAAAGTTAACAAAACTAAATATATTTTTGCACACAGAGATCTAGAATGTGAGTGTGTTTAACCTATATTTGAAGACCCTCTAAAGAAAAGCAGCAAAGTGGGGGAGGGACAGAAGGAGCACATAGTATGGTGGGTTCACGTGTGTTCATTATTAGCCTACATTGTTTAAAATCTTTTCTATGTATTAATATGTAATAAAACAGCATATGCATTACGCTTAAATTGTGCCTCTATAACGTTTTTTAAAATGGCATGGAGACGGTAGGAAATATACTTTGAGAATGGGACTCATATACTAAGCCAGAAATCAATCCTGAAAAGCGGCACCACCTGCTTCATTAAAGTAATTCTTCCAGGTGTTAACTTGGAAAAGCTGACAGATGACACGGCACTGGGATTCACGCTGATTATAAAACCGTGAGTAAAAGAACTCGTGCTTCCATGGAAGTCAAGCACCAACAATTCAGGAGGCGCACAGCGTCCGCAAAAGCATTCCCAGAACCATCGTTACCACCGTGCTACATCACACTCCCTGCTAAAATCTTGTTGGAAATGGAGTGTGCGCAAAGACCCTCGCCCCAATCCAAAATGACGGCTGCGGCGTCCACAATACACGGACTGCGCAAGTCCGGAAGTTACGCAACCTCATAAGGCAGCGCGCCCTTACCCGTGGGGAGTTTCCGCCATTTTTGAAAATCGGGAAGGTCTGGGGCCAAGTGTAGTTACTGCTGCGATGGCAGCCTTTGCTGTGGAACCCCAGGCGCCCACGTTGGGTGAGTGAAAAACTGCTTTTTCTCGCTGGCGCTGAGATCCACGCCGTATATCTGGGAGCAAGCAAGACTGAAAGCCAGTAGTCATCAGGCTCTTTGCCAGTTTCAGTTGCGGGGACGAGCGCCTAGTTCACCCCCAAGTTTCTAGTTGTCCCCTTGCTCAGGGCGTCACCACCCTGCAGCCAGCGAGGCAGCTCCGGGAAGCTGCGGGCTCTGCGTAGGGTGTGGAAATGACTGTCCAGCGGTTACTACACCGCTTTGTTACCCTCACACGTGGACCGCGCTCGACCTGCCCATACCTGAGACCCTCCCGGTGTTGGGGACGCGATGCTGGCTTCCCAGATCCGGGGAGCCTTCGGTCGGAAGGAACTGACCGGCGTACACGTGGGTGGGCGGTGCCCTGGGATGTGGTTACAGTTTACCGTTCTTTGGTCACCTGGGCTTTTAGTTCCTGTTTGATTCTTTCCCTGTCCTGGGCCTTGTAAAGGCAATTTGATATTAATAGAAACTTGAATCGTGCGACATTTAACCCGTTGATGATAGCTATGGAGATAGCTATGGATAGCTGGCCTTAACTGGAAGCCAGCAGTTCGTACCATTTTCCCGCCTTTATCTTGGGGTAGTGACTTTGTAGGAGGTCTTTTCTTCTAATCAGTCACGTAATGAATTTTTAAAAAAATTACCATTGTTAACGGAGAGCCTTGCTGGAAGTGTTTTCGTTGAAAAAAAAAAAAACACGGGATGTTTTGATGAACGGGATGTCGATTTCCTTTTTCTTTGCCGACTTTTGGCACTTGTGGGAACCGTCAACATTTTTAGAGTAGAATATTGTCTGCTATCGTAGAGACGCATTTGAAAATTAGGCTACAACATTCTGAGCTTGGAAAAGAAAGCAAGAGCGGTATATATGTTTGTAGAATGAGTGTTTTGGTTTTGTTGTTTTTTAAGGTTTGAAGGATCTGTAGTGCTTGCCATGCATTGTGCAAAATGTGTCTTTTGAGACTGGAATAACTTGAACTGTTGTAGTATTAGTCATAACAAACTAAATGCATAATGTCAGTGCAGACGCTCTGCTACCTTTAAACTTTTATACAGATGTTGGTCTAGGTATTTACGTTTTGTATTTTTAGAGAACAAGAGACCATTCATTTCCAGTTACAAAGTTTTCTACTCAACAAAACGTTTTGGAGTGCATAGTTCTTGGAGCTGCAAATGTGAATAAACTTGTCCATGTTTATCGCCTGGTTAGAAATCTGACATTTGCTGGTTTTAATTGTTCAAGTCCACATACTGCAGGTATTGGCAGGTGATGAATAAATAATTTTTCCAGCACCTATTGTTATAATTAAGGGTTACTTCAGCAAACGGTGCTAGCTTAGTAGGACCTAGGACTTATAATTTTAGATATATAGACCATCTAAAATGGAATTTAAGACTTGCAGGATCCATTGTTATAGTTCTACAAGTGAAATTTAGATTGAGGGATGGTTAGTAACAGTGGATTAAGACCCCTTCATGCCCTTCTCACTCAGGTGTTTTCTAAGTGTATCACAGTATATATATATCAGAACTTTTCTTGACTTAATTCTTAAAATTGCCGTATATGTTTTTTTTTCTTTCGGGCGGTGGGAGAATGAGGTAGTTGGTGGTACTTAGAACTTTTTATTTACTACTATAGATTTCTAAAGATCTGTTCAGAATATGCTTTTGTTTAGACTTTTGATGTTTATGTTCTTTGGAAATACGTAATAGTAACATAGTAATATAGCACTTTAAAATAATTACAATGTAGTTACAGTTCTTCACAACTTATTTCATAATTTGCTTTATTTTTTCCTGAACTACTTTGCCTTTTTCCTCTTTTATACACTTGCATTGGCATTGTTAACATCTAGGTCTACCATCATGAGGAAGGATAAATAATTGCATTTGGATAGCAAGAAACAAATTTTTGAGGCTGCTTAGAAATCAAGGAATAGTTAACCATTATAAATAATACACCAAATGTTTGACCTTTCTGAGTGACATGAATCACATTCAGGCTTGTCACACAGTGGGAAACTTAAGTTTTTGTAAGCAAAAATTGCAAACTCTGCATTTACATTTTAGTCAGTTTTTGCTATTCTAAGATACCCTTAGAATAATAATGATAATTAATGTTGAGCACTTACTGAATATTAGGTACTGGGTCAGTGCTATATTTGTTGTAATTCTAAACAAAGCTCTGTGAGTGCTAAACAGCTTTTTTGCCGAGAGACTTGAATCCAGGTCTCTGACTCCAGGGCCCATGTTTTCCTTACTGTGCTATTTTGCTCTATTAGAGTAGGTTATAGCCTCCTTATCTTCATGGTGGGAATAATAATACCTACCCTCTAAATTATGAAATTAATTTTTAATTGATGATTGTGAAATACCAGCTCTCTTTAAATTGGTTTTATGTTGGGGAGACTTTTGTTGATTATTCCTAACTTTAAAATTATTTTAAAGAATGATCCAAAAAAATAAACTTTACAAATTTTTCAATGTTTCTTAGTTGGGATGCTGGTCATTACTATTATTTCATATGTGCTGTAATGTGTGCATGATTTTTCTTTTATTACAAAAATGATTTACAGTTTTTGTTTGTTGGAAGAAAAAAATGGGACAGATAGCAAGCTAAACCCATTGTGTTTGATTTGCTAAGATTCTGTGTAAGTAACTAGTGCACCCTGCTCTTGTTTTTGGTGGTTGCATGGAAGAAGCTATCTCAGAAGTGAAAAGAAGTTATTCCATATGTAGTAAGAATTTTTTTAAGATAATCCAAAATTTTTCCATTTAAAAATAACTGTTGATTCTTTTTTAAAAAAGATTTAATTTATTTATTTCAGAGAGAGAGAGAGTGAGAGAGAGCATGAGAGGGGAGAAGGTCAGAGGGAGAAGCAGACTTCCCGTGGAGCTGGGACCCCGATGCGGGACTCGATCCCGGGACTCCGGGATCATGACCTGAGCTGAAGGCAGTTGCTTAACCAACTGAGCCACCCAGGCGCCCCCTCAATAACTGTTGATTCTTAAACCTGTGAAATAATGTAAACAAGAAAAACTGATAGATTACTATTGTTAATAAAAATACTTTTACATTTTTATAGAAATAATTTTTATTGGTTTTTAAAATAATAAATCTAACTATGGTTCTGTAATATGTAAGGTTTGACTAAATTCTCAAAATTATTTATGCTAGATTCTTGCATCTTTTTGTTAGATAATGTAACTTTAAGGTCCTTTGTTTTATTTTTTGCTTCATTTAGGATCTGAACCAATGATGCTAGGTTCACCAACATCTCCAAAGCCAGGGGTTAATGCCCAGTTCTTACCTGGATTTTTAATGGGGGATTTGCCAGCTCCAGTAACTCCACAACCTCGATCAATCAGTGGCCCTTCAGTAGGAGTAATGGAAATGAGATCACCTTTACTTGCAGGTAGGTAAATTGCTTAAAATAATTTTATAGTACTATTAATACATGTATTAGAATTTTAAAAAGGGTAATGATAAAACATTCAACCTTATTAACACATTTATTAATTAAAAAGATTAAGCAATGCCTCTATTTTTAATTTTTAGATTGTTGGATTAGAGGCATAAGTATTATAAGCTATGTAATTCCAGGAACCACTCATTAAAACTACATTTCATCCAATTTAAGATGCCCTTGATTGTAAAACTCACTATTATTTAAAGTACCACTAAGAAAAGCACCATATGATACAATGCCAAGATACCATTTTTTGTAAATTATCCATATCAAAGATGTTAAAGTGTAGAGGGCTGGGGAAGAAATGCGGTCATTTAACTTTAACTGAATAATTTAATGCATTTAAATAATTTTTCTTAAACATAATAGCAAATACTTTGTCAAAAGAACTGTAATTTGTTTTTTGTATTGAAGGATAATCAGCATTCCGTGCTATATTAGTTTCAGGGTACAATATATTGACTTGACAGTTCTACATATTAGTGCTCACAACAAGTGTAGTCACCATCTGTCCACCATACATTATTATGATATTATTGACTATATTCCCTATGCTCTACTTTTCATCTCTGGGGCTTATTTTATAACTGCAAGCTTGTTCCTCTTAATCCCTTTTATTTTGCCCATTCTCTCACTCACCTTCCCTCTGGCAACCACCAGTTCTTTGTATCCAATAGTCTGGTTTGTTTTGTTTGTTTGGTTGTTTTATTTTAGCTTCCATGTATATGTGAAATCATGGTGTTTGTCTTTAACTTATTTAACTTAGCACAGTACCCTGTAGGACCTTGATAGATAAATGGATAAAGAAGATGTGGTATATGTACACAATGGAATATTACTCAGCTATAAAAAAGAATGAGACATTGCCATTTGTGACAATAAGAAGTGTAATTTGAAATTTGTAGATATGAATTCTATGTCTAGTCATAGTGATTAAGATTCTCACCTTATTTAGTTAAAGGATTTACTCTACAAGCTATGGGGAAGTTGTTTACACAGAATTTGCAATTATTAGCACAAAATATTGTTACCTAAATGCAGCATGTATCTTACATGACTCCTTTAGCAAAGAAAGAATTTAAAAGATAACTGAAGTTTTGACTATGAGTAGTGAGAACGATCTACGAAAATGGTTGAATTCCAATGTGAGCTAAGATCTTTTTAATGGATGTTTAAATGGATGTCTTACTTTTTTATCCTTATGGTATTGTGTGGTTTATTATTGTTTTAAGATTGATCGGGGATAATATAAATTATATTTGAAGTAATTGACTTAACCTTATTCTGGATAGGTTTTTGTTTTTTATACGGTTGGCCCTCAAACAATGCAGGGTTTAGGGAAACTAGCCCCCTGAACACTTGAAAATTCTTACATAATTTTGACTCCTCCAAAACTTAACGACTAATAGCCTACTATTGACTGGAAGCCTTACCAATAACATAAATAGCCGATTAACACATATTTTATGTATTATATGTATTATAAACTATCCATACAATAAAGTAAGCTAAAGAAAAGAAAAGGTTATTAGGAAAATCATAAGAAAAATGGGGTGCCTGTGTGGCCCAGTCATTTGGCTGTCTGACTCTTGATTTCCGCTCAGGTCATGATCTCACAGTTCTGGAATCAAGCCCCTTGTTGGGATGTATGCTTAGCAGGGAGTCTGCTTGAGGATTCTCCCTCCCTCTCTCTCTGCCCCTCCCCAGTGCTCACACAATTTCTCCTTTTCTCTCTCTAAAATAAGTCTTTTAAAAAAACCGTAAGGAAGAGAAAATACATTTGCAGTACTATACTGTAAAAAAATCTGTGTATAGGTGGACCTGTACAGTTCAAACTTATGTTATTCAAGGGCCAGATGTATATTTTAAATGTATTTTTGGGGCACCTGGGTGGCTCAGTCGGCTAAGCATCTGCCTTCGGCTCAAGTCATGATCCCAGTGTTCTGGAATCAAGCCCTGCATCGGGCTTCTTGCTCAGCAGGAAGTCTGCTTCTTCTTCCACTCTCCTGTTTGTGTTCCCCCTCTCACTGTCTGTCAAATAAATAAATAATACCTTTTAAAAAAATGTATTTATATTGTAGCTACTATATATTGAGTACTTATGAACCAGGCAATATGCCAAGCATTTTATGTTACTTTCATTCTTTTTGTCAATCTTAAAGGATAGGTAGTAGTATCCCTGGTTTTCAAATTAGGAAACTGAGGCTAATGCAATAAAGAACTTGCTTAAGCCTATTTGTTAGTAAGTACAGAGCAGTATGTTAAAACCTAGGTCAGTCTTGTTTTATAGCCTGTACTCTAAATAACTTACACTATTTAAGCTCAGACATTAAGTCATGACAGAATCTGGATTGTTTTGCTGTTTTGCATTGCTGATTCTCTGACTTATAAAGACATCTTTATGTCCCCCAAAGTTGATCCTTTTCCTATGTATTTATTATGTACTTAAATATACTTCTATTGTAAGAAACATGATTGGGATCTATTTAATTTTGGCAGTCAAATTCCACATTAGGGCATTATAATTATTCAAGTGTATACAAGCTGGAGATGTTTACCTACTTTCAAGTGAGAAATAAGATCAAGTTTTATGTTGAAATGTTAAGGATTTTGTAGAGTAAGCGAAAGCTACATGTATTTACTAAAAACTAGCATTGGCATAATTGGGATCTTGTTAGAAATTCATAATCTCAGGCTGCATTTCACATGTTTTGAATCAGAATCTGAATTTTAATAGGATTCCCAGGTGATTCCTAGTGTATTAAAGTTTGAGAAGCCCTATGAAACAAGTGTTCAAGTCAATATTTTAAAAATATAAATGAAAAAGAATCTTACCAGAAAGGTGGAAGTTTTTTTCTCACTTGAGGTTTTTTTTTTTTGTACATTATAGGTGGGTCACCACCACAACCAGTTGTACCAGCTCATAAAGATAAAAGTGGAGCTCCACCAGTTAGAAGTATCTACGATGATATTTCCAGCCCAGGACTTGGATCAACACCTTTAACTTCAAGAAGACAGGTGACAAACATACCCCTGTTTATGATCCATAATAATTTCATGTTTTTATGTGGATGCACAGTGAGGATCAGTAATTTTTTTTTTTTTAAAGATTTTATTTATTTATTTTGTCCGACAGAGATAGAGCGCAGGAGCGAGCACAGGCAGACAGAGTGGCAGGCAGAGGCAGAGGGAGAAGCAGGCTCACTGCTAAGCAAGGAGCCCGATGTGGGACTCGATCCCAGGATGCTGGGATCATGACCTGAGCCGAAGGCAGCTGCTTAACCAACTGAGCCACCCAGGCGTCCCGAGGATCAGTAATTTAAAATGTTTTTCTGAGGTCTGCCTTAATATAACTATGTGGCAAAGAATAAGCATTAAGGACATTTATCATGGAATCTACTTAAGTTGTGTTTATCATGAAATGTACTTAAAAATGTAATAGAACACCAGATTATTTTCTCATATCAGTAATTCTATGGTGTATAGGTTCTGATATTAACTATTTTAGTTGATTCTCAAGGTGAACTTGTGAAATTGCTATTAATGAGCTTCATTTTATCATTGAGGAAACTAGGACACAGAAAGCTTAAGTAATTTGTCAACTACTAAAGGGGAGGCAGGCTTTAAACCCAGGCAGTCCTCAGTCTAGAGCCAGTGTTGGAACAGCCATGCTGTGCTAACATACTGTGATTAACTCTTGATTGTTAATTGAAAGGTAGTATGGATTTTTCTTTTAAGTATGAATTTTAGTGGCGTATGTAGTCTCAAGTGTTCTATCACTATTGTGCTAAGCAGGACTTAAAACAGTGTGTCAGTTAAACTGATAAGTTATTTGAATAAAGACATTTCTGTTGTTTGGTTTGAAGAAATGTTTTGTCTTTCCCTAAACCAAATATAGCATAGTTACTGGAAAGTTTAAGAATGGTAAGAAACAACTTTTAGTACATTTTGACTGTTTATAGGCTTGCTATGCCTAGCATACCAGGTCTACTTGTTAAGCAAAGCAAAATTAATTCATTGTGTTAAACACATTACCTTTTCTTTACAACACTTTTAAACCTGCTCTGCTGTCCCAACACAGTAGTCACTGGCCAAGTGTGGCTGTTGACACTTGAAATGTGGCCAGTCCTCTACTTAATTGAGATATACTTAAATGTAAAATACACACCATTTTGAAGACTTAGAAAGAATGAACTACTTCACTTACTTTTTAATGTTAATTACATATTGAAAGTGATAATAATTTGGATGTACTAGATTAAAAAAACCTATACTTGTTTTTACTTTCTTAATGTGTACTATAAAATTTAAAATTACTTATATTGCTTGTGTTATATTTGGGCAGTGGTATTCTAACTAAATCAGAATATTTTGGCCTGGGATAGTTTTCTAAAGGTTGACAAGTAAATCTGATGTTTAGTTTGATATGAACACCACTGGCTTATAAATTCATGCTTGTTTTCATTAATTCTTTGATGATCAATGAAAATAAAGGTAGCTTACAGTTATGGTTATGTTTAAAATATTTAAAAGCCTTGTGTCATAATTTGTAGAGAATGTTTTTGACTTAAAGGTTGGTAAGAATATTATTAAAGCCCAAATTAGTTTTGCCCCCCTGAGGCTTTGCTCAGCCTCTTTCTAATCATGAAATAAACTGGCATTAAGAATTGAACAATAATATAGTTTGCATCTCTTAACATTATTTCAACATTTGGTTCTGGTTGCTAGATAATAGCTAGATTTTAGATTTCCTTAGTTTAGTCAGTTTTCTACAAAAGAATCTATATTTGTATATTTACTTCTAGAGAAAGAGCCTCTTCTTAGTCTTGATTAGATATTGTTGTCTTTGTTTATAGAAGGACTTTTAATTGTTTAATCTTTAATTTTCTCATCCTCAGAGGAATTAGTATTGATAATTTTCCTGCTTTGTTACTCTCTACTAGTAGAGACAGAGATATGCTGTCTTTATTATATGGACTGATTTGAATCTATATTATTTCATGGTTTCTAAATGTTTAAAAATAAGATTCTGCCATCTTTATATTTTTCTGTGTAAGCTTGGTGATTTGAAGAATCACCAT
>ML106304.1:745-25138 GCA_003697995.1 Taxidea taxus jeffersonii | reverse complement strand
CTCTCAATTATTTCAAATGCTATACAAAGAATGTGCTAAAGGATCTAGCATATTTTAGATTAATACTGTTCAACTTAAAAAGGAAAAAAGTTGGAGTATGCTTAGATTGTGACCTAATTAGAGGCATCCATAGTACTTGATAGACATGCAGTTGTCTGTTGAATGAGACCTTTCAGCAATTACTGAAAGGGTGTTAGGGTTATGTTTAGAACTTCATGCTTTTACTTTAACACTTCATTCTATTTTCATGTAGCCAAACATTTCAGTAATGCAGAGTCCTCTTGTTGGAGTTATGACAACTACTCCTACTCCTGGAACAGGTAAATTAACGCTGTTTAAAATCAAAGACTCTTCTCTCCTCTTTGAGATAATAGAAGACTTTGTTGATAATTGCCAAAATTTTTTCTTTTATATTTCAAACTAGGAGACTTTTTCAAATGTTTGTAACTTCATTCAGAGAGGAAATACTTTGTATATTGGTTTTGGTTTTTTTTTTTTTTTTCTGAATTTATTGGTAGGATGTGATATTCTCAAAATATTAAGATAGTTTTTAGGAAAGTACTTTTTTTTTTTTTAAGATTTTTATTTATTTAGAGAGAGTGCACCCAAGAGTAGGGGAAGGAACAGTGGGAGAGAGAGAGAGAGAATCTCAAGCAGACTCCATGCATGGAACCTATTGCAGAGCTCGATCCCATGACCCTGAGATCATGATCTGAGCTGAAATCAAGAGTCAGTCACCCAGGTGCCCCCCCCCAAATACATACTTAATAGTGTCTCCTGAATTACTAAAAACTGTAATTAATTAATTAATTAATTAATTAATTAATTTGACAGAGATCACAGGTAGGCAGAGAGGCAGGCAGAGAGAGGAATGGAAGCAGGTTCCCCGCTGAGCAGAGAGCCCGATGCGGGACTGGATCCCAGGACTCTGGGATCATGACCTGAGCTGAAGGCAGAGGCTTTAACCCACTGAGCCACCCAGGCGCCCCTAAAAACTGTAATTTAAAAGAGATGTTGCAGTTGGGAAGAAAAGGAATACAGAGACTGAGGAATAAAGGTGTTTTGAAAGCTGTTAAGGCATACCTCTAAATCTAAATGTCATTAACTACAAACAGCCACTGATTATATGTTGCTTTTCTTTTTTTTTTTAAGATTTTATTTATTTATTTGACACAGAGAGAAAGAGATCACAAGCAGGCAGAGAGGCAGGCAGAGAGAGGGGGGAAGCAGGCTCTCCACTGAGTAGAGAGCCCGATGCGGGGCTCGATCCCGGGACCCTGAGATCATGACCTGAGCTGAAGGCAGAGGCTTAACCCACTGAGCCACCCAGGTGCCCCATATTTAGCTTTTCTTTAAGATTAATGGTATTTTTATCACCATCAACATCATTAGCACACCCTTCTTATATATTCATATAATCTGTCGTTCACTCAGCAAATACATGAATACAGACATTCATGGGACCAGGAAAACTGAGCAAAATAGATAACCCTTACCTCTGGAGCTTGCATTTATTTATATAATTTACATTTATAGATAAAATAAATTGTAAAGTTTGTTAGAAGGTAATGTATTTTATGGGAGAAATTAAGTAGGAAAAGGAGTGCCAGAGCTTATATATTTAAATAAGGTAGTATATTAGTTTTGCTGCCATAACAAATTATTACAAACTAAAAAGTGACTTAAACAATAGTTCTAGAGGTGAGAAGTATGAAATGGGTCTCAGTGGGCTGAAATCAAGGTATCGGCAGGACTGCATTTAGTTTATGGAGGCCCTGGGGGACAATCTGTTCTTTTTTGCCTTTTCCATATTTTAGAGGTTACCCATGTTATTTCTTTGCTTGTGATTCCCTTCTTCTAGTTCAAAGCTAGCAGAACTTTGCATGTCTCTGGTCATTCCTCTGCTCTCCCCCTTCTTTTAAAGACCTTTATGAGTACATTGGACCCTTCTGGATAATCCAGGATAATCTCTTTATTTTAAGGTCAGCTGATTAGCAACTTTAATTCCATCTGCAATCTTAATTCTCATTTGCAGTGTAACATTGCTTATTCCCAGGTTCCAGGGATAAGAACATGGACATCTCTGGAGGCTATTACTCTGCTTCCTGTTGAAAAGTAGAGGAAAAGTAACATTTGCTCAGAAATCTGAGCTAAGTAAGGGAGGTAGGGACAATGTTCTAGAAAGAGGAGATAGCAAGTATAGAGGCACTGAGGTGGAACTGTGTCTGGGGTGTTCAAGGAGGCTAGTGTGAAATGGAGGGAGTGAAGGATCGAATAGTAGGAAATGAGATCAGGAAGATAACGGGGGACCCATAGTACAGGGCCTTGTATGTCATGTATCAACTGAACTTTACCCAGAAAAGGTGGAAAAGAAATAGGATGAAACTGCTGCTGTGGTGATTACAGACTTTGGGGTGAGGGGCAGGGTAGAAGCAAGGAGACTGGGTAAGAGGCTATTACTGCATCACTCCAAATGAGGGACAAAGCAAGGTGGAAAAGGAGAAAAAAAGGAACAACAACAAAGATGGAACAGAAGAAACAATAGCAAGACAGTAGATTTAAAATGAACCAAATCTGCAATTGTTAAAAAGCAAAATGTACTTACTGAACACTCCAGCAAAGGGAAAAGGTCATCAGAATGGATAACAAAAGCAATATCCAATGACAAGTTAGATCTTTTTATCTTCTAGGTTCAGGTTTTTTCCTAGCAGTCTAAATCTTCATTGGTGGTAGTGTCCTTATAGTCACTTATTGGTAGATTTGTACTGTCAGTTTGATTAAAGCTATTTAGCTTTTTCTGTTAAGTACCTCAGATTTCTTCTAGGATCCACCCACTGACTGGTTCCAAAGCCACTTCCATGTTTTTAGGCATTTGTTACAGCAGCACCCCCCTTGTATCAGAATCTGTGTTAGTTTTAATTTGCTGGTTTAACAAATTATCATGGATTTAGTAGCTTAAAACAATACAAACTTACTATTTTTTTAAGATTTATTTTTTAAGTAATCTCTATATCCAACGTGGGTCTCAAACTTAAAACTGTGACATCAAGAGTCTCATGCTCTCCCAATTGAGCCAGCCAAGTGCTCCCCCCCTCCTTTTTTAAGATTTTAAAACAATGTAAATTTATTATCTTACAGTTTCTATAAGTCAGATGTCTGAGCACAGATTGTTTCTTTGCTTTAGAACTCAGGTGTCAGCAGGGCTGTGTTTTTTTCTTGAGGTTCTGGGGATGAATCCATATCCACGCTCATTCAGGTTGTTGGCTGAATCTACTTCCATGTGAAAGTAGGACTGAGGTCCCAGTTTTTTTCCTAGCTGTTGCTGTTGCTTGGAGGTATTTCTCAGCTTCTAGAGGCTGCCATTATTCTTTGGCCTGTGGCTCCCTTTCCATCTTCAAAGACAGCTGTGGCAGATCAAGATCTTTTTTATACTTCAGTCTCTCTGACCTCACTCTTAGGTTGTTTGTGTCTCTAACTTTTCTGTCATTGGCTGCTATTAAGGGTTCTTTTGATGACACTGAGCCCACTGGAATAGTCCAGGGTAATTCCTTATTTTAAGATCTAACTAATTAATAACCTTCATTCTATCTACAAGGTCCCTTTTTGGTAGTACCTGGATTAGTGTTTGAATTACCAGTGGAACCAGAGGATAGAAACTTTGAGGGGATATCTTTAGATTTCTGTCTGCCACCTATATCAGAGTGAAAATCAAGGTTTGTTACGTCAGTTTCAGTTACATATGTGAGGTGGAATGTTCTGGGGAGTTAGTCCAGCTTTTAACAGTTGTAATCTGGTCATACAAATAGGTAGATGACAGTGCTGTTACTTGACTACTTGCTACAGTGGTGACTATTCAGTTATTTAACTGAGTCAGTAAATGATCCCAGGGACATTGAAAACAGAAAAACACATAATGTTAAGTAATGTATGTTATGCTTTAAAGGATCTCTTAGTTATTTGAAGAGTATACATTATAATACTGTGGTCAAGTGGAAGAGGACATGATTAAAGTTAATTAAACATCCTTTTGTTATTTATTTTTTCTAATAGTGTAACTTCTATGAGGTTCTTAATTTTTAGAAATTATATGTGAAAATACAAGAACCATGGTAGGAAAATATATGTATCATAAATTGGCCACCGGGAGCCACTGCTGCTTCTACTTTGAGGTTAAAGAGTTTATAGAAAGTCTTAAGGGGCATAAGTGAAAAAGAATATTTTTTGAAAAGATGTGATGGGCATGAGGATCTATCATACATTGTCAGTAGTAAGCAAGAATTGGGAAAAGGATTAAGAAAATTGAAGGGGGGCGCCTGGGTGGCTCAGTGGGTTAAAGCCTCTGCCTTCGGCTCAGGTCATGATCCCAGGGTCCTGGGATCGAGCCCCACATCGGGCTCTCTGCTCAGTGGGGAGCCTGCTTCCCCCCTCCCCTTTCTCTCTGCCTGCCTCTCTGCCTACTTGTGATCTCTATCAAATAAATAAATATTTAAAAAAAAAAAAAGAAAATTGAAGGGAAAACATAGACTTTTTATTATTTTTTTTTAAAGATTTTATTTATTTATTTGATAGAGATCACAAGTGGGCAGAGAGGCAGAGAGAGAGAGGAGGAAGCAGGCTGTCCGAAGAGCAGAGAGCCCGATGCGGGGCTCGATCCCATGACCCTGGGATCATGACCCGAGCCGAAGGCAGCGGCTTTAACCCGCTGAGCCACCCAGGCGCCCAAAACATAGACCTTTTAGAGCCTTTTTTTTTTTTTTTGTAAGGTCCTATAGTGTTAACCAAATGAAAATTTCTTATATAATTTGTAAATTTTAACTTTCTGAGATTGGCGCTTTTATAAAGATATGTCGTGTGAGGGGTGCCTGGGTGGCTCAGTGGGTTAAAGCCTCTGCCTTCAGCTTGGGTCATGATCTCAGGGTCCTGGGATCGAGTCCCACATTGGCCTCTCTGCTCAGCAGGGAGCCTGCTCCCCTCTCTCTTCCTCTCTGCCTGCCTCTCTACCTACTTGAGATCTCTGTCTGTCAAATAAATAAATAAAATCTTAAAAAAAAAAAAAAAGATATGTCGTGGGATTTAATGACGTGACTTATTTTATGCTTAGGTGTTTGTCCAGTAAGGAGTTTGTATTAATTTTGTAGCTGATGTTAAAATCGTTTTAAAAATCTTATTTCTGTTGCAGGGAAACCTTGGTCATATGACAGAGTGGTAACTCTAGATTAGAGAATTTCAGACTCTTTTCAGCTGTGGCCCGTTATTACCCAGAATACGTTTGTCCTATTTCCCCTTCCTCACCCCTCAGTTTTCTTCTACTATTTAAGTATTCCTCTGCTTTTTACACTCTTTTAAATTTTTCTTAATTTTTTTTGAGAAGTTCTTTCCTGTATTTATCAGTTGTCTTCTCAGATGGTATACCAATTTTATCTACTGAATTAGAGGCCTTATTTTATTTAGCACATTGTTAACAGATTAAGTGTGATATTCAGATGATAGCCCTTTCTGACTGGTTTTGTTGATGCTAGGAGCTCAGAGTTCTGCTAGTGTTCTCAGAAAGGAAGGAAGAGAACTAATTTATCTGTGAGGGACCTTTTCACGATACTTCTTTTTCTGATCTGGGTTGGTGACTCCTTGTATGTGCTCCTGTACAGCTAGCTCCCTCTGCTTAGCTCCTATCTTTCTGCATTACTGGGTTATGAACTCCTTCAGGACAGAGATTCCTTCTATTTTTTTCATTATGTACACATCACAGAGCTGGTTATAAAGGGACCTCAGTAAGTATTTGTTAACTGGATAGATTGATGAATGTAGGTTGTAATCAGTTGAGTGGTGGCTGCAAAATAAAATGTCCATGTCCTAATCCCCAGAACCTCTGTGGTTAAAACAAATGGTTAAAGTCCTGAGAGGAAGAACTCCCAAGGAAAGCTAGAGAGTTAAGGGAGAGGAAGAGTGGGGAGAATGTAATCCTGGTAATTTCCTAGGTAGTCCCTAAATCCAATTACTAGTGTCCTGAACAGGAGAGAGATTTGATACACACCTCAGAGATAGAGAATAAGGTGATGTGAAAATGGAGGCAAAGATAAGAGTGTTGTCACAATAAGCCAGTGAACAACAAAGCATGCCAGCAGTGGTAACCAGAAGCTAGGAGAGGCAAGTAATGGGTTTTCTCTTAATGCCTTTGGCATACATTTGACCCTGCTGAAAATTTGTTCTATTTTGGACTTCTGGCCTCCAGAACTGTGAGAGAATAAATTTCTGTTGTTTTAAGCCACGCAGTATGTGGTAATTTGTTATAGGAGACACAGGAAACCAATATATGTGTATATAATGTTTGGAGGCAGTGACATCCCAATACCAAAAGGAGGACTGGAATATCTATGTGCAACTTGGCTTGGCATAGTTTTTAAAAATATAATTAGGGGTGCCTGGGTGGTTCAATCGGTTAATCGTCTACCTTTGGCTCAGGCCTTGATCCCACAGTTCTGGGGGCAGTCAAGCCCCACGTCAGGCTCCCTGCTTAGTGGGGAGCCTGTTTCTCCCTCTCCCTCTGTTGTTCCCTCTGCTGTTCTCACTCTCTCTCTGTCAAATAAATAAAAAAATAAAAATCGTAAAAAAAAAGTATCTATCTATATATACATATATAATTAGAATAAACAGTAATCTTATTCCAGAGTGCATTCATTTCAGATACTACTGAAACAAATTATCACAGATTTTTGGCTTAAAACAACTCAGATTTATTATATTAAAATTCTGGAGGTCAGAAGTTCAAAAATGTTTTTTCGGTGTGCTAACATCAGGGCATTGGTAGGTTCTTTTTTTTTTTTTTTTTTTTTTTTTAAGATTTCTCTTATTTATTTGCAAAAGAGAGAGAGAGAGAATGAGAAGTGGGAGGGGGAGAAGGAGAAGCAGAGCAGACTCCTTGCTGAGCAGGGAGCCGGATACAGGACTCGATCCTGGGACTCCAGGATCATGACCTGAGCCAAAGGCAGTCGCTTAACCAACTGAGCCACCCAGGGGCCCTGGTAGGTTCTTTTTCTTTCCTATGTTCTCTCTGGTGGTTCTTGGGAGTGAATCTCTTTTCTCTTTTCCAGCTCCTAGAGTTGTCCATATTACTTGGGTCAGAGTTCCCTACCATCTTTGAAGCCTATACTAGCCAGTTGGACCTTTTTTATATCACTCTTTTCCTTCCCCATTTAAGGAACTTTGTGATTATATGGACCTACTAGGTTAATCTAGGATAATCTTCTCACTTAAGATCAGGTGAGGGACGCCTGGGTGGCTCAGTTGGTTAAGCAGCTGCCTTCCGCTCAGGTCATGATCCCAGCGTCCTGGGATTGAGTCCCACATCGGGCTCCTTGCTTGGCAGGGAGCCTGCTTCTCCCTCTGTCTCTGTCTGCCTGTGCTCGCTCGCTCTCTCTCTCTAACAAATAAATAAATAAAATCTTAAAAAAAAATAAATAATAAAAAAAAAAGATCAGGTGATAAGCAGTCTTTTTTAAAAATTTTTAATTTTTTTAAATTAACATATAATGTATTATTAGCCCCAGGGGTACAGGTCTGTGAATCACCAGAGCAGTCGTAATGCTATCTACATCCCTTATTTCTTTTTACCATGTAATGTAATGTACTCACAGTTTCTGGATATTAGGATGTGAGCATCTCTGGGAGACCATTTTCTGCCTACCATATTGACTTTTTAAAAATTAGTCACCAGAATTTATTTACTTTCATGCCAGATTAACCATAGTACCATTGGGTGGCATTTAGTTGTGGTGCAGATGATATTTTATATTTTAGTCAAAACAATTTAAAAGCAAATAGTTTTTAAAAATCAAATAGTACTTAAATACTTACAATTAGGTGCAGCATTCTTTATTCCTCCAGAACCAACCAGTCTAGATCTTTGAGCTATTCTTTAGAAATTTACCTCCATTTATCTAAATGAGATGCTGTATTAGTTTCCTATTGGTGCTGAAACAAATTACCACTAATTTAGTGGCTTAAAATAACTTGGATTTATTCTCTTTAATTCTAGAAGCCAGAAGTCCAGAATCACTGGCTAAAGTCAAAGTGTTGATAGGACCAGTTTCTTCCAGAGGTTCTGGGGAGAATTCATTTTTTTTCCCCTTCTTCCAGTTACCTGCTAGAAGCAGTTACCTTTATTCTTTGGTTTGTGGCACCTTTTATCTTCAAGTGTACCTCTCCAGTCTCTGTTTCCATCATCATATAACCTCTCTATAGTTAAAATCTCTCTCCCTTTCCTTTAGTAAGGGCACTAGTGGATATATTGGAGGCCCAAATCATCTGAATGATCTTGGATAATCTTCCCATTTCAAGATTGTTAATCACAGGGGCGCTCGCGTGGCTCAGTGGGTTAAAGCCTCTGCCTTCGGCTCAGGTCATGATTTGCTCAGCAGGGAGCCTGCTTCCCTCTCTCTCTCTGCCTGCTTTTCTGCCTACTTATGATCTCTGTCTGTCAAATAAATAAATAAAATATTAAAAAAAAGAAAGATTGTTAATCACATCTTCACAGTCCCTTTTGCCATATAAGGTAAATATTCAGAGGTTCTAAGTATTCTAAGTATTAGGATATAGTCATGTTGGAGGTCCATTACTCAGTCAACCATATATGATTATGTTGCTAATTGATTTTCAGTTTTCAATATTGGTATATTTATTTTAAGGTAATTGGAGATAATCTATCTTCTTTCCCACACATTGCTGAATATAATTATATCAGACTTTATTCCTTTGTCAGTGTTTGTGACTATATAAGCACTTTTATGCTGAACCAAATAGTATAATTTATATTCTCTAAAATTTTTATTTCTCTTTAAGTTAATAATTTTTTTCCCATTCATCTGATTTTTTCTGTGCCATCTGCTCCCTTTATTTTAAGCACATGTTGTTGCTAAGATACATGTCTGTCTTTTTAAAAATGCTCAAAGATAGTTTCAAATAGTTTTTTGTTTTGCTTTAAACTGAGAACTTCTCTCTCTTAAACTCCCTTTTGGGTGTTTCCTATTTCAGCATGGTATATAACTATCATCCTAGGACTTGTTTTAGCAAATTTCTAGAGTTGAGCTTTTTCCCTAGGTGATATGCTTTCTTCTTTCTTAGTTTATTTCCTCATTTTGGTGAAGAACATATTTGAGTAGCTTTCTAAGAAAGCTTGTGAGAGAAATGAAGTTTAAGACTTTATATCTGAAATGCTTTTTTTTCTTCTTCACACTGGATTGCTAGTTTGGCTGAGTATAGTATTTTAGTTCAAAATTTTAGAAGCATCGTTCCATGTTTTTTTAAGCTTCTAGTGTTTGTGGAAGTCACATGTGGTGATGATTTCTTAGACTTTGTATGTGGCCTGGTTTTGAAAAATGTAAGATCTTTCTGTGGTTAGTGTTCTCAGTTTCACAGCTGTGCCTTGGTGTGGGACTTTTTCACGTTTTCCTGGGAAATTAATTGATAGAGCCTTTAAATCATGACACTTACCTGTAGTTCTGGGAAATTTCCCCGTGTTTGGTAATTACTCTTCTGTTTTTGTTGTTGTTATTTCCTGTTTCTGGAATTTCTTTTGCTTGTGAGCTCTGCAGAGATTTCTAATTTTACTTTTTCTCCCTTACGTTGTCTTATATATATATATATATATATATATATATATATATATTCTACTTTCTGGGACATGTCTTTAATCTCAGTTTCCAACTTCTGTAATAATTTTTTATTTTGCCATTTTAAATTTCAAAGAATATTTTTGTTGTTTTAGTTCTCTGAATGTACTTAGTAACATAGTATTCTTTTCTTGTTTTATGGGTAAAATATCTTAGCAGTGAGATTAATGTTGGTTTTTTAAAATTCCTGCTCATTTTGCCTTTTTCCTTCTAGTTCATATATATTTTTTTTTTCAGTATTCTTTCTTTCTTGGGGGGTGTATTTAATTGAATGAGACACTAAAAAGATACTTGGAATCTGTGCATGTATGTGTATCAACATTGGCTGGAAAATGGAATTGGTAGCTCTATTTTGTCTCTTACTGGGTTTTACTGTAAGAGGAATGAACAGTCAACTAGATTTTTTATTGGAAAAGTCTCTGATTTCAGCATATGTAGGTCTTTTTTTTCCTTTGAATTTAAATTTTCCCAAAGAAGAGTTCCTTACATTCAGTCTTTATGTCTAAGCAGGTATTCTGAATATAGAAAGGGAAGAAGTCCCCTTTTTAATATGCAGACTTTAACTTACTTATTTTCCATACAGTTGTTCTCTACGTGATTAGACTCACTGGGTCCTGAGCCAGTTAGGTTCCCTTTCTTCAGATACTAAATTCTTGGTCTCTTGGGAGTGAAGTGGTTGAAAGATAGTCATCTGGCTGCCTAAGATGAGCAGGGGCCTGCCATATCATTCCTTTTATATACACTTTAAACAAGTTTTCCTTAATTTCAGCCGGCATTCTCTTTGACACTGTCCACAGTTCTTGTGTTCTCAAAACCTGAGATTTTCTAGAAGGACTGTCATTGGGTGTCTGACAGGGCTTAGGGATGAATGCACGTGTTCATTTCACAGTGTTTGATTGGTGTTGTTTTATCCATTGTTTAATACACTCTTGGGCACAATGAGTTTGTTATCTAAAAAGTCTGAGGAAACATTCTCCCCCAGAATGCCTGTACTTCAGATGCCAGTTGCAAATTTGGAGGTGCCCAAGGCTGCTCTCAGTTGAGACCAATTGGTTATAAAGGCAGGGATTTCTCAAACCTCTTAAGGTTTGATAATTCACTAGAAAGACTCAGAACCCACTGAAAGTGCTATGCTTAAGGGTACAGTTTTATTGTAGCAAAACAGTATAAATTAGAGCCAACAAAAGATGCATAGAGTGAAGTCTAGGAGATTTCCAAACATGAAGCTTCCATGATGTGTTACTCTCCTAACATTATTATGTGGTGCTTATACATGCAATATTGCCAGCTTGGCAAGATCACTGAAGCCTTCATGTCCAGGGCTTTTATTGGAGTTTCATAAACATGATTATAAACATAAACATAAACATGATTAATTGAGTCATTGATCAAGAAGCTAAAATCAATCTCCATTCCCCTCCTCTGCCTACAGGTAGGATGATAACATGTGGCTCAAAGCTCCAACCAGAATCACATGGTTGGTTTTTATGGTGTGACCTGTCCCCAGCCTGAGCCACCTTGTTAGCATAAATTATCAAGTGCTCTTGAGAGGTATGGGTGAGGGGCACCTGGGTGGCTCAGTGGGTTAAAGCCTAAAGCTGCTGCCTTCGGCTCAGGTCATGATCCCAGGGTCCTGGGATCCAGCCCCGCATTGGGCTCTCTGCTCTGCAGACAGCCTGCTTCCTCCTCTCTCTCTGCCTCTCTGCCTACTTGTGATCTCTGTCTATCAAGTAAATAAATATTAAAAAAAAAAAAAAGAGAGAGGTGTGGGTGAATAACAGAAACACTCTGTCTCTGGGAAAATTCCCAGGGTTTAGAGGTTACTTCCAGAAACTGAACAAAGGCCAGACCTCTCTTTGGTCTGAGGCCAAATTCTTTAGTACACATTGTGCTACTTTGTTTCATGGTAAAAAGGTAACAACTCTGCCAGGAATCTTTTTCCCAAGTTTTATATGCCATGTATCTGTTTAAAATTTACCACTCTTTTTATCCCTTGTTTTCATTTATGTCAGTGACCTATTTTGAAATAATTGAATCTATTCTTTAATTGAAGACATTTCATAAAGGCTAATAAGGTCTCTTGCCCTCTACTTCAATTTGATCTTATGGGAGGGTGTTTGAGTAGTGATTTACCAAGGGAGACACATTATAGCCCAATTTGATGTGGTTTGATAGGTGCACTTTATTTTCATCTTATAAAGCTTAGCATGTGGGTACCAGAAGTCTGATTGAAAGGAAGTAAAATCAGTGGAGCAATTAAACATTAACAAGGTGGGGGGCAATTATGCTAAAGTTATATAAATAGTTTTAGATTATGTATAAGTAATTACATTTTTCAGAGTAGTTGACAGGGCAAAAATTAGATTGCTTATTCGTTTGAGACTTAATTTTGATTTGTTTTATTTTTAAAGGTCATAATGGTTGTCTCATTTTGAGCTTTCATTTAATTTCTTGCTTGAAGGTTATTACATGATGTAGCATTACTAAATTTAACATTTTTAATGGTAATACACAACATAAAAAATTGGAATTGGCTTTAGATTTTATATTAAAATGCCTTTTATTATCTTTTATATGTTAAAGGCATGTCTTTGTAGTAGCAACTAAATTTATTTGAGAGTATCTTTCGTGTGCTTTTGCTTATTTCCTGAAGGGATAGTTGATAAGTTAGTTGATAAGCAGATAATTATCAAGGTGGTATGTTCCATTTTAAATCGTCCTCATTTTAAAAATATGTTGTGCATCTGAGTTGATGAGGAAAAAGAATAATTGTTAAATGTATCATACTATGTATGCAGTTTTATTTTTTTCAATAAATTGTAGTTTGTTTCTTAAGCATGAATTTGGTTAGATAAATCTGTAAGACTGACCAGTGTAATATGCTGAGATTCCATTTCCTTCTTCTATACCTTTTTGTTTTCTCTAGAGTTAATAATGATTACATATCTTCACTTGCCTGTTTGCTTTTATAAAAAAATATTTGAATATTCATTTTTCAAGCTTTCTGGCTACTGAGCTTTTTTTGTTAACCTGGTTACTTGATGACTGAACATAAGCAGTTAGTTTTCAGCATCTTGTTTTCTAGTGGTGCCTAAGACAGTGTTCTGAATTAAGTAGATGCTTTAATAATGCCATTAGATCTAAGGTGATCTGAAACCTATTTTTTTTTTTATAAAAGAAAGGCTACATTACTAGGTTAAATTAGATTAATTATGGGTTTCTAAGTTTGAGTCCAAATGAAGTATATGGATTCAAGTTGTATGGCTAATAAAGAGTGAAGAATTTTCATATCTTTAGGTGACTGTATTTTTTTCTCTTTAGTTAGAATCATGTGGCTGCATTATAGTTTTTACTTAATTGATAGCTTTAACTTTTGATCCTGTTTGAGGGTATAGTTTTGGTTTGGTACCATCTGGAGTAAAGAGTTGGACATCATTCCTAAAAGTCTTTTAGACTTGACTCTGAATATAGTTGGGCCTTTAATGTAAAAGAATGATTGTACCAAGTATATATTTTATATTGAAGTTCTTTATTGTTAAAACAGTTAACTTTTGTGAGTTCTTATCTACCACTGTTCTGTTTGGTATTGGAGTAACAGTTAAGTCTTACGGATATAATAACTAAGGGAAACATTTATTACAAGTTTCAGATACAGTTGACATAAAACGTTGTATAAGTTTAAGGTATACAGTGTGTTTATTTGACCTATATATATTACAGAATGACTGTGGTGTAAGCTTTCAAGTATATAGTATGATATTATTAACAATAATCACCATGGTGATTTTTTTACCTCCCCAGAACTTATTCATATTGTGACTGGAAGTTTGTACCCTTTGACTAACATCTCCTCATGTTCTGCAGCCCCTGGACCATAGTAACCACTACTCTCTTACCCTGAGCTTTTTTTTTTACATTCCACATAAAAGGGCTTTTTTACATTCCACATAAAAGTGAGATCATACAGTACTTGTCTTTTCTTTGTCTGACTTCTTTCACTTAACATCATGCACATCATCCTTGGGGGTCTATATTTGTTTTGTAGATGGCAGGATTTCCCTCTTCTCATGGCCGAAAAACATCCACGGCATCCATGTACCACCCCTTCTTTATCCATTCATCTACTGAAGGACACTTTGATTGTTGCTGTATCTTGGCTATTGTGAGTAATGCTGCAAGGAACATGGGAGTGCAGAAACCATTTTGGGATCTTATTTCCATTTACTTTGGATATGTACCCAGAAGTGGGATTGCTGGATCATATGGTAGTGCTGTTTATAATTTTTGAGGCACCTCCATACACTTTTCCATAGTGGCTGTACCAATTTATATTCCCACCAGCAGTGTATAAGATTTCCTTTTCTTAATCCTTGACAACACTTAGTGTCTGTCTTTCTCATGATAGCCTTTCTAAAAGGTGTGAGGTAACATCTCAGTGTGGTTTTGATTTCCATTTCCCTGATGATTAGTGATTTTGAGCACTATTTTTGATACCTTTTGGTTGTATGTCTCTTCTTTGGAAAAATGTTAT
This sequence comes from Taxidea taxus jeffersonii, assembly GCA_003697995.1. NCBI lineage: Eukaryota > Metazoa > Chordata > Mammalia > Carnivora > Mustelidae > Taxidea > Taxidea taxus. The sequence goes on along the minus strand of ML106304.1, from coordinate 10,942 downwards.
TCAGTTCCTCTGCTGATTTTTTTTTTCTTTTTAACAAATTATTATTATTATTATTATTACTTGTGCTGTTGAGTTGTATGAGTTCCTTATATATTTTGGAGAGTAACCCCTATCAGATACCTGGTTTACAAATATTTTCTTCCGTTCTGTATGTTGCCTTTTCATCTTGTTGATGATTTTATAGATGGCTTTGATAAGTATCAACTTTAACAATATTAATTCTTCCTATATGTGAACGTGGGATATCTTTCATTTGTTTGTCTTTAGTTTCTTTTATCAAAGTGTTGTGGTTTTCAGTATACAAATCTTGCATCTCCTTGGTTGATTTTATTCCTGTGTTTTGTATTGTTCTTGATGGTTTTTTTAAAGGGGATTGTCTTATTTATTTCTTTTTTAATTATTTTGTTAGGGTATAGAAATGCAACTGATTTCTGTATGATTTTGTATCCTGCAACTTCACCGAATCCATTAATTAGTTATAAAAGTTTTTTGGTGGAATCTTTAAGATTTTTCCATGTTTGAGATCATTTTATGTACAAAAACAGTTTTGCAGCTTTCTTTCCATCCAAGTACTAACCAGGCCCGACCCTGCTTAGCTTCCGAGATCAGACGAGATAGGGCGCGTTCAGGGTGGTATGGCCATAGACGCAGCTTTCTTTCCAATTTGGATGTCCCCCCTCCCTTTTTTTCTTGCTTGGTTGCTCTGGCTAGGACTTCAGTAATATGTCAAAAGGAGTGTCAGGTGGGCACCCTTGTTCCTGATTTTAGAGGAAAAACTTTCCACCTTTCACCATTGAGTATGATGTCAAATGTGTGCTAGACATAATATGGCCTTTTTTGTATTTATCCTCCTATACCCAGGTGTTCAGCATTTTTATCATGAGAGGATGTATTTTTGTCAGTAGTTTTTTTTGCATCTGCTGATGATCATCTGATCTTTTTTTTTTTTTTAATTTTTTTTTTTTGAAGGTTTTATTTATTTATTTAACAGACAGAGATCACACAAGTAGACAGAGAGGCAGGCAGAGCAGGGAGGAGAGAAGCAGGCTCCCTGCCGAGCAGAGAGCCCGATGCGGGACTCGATCCCAGGACCCTGGGATCATGACCTGAGCCGAAGGCAGCGGCTTAACCCACTGAGCCACCCAGGCGTCCCGATCATCTGATCTTTTAATATGGCTTTTGTGTCAGAAAAATGCCTGGCCTTATAAAATGGAAATTAACATTTATTGAACCTCTTAAACATGCTCTTTCAATTATTTAAACTATGTTGGAAAGGTGTTTTATATATATATTTGTGTTCCTCATATATAGAATGCAGAAGGTAGGGTCTATCTCATAGAATTGCTTTTAGTATTAAATAAAAATACATGCAAAGAACCTGTACGAGCACTTGAATGTAGTATTAGTGCTCAGTACTTGCTAGCAATTATCATTAATATTAATATTGTTATTGTTTTTATTTTTATTGTAATATTTGGGAAGTGAGGTTCAATAACTTGTTCTAGTTGTGACAATAAGTAATAGAACTACATGTGAACTAACTACAAACCTATTTGCTATCTTCCCTTTCATTTTCCCATAATGCTCTTTTTTTTAAAATTTTTTTTTAAAGATTTTATTTATTTATTTGACAGAGATCACAAGTAGGCAGAGAGGCAGGCAGAGAGATAGAGGGAAGCAGGCCCCCCACTGAGCAGAGAGCCCGATGTGGGGCTCGATCCCAGGACCCTGAGATCATGACCTGAGCCGAAGGCAGAGGCTTTAACCCACTGAGCCACCCAGGCGCCCTCATAATGCTCTCTTTAAAGGTGAATGATAAGTTCAGGGCTAGCAACACTAGCCTTCTGCCATCCAATCCAATCCTCTTCTGGGCTCCTAATGCAGTCACATGTTGCTCTTCAAAAAAGCAAGATGTCATTCTCCCCCCTTACCCCCCGCTGTACATTAAAAGATATATTTTTTTTAAAGAATTTATTTATTTATTTGACAGAGAGAGATCGCAAGTAGGCAGAGAGTCAGGCAGAGAGAGAGGCGGAAGCAGGCTCCCCGCTGAGCAGAGAGCCCGACGTGGGGCTTGATCCCAGGACCCTGGGATCATGACCTGAGCCGAAGGCAGAGGCTTTAACCCACTGAGCCACCCAGGCGCCCCTAAAAGATATTTTTATGTACTTTTGTAATTCACTAGCAGTTGGAACATGAGGATCTAAAATAAAATAATAACAGGGAGGACATTGGGAGATGGAGAGGAGAAGTGAGTTGGGGGAAATTGGAAGGGGAGACAAACCATGAGAGACTGTGGACTCTGAGAAACAAACTGAAGGTTTTGTAAGGGAGGGGAGTGGGGGTTGGGTGAACCTGGTGGTGGGTATTAAGGAGAGCATGTATTGCATGGAGCACTGGGTGAGGTGCATAAACAATGAATTTTGGAGCACACACACATAAAATAAAATTTTAAAAAATAAAATAATAATATACCAAAATAAAATTTGGAGGGCTATTTAGGTTTTCTTTCTTTTAAAAATGTAGTTTGAACTTTTGAGTGTTGTATCTGGAGAGTAACTTGACTCTCCAATACTACTTTGTTGTGGATTAACAGTGTGTCACTGTGATTTGTCATTGAATATGTTTGTTTGATAAGAGAACTTCTTTTTGTATGCTTCTGAGAAAATCATTCTGTACTCATAAATAGGAAATAAATAGGAAACCAGTGAATAGGAAAACTCAGTTGCCCTTTTTAAATCTCAGCTTTGGATGTGAATAGCTTTATTATTCATTTCCTAATAGCAGTTCCTGTTACCTCTCATTAATCAAGCATTTTTAAGGTATATAGGATATACTCAACCCAAGATCAGCATTTACCAAAATATGAAGGTAAAGTGTGGTCATTATAGGAGATTTGGGATTGAATAAAGTTAAACATATTTCTTTATTCAGTAATCTTTCAGAGTTTTTTATGTGAATTGTAAATCTCCTATCAGGATAATATAGTATATGGCCTTTTATAAAACTTAACACAGTAGCTTTATCTTCCCTCTTTTATTTTTATTTTTATTTTTTTAAATTTTTTTTTTAAGATTTTATTTATTAGTTAGAGAGAGAGAGAGCGAGCACAGGCAGACAGAGAGGCAGGCAGAGGCAGAGGGAGAAGCAAGCTCCCTGCCGAGCAAGGAGCCCGATGTGGGACTCGATCCCAGGATGCTGGGATCATGACCTGAGCCAAAGGCAGCCGCTTAACCAACTGAGCCACCCAGGCGTCCCTCCCTCTTTTATTTTTTTAAGAGCGTGCTTTCAGGGCTCCATTTGACTACAAACACTTTGAAATGATTCCCTCAATTGGGAACTCAGGACAAATGACTAGGCAGCAGATACGTAGAATGTATTGAGCAGAGAGCCTCCAGAAATCACTAAACGTGGATTGTGAATCATGCACAAGGCCCTGTAGTTGTTCTTGGATTTTTTAGTTTCAAGGTCCTTAATACTCTTAAAAAAAAAAAAAAAGATTTATTTATTTGTTATTTTAGAGAGAGAGCGTGTGGGGAGAGGGGCAGAGGGAGAGAAAGAATCCTCAAGCAGATTCCTTGTTGAGCCCAACTCCTGACTCAGGGCTTCATCTCACCACCCTGAGATCTTGACCTGAACCAAAATCAAGAGTCAGATGCTCAACTGACTGAGCCACTCAGATGCCCCTTGGGTCCTTAATACATTCTTAAAAATTGAAGCCCAAAGAGCTTTTGGATTATAGCTGTTGATATTTACCGCATCAGAAATTAAAACAATATTTTATAGTATGTATTCATTTAAAAATAATTTGTTTCCTATAAACATAAATAACCTTTTTTTAAAGTAAAAATAACTTTCTATAAGAAAAAATTCTCATGAGAATAGTGACATTGCTTTGTGCTTTTCAAATTTTAATGTCTGGCTTAAGATATAGCTGAATTCAAAATTTCACTTAGTTGTGGAATTAACAATTGTGGAATTACTTAATAATAATATGGAGGACATGAGGAGAAGGAAAGGAAAAAGTGAATTGGGGGAAATTGGAGGGGGAGACAAAGCATGAGAGACTGTGGACTCTGAGAAACAAACTGAGGGTTTTGGAAGGGAGGGGTGTGGAGGGATGGGTCAATCTGTTGGTAGGTATTAAGGAAAGCACGTATTGCATGGAGCACTGGGTGTGATGTATAAGCAGTGAATCTTAGAACACTGAAAAACACAAAATAAAATTTGAAAAAATTCCTTAAATTAAAAAAAAAAAGAGATATAGCTGAATTCTCCTATCTGCTTCTGTATATTGTCTCCATTGATTGAATTGCATTAAGTATCCTCTGGAAAGGTCCACTAGTCCACTATATACTCGTGAGAGAGGGAGGATATAAAGGCAAATGAAACCTTAAATGACTATGAAAAACATTTTGACTTGGCTGATCCCATGAGAGGGGTCATCGGAAGTTCTGGGTCTCCAGTGCGCACTTGTAGAACTGCGTCTATAGTAAATGTAAGTGTTAACTAGATTATTTCTTAAGAGCTCATACTTCGAATTTGGATGGCCTAGATTGGAATTCCAGCTGCCATTCTGGACATTTAACATCCCCTGTTTCCTAAATTGTTAAGTGGAGTTATAATAGGACCCATCTTACTATTAGAATCAAATAAAATTGTACATGTAAAAAATGATATAAATACTCTTAATAAAATGCTGCTGTTTATTATTATTTCAACATTTTTGTCCTGTTATATCACTTCTGCTCACAATTTTCTGTTGGCTTCCCAATTCATTTGGGGTGAAATCCAGAGGCTTTATTTATAGTGGGTTACAAAGGTTTTTTTTTAGTCATCTGACTTCTTATTAGCTCTCTGTGTTCATTTTTAGTCATCTGACTTCTTATTAGCTCTCTGTGTTCATATACTTCTTTTGACCTCAGATGCCCCTCCTCACTGTGCAAGTACTGGTTTTCTGACTGTTCATCAAACGCCAGTTATATCCTTTCTCAGGGCCTTTATACACGATATTTTCTCCAGTTAACATTTACTTCTTCAGATACTGGCATGTTTCTCATCCTCCATTTCCATTTTGGAAATGGAAATTTGGGTTTGGTTTAATGCACCTCAGTGAAATATTTTTTTCATTTAATTCTTCCATGTATGATAATATACATACTTCCTGTCTCCCTTCTCTGCTCTATTTATTTTTCTGTAGGAGTTTCTGTTTTCTAACATACTTTATTTAAATAAATGTTTGTCATTCTTCCACTAGAATTTAAGTTCTGTTAGAGATAGGTGGGTTTTTTTGGGGGGAGCATTGACTAACTTGTTCACTTCTCTATCTTTAGTACTTAGAATTTGCTTAGTGCATTTTTTTTTTTTTTTTTTTTTTTTTTTTAAAGAGAGCATGAGCTAGGATGGGGTGGGACTGAGGGATAGGGAAAGAGAATTCCAAGCAGGCTCTGTGCCCACCATGGAGCCCATCATGGGACTTGATCTCACCACCTGAGATCATGACCTGAGTTGAAATCAAAAGTCGGTTGCTTAACTGACTGAGCCACCCAGTTTTTCTGAAAAAAATATTTTTTGTTTGAGTGAATCATTACTACTCCAAAGATGAAAGAATAATCTCTGCTTCTCAGAAATGTGTGGTCTCAGTGGGACAGTGCCTTTGAAATAAAATGAAAATGTGTAAAGCATTTGGCTTGGCATTTTGGACATGTCGCTGTACTCATTAGTTGGTAGCTATTATTGAAGGATAAGCAAAGAAAGAACAGAGCTAGACATTTCAGATAGAAATGACCTGAATATAAAAGAAAACTGCATTTACATCTCAGGAGCTAGGGTAGATACTTTTTAGGGGAACATTGAAAAAATAGGTTGACACTATATTGTGAAGGCCAAGGCATTTGGATTTTTCTGTAAGTAACGAGTTATTGCATATTTTTAAGGAACAGGTGCTGTGATGAAAGTGGTAGGTTTGGAAGATGAATGCAAGTGGAAGTTCTTGAGGTTGATTTGAGATCTTTCTGGTGTGGGCTTAACTGGAAATTAAAACATTAGCAAATTTATAATAAAACTTCTGTAAAATCATAAATTAGGCTCAATTATTAGTGAGATTTGACATTGTATGGTAATATAAAATTATCATATGATTACAGTTGTATATTTTGAACTATATATGTAATTGCCAGTTTTTAATGTATTTTTTTCATTTAAAACTGAGAGCTTTGATTTAAAATAAATCAAGAAGTTTATATTGGTAACTAACTTACTAAATATACTAATATAGGACAAAGTGTGTTTAGTCCAGCAAACATTGGTCAACCACGAAAGACAACATTATCTCCTGCACAGTTGGATCCTTTTTATACTCAAGGAGATTCTCTGACTTCTGAAGATCACCTCGATGACACTTGGGTGACTGTGTTTGGGTAAGATTTCAGTATCATTTACCTTTCCAAAAAAAAAAAAGGAACAAAAAAACCTCTCTCCAGCATTTATAATAAACATACCAAAAAAAAAAGGGATTGTACAGCAGATGCTCATATACCTACCACCTGGCTTCTACAGTTCTTAATATTTTACTTAAATTCATTTTATCTTCTATTAATCATCTTTTTTTGTTGGTACATTTCAGAATAAGTTGCACACTTCACTACACATTAATCACCCTGACACTTCAGAATGTGTATTATTATTTTTTTTAAATTTTTATTATTATTATTTTTTTAGAGAGAAAGGGGGAGGGACAGAGGGAGAGGGAGAGAGAGAGTATCTTTTTTTTTTTAAAGATTTATTTATTTATTTGTTAGAGAGAGAGAGAGAGAGTGAGAGCGAGCACAGGCAAACAGAGTGGCAGGCAGAGGGAGAAGCAGGCTCCCTGCCAAGCAAGGAGCCCGATGTGGGACTCGATCCCAGGATGCTGGGATCATGACCTGAGCTGAAGGCAGCTGCTTAACCAACTGAGCCACCCAGGCGTCCCGGAGAGAGAATCTTAAGTGGGCTCCATTCTCAGCGCTGAGCCTGATGGAAGGCTCCATCTCACAACCCTGAGATCATGACCTGAGCTGAAATCAAGAGTCAGACACTTAACTGACTGAGCCTTGCAGGTGCCCCCAGCATGTGCGTTATTAACTAGTGTTCAGTATTTGTGTATAGTTCTTTTTAATCATTTATCTGTTTGCTGCTTCTCTTATTCTTTTTGTTTAAGCATATTTGTTGGGTAATGGAACAAGATTGCCTCTTTAGACTTAGGAAGCTCCTTTCTTTGTAGTGGTTATTACTCTGCTTATATTGGATTAACCAGTTTGGAATTATCAAATTGAATTTCATTTGTATATGTACATACTGTGTCACAAGGTTTATACTTTATAGTTACAGGATATTGAGTATTAATAGAAATTGTACATGACAGCCCTGGATGCATTTTAAATAGGTTTTTAGATTAAAAGAAAGTACTTTGGGGCGCCTGAGTGGCTCAGTGGGTTAAAGCTGCTGCCCTCGGCTCGGGTCATGATCCCAGGGTCGTGGGATCGAGCCCCGCATCAGGCTCTCTGCTCTGCGGACAGCCTGGTTCCTCCTCTCTCTCTCTCTGTCTCTCTGCCTACTTGTGATCTCCGTCTATCAGATAAATAAATAAAAATCTTTAAAAAAAAATAAAGAGTACTTTAAGGCATGTGGAGATCATACTGCATCATCTGTAGATGAGAAAATGAGGTTTTAGATTAAATGATTTATTCAGAGGTTTACATCTAGTTATTAGTAAAGTGTCAGCAAAAAACCATAGGTCCTTTGATTTTTAAGCTGTTATTGTTCATAACATACTATGTAAGGTTTGTTTCTGGAAGGGTGAAATGTCATACTGATATTGGGTCTTACTGTATTTAGTTTTGGGGTAAAAAGCATAAAAATAACACATGAGCTTCTTGAAGAACAGTGTTTAGTAAATGTTAGTGTTATATATTCAGTTTATTTAAAATTTAAAAATTCAAAGGAGTGTAAGAATCTACAGTGAAAACTTTTCCAAGTTCTCACTTCTGTCCCCAGCTACAATTTTTCTCCCCTTTAAGGCAATATCTACCACCTGTTTGTTGCGTAACCTTCCAGAGAGATTCTATGTGTTATTGATCCTGTTTAGGTAAAAAATCGGGGTCGTCTCATTCTTCAGAAAGCCCATGCTTAGCTCATAGCTATTGGATAGCTGTTTGATTTTTTTTTTCTTTTTTAGTTTAAATTCTTATATTCTCTCATGACATGGCAATGTTTTTGAGCTTGGATGTCCACTCCCAAGTCTGTTTTTGAGGCTCAATAGTAATGGTGTCACTTTTAAGATTCTTCAGTAATTGGATAAATTACTTGAAGCTCTTCTGCTAGTCTTTTTTTTCATTTTTAAGATAAACACTTTCCTGCCTATGAATCTTCTGTTTGTTTTATGTTTTAGTAAACCTCTATATGAATTTGATTGCAATAACTGAAACTTTTTCTTCTTCTTTTTTTTAATCAAACTCATGCATGCATGAGTTTAAATTTTTTTTTTAAGATTTTATTTATTTATTAGTTAGAGAGAGTGAGCACAGGCAGACAGAGTGGTAAGCAGAGGCAGAGGGAGAAGCAGGCTCCCTGCTGAGCAAGGAGCCCGATGTGGGACTCGATCCCACGATACTGGATCATGACCTGAGCCGAAGGCAAACGTTTTCTTCTAAGGGATAAAATATTTTGATCATTTATAGGGTAGTACATTTAAATTAGTTATGTTCTTTCTTCGATAATTTAACTTTTTTCCTGTTGACTCAGAGTCATCATGAAATATCATTCATTGTTTTAGGTGGTGCTTTTACAGGATATTGGAATATTTCCATTCAAAATGGTCCTAGAGTCTTAGAATTACATTTTATTTTTCAAGTACTTCTCTCACAACCATTATTTTTCTTTCATTTTTATTTTCTTAGCTCTGGTTTGTAGGCACTTTGCCTTATTTGTTGTTTTTCTTTGAAGAAAGAAATCTTATATCCAAATATATACAACATAAAATAAAATTTCAGTCCTGAATGCAGTATTTTACTCACATAGATTTTTTTTTTAAGATTTTATTTATTTGACAGACAGAGATCACAAGTAGGCAGAGAGGCAGGCAGAGAGAGAGGAGGAAGCAGGCTCCCCACTGAGCAGAGAGCCTGATGCAGGGCTCGATCCCAGGACCCTGGGATCATGACCTGAGCCGAAGGCAGAGGCTTTAACCCACTGAGCCACCCAGGCGCCCCACTCACAAACATTTTAATATGTAGAATTTCTCATCTATTTTTGTGACTCAGATATTTTTTTCCTTGTGTTCTTATCCAGGGTCTTAATAACTAAAGCAACTGGTTAAGGAAACTCCAGGTTTTCAATTTAAAATAGCTTTATTGTTTGGACTATAAAAGTAATGTCTGATAAAATATTTAAACCATATAAAACTTTATAAAGAAGAAAATAAAAATCACAATTTTCTCAGAATTTTGGCTATTAAAACCTTGGCAACCATCCTTTTAAATGTTTCTGTATCATTGATATTGGTACTGACTTTCATTTTTGTTTCAGAACTAAATTTCTGAATTCTCAGTTGGTGCTCAGTATATAATATGACTATATAATTTAAAATTCTTTTCCTTTTAATAACTGTAGTATACCTCAGTATCTCACACATACACATGCTCACACACCCTTGTAAAATATATAAAGAGCTGCAACATTATAGTTCTTTCCTGTGGGGGGGGGTGGTAATGGCAGTGGGAATGGAATTTTAGAGATTTCATAGATGGAATCTGGGGATGGAGAATGGCTGAGTCAAAGCTAATTTTAACATACTTGCTTTTGGGTGATAAGTAATAACAGCTTTAACTGTAGGGGGGAAACAATGATCAGGGATTTCCTATTAATATTCTAGTCTGTTAGGGGAACTTACCTTGAAACAACTTATAAGTATGGTAATTTCCATTTGTATTTATTATGGAAGTTGACTCTTTGGACAACTCTTTTTTTTTCAGGTTTCCTCAAGCATCTGCTTCCTATATATTATTACAGTTTGCACAGTATGGGAATATCTTAAAACATGTGGTAAGGCTTACTTCTTTTCAGTTCAAGATTTAGTCTGAAGAAAAATAAGCTGTGAATTGAGAGAAACTGCTGCTGAATATTGTCTTGCTTTTTCCCAACTTTCTATTTTTTTTTTTT
>ML106303.1:134228-391960 GCA_003697995.1 Taxidea taxus jeffersonii | reverse complement strand
ATATATATATATATATATATATATATATCCTCATAATTGGTAGATCTGTTCGGAAGTGTAGGAGGCCTGGTTAAGGGAAGAACTCCATCATAAAGGAGAGGTATTTCTGCGTAATTTACTATAAGGTTCTTAGAATTCTTTCTGATATACCTTGCCCATTTGGCTGTTTTTTTTTTTTTTTTATTCAGTAACCATGAGTACCACCTGTGTCCTAAGGATTTTAGTGGTGAAAAGAGAAATAGTATATGAGCCTTACACTAAGGGAACTTCCACATGAGAAGATAAAACTGTATATACAAAGTTACACATGGGTACATATACCCATACACACAACTACAAAGATACATAGTAAATACTACGGCAGAAATACAAATCAGCCAAACACATTGTGAGTTCAGAGGACAGATCCACTCTTCCAAAATTGTACATTGCTAATCATTTGGTAAATGACTATAGAAAAAATTTATCAAAAATAATTTTTTTAAATTTCTGTGCATTTTGTTCATAGAAAAACTTTTTAAACATAGGAATCATATTGTATTGATGTATATTAACTCTGAGTCCAGTGAAGTTTAAGGCACAGAATATGCCTTGATACATTTTTCTGAACTAATATAAGTTTGCAATTAAGGCAGGTAGGATACCTTAATGGATCAGGGACAGTTTAAAACTTATCTCTGTTTGAAAACAGAATAGAGGTGTCTACCTGAGGGCATTACAAGAGAAGAACTTTCTAGAAAGGATCTTTGTGGGTATGAGATCTTAACCAGAGAATCTACTCTATCTATAGAGAAAGGGATTTTATAATTTATATAGATAATTCACAGAAACATTGGAAAAGGCTAAAAGAAATTGACTACAGGCTGAGTTGCCAGGACAATTTCTAGAGCCACACTCTAGAACTGGCTCAGCAAGGGAACTGCAACCTGTACCATATTCAGGAAGCTTTCAAACCAGGAAGCCACACCACAGTGCTAAGTACAGAACCAGGCTGACTCTGTAGCAATTCACAGAAGCAAAATTGATGTTTCATTCATGCCTCTTCTCTTTTCCCCACATAATTCAACTCTGAATTATTTTTGCATCTCTTATGAATGTATGTGACTAGCTGAACCTAAATCACATGTCTGCATTTTAGAACCAATAATTATTATTATTTATCATCATCATCATCATCTCCTGGCATAGCAGTGTTTATACTGTTGGGAACAAATAAATGATTTTTCCTGGTCTGAAATGAATAGAAAGAATCCTGGGACCCTGAGGGAGCCATCTTCCCAGACTGGAGATTAGAATCACTCAAGGGGAGCTGCAGATGACCAGCAGCTGTGTACAGTGGAGATTTGTTAGGAATAAGAAATCACTTCATCAAATTTTCTAGGCTGCTGAGTCCTTGATTAATTCACAAGGAAGTCCTCTTCTGGGATACAGATGCTGGAAATGATACAGGTTGCCAGAGAAAACAGCAATCTCTAAAAGCTGTCCCAGCCCACACCTCAGAGAACTATGACTGGAAGCTGAACTGGGAAACTGGTTTTTCTGCCAAGTGAATTCTCTTGCAGTGCCCTAACCAAGCCTCAAGTCTGCTGTTAGGAATAAAACTTCGAGACTTTCTTGTCCATGGAAACTGCTCATTTTCTGTTCATGTTTCCCGGCCTTGCAGCCTGATATTTCCCATTCCCTTTTCCCTAGTCACCCCATTCTCCTACCCATTAGCTCTTCTGTCCTGGAGTCACCTGTCCTATGACTTCTCTCCTTAGCTATTGATACCAAGTCTAAGGAATATGAGATTGTTCTATAATAATCCCCCTGATCAATAATTCAGGTGATCAGCACTTAGAGAAATGTTGATGGTCTAAGCATAAATGACTCTGTGCTTTCCATCAATCTTGACAGATGTGATCAAAGGGAAGTCTTTACTTCCTCTTAAATGGTCAGGACAGGGGCATCTGGGTGGCTCAGTGGGTTTAAGCCTCTGCCTTTTGCTTGGGTCATGATCCCAGGGTCCTGGGATTGAGCCCTGCATTGGGCTCTCTGCTCAGCAGGGAGCCGGCTTCCCTTCCATTCTCTCTGCCTGCCTCTCTGCCTACTTGTGATCTCTGTCTGTCAAATAAACAAATAAAATATTTAAAAACTATATAAATAAATAAATGGTCAGGACAAAATAACAAAATAAAGAGAAAAATGCTGCTTTCATGAAAAATCACGAATGAACCAGAATACATAAGGCTTTCAGATATAATATGCAAAAAATAAAATATCAGGCTAAGCAGTACAATCAAGTGAGAGCACTTCCAATATTATAGTTAGGTTACCAGCTAATAATCTAATTATTTTTCTGCCTAAGACCACATTCTTTCTCCTCAACTAGAGTAAACCTCTGAAAGGTGGAGAAAAGTCTCATATAGACTGTGGAACACATTGTTCATCTTGTACTAAGGGAGCTATACTGTTCAGGTGGATATGGAGACCAACCTTGTACTTTCTTGTTTATAATTTTCTTGTGTTATTTCAAAAATATCTCACCATTTCCTTCACAGTTTTCAAGATCAGTACATGTTACTACACATGGTAGTCTATAGTGGTGATTGTTCATAATTTATTTTCCCATGAGTTACCAAGTTGTAGGCTCTTTTGACTTTTTATAACAATAAAATTTATATTTAAATAATTACCTAGATAAATTCTCAAACTTTTTTGATTGACTGCCCTGCTGTATGCTAATCGACTATTCTTATCGGTGTAATTCTGTTGTTTCTTTCACTGCCAACTTCATTGTTGGAAGTCTTAGCTACCACATTTTCCATGTTTTGTTTTATTTTTTTTCATTTTTACAGACTTCTGAGTTTTTCTAAATTACCCCTCATTAACTTATACATTTCTACGACTTTTAACCTCAGTTTTCAAATTTCTTGTTTTATCTGATTCATATTCCTAATAAACAGTTTTAAATCATTTATGATTTGAAAACATCACGTAAAAATGTTAGGAACTTTGTACTCTTAAAGAACCCTAGTGATACTAAATGCAGTCTCGCCACTGGAAAAAAAAAGATTTAAAGCATGTGGACATGTAAATTGATATTTTTGGTGAGAATCAATGATTTTGTCGAATCAGAGACCAAAAAAAATGCCCACTGCTCTTTTTTTGTTTTAAGATTTTATTAATTATTTTAGAGAGAGAGGGATATCATGAATTGGGGAAGGAGCAGAAGGAGAGGGAGAAGAAGAAGCAGACTCCTGTCTGAGCAGAGAGCCCGATGCAGGTCTCAATCCCAGGGCCCTGGGATCATGACCTGAGCTGATCAGCAGGCAGAAACTTAATTTACTGAGCCACCAAGGTGCTTCCAGCCCCCCACTTTTTTTTTTTTTAAACATAAACTAACCTGCAGATACTGTGGAATAGCAGGAACCACTTCTGGCACTGAAAATGAACAATCAGGTCACTGCACTGGGGCACCCTGATTAATCTGCTATAACTGTTGTATTAAAACTACCAGTTTTACTCACCACAGATTTTAAAGGGTAAACTTGTCAATTTGTCAGTGGATGTTTAAAAAGGAAAACTAATTGTTTTGACCAAAAGAATCAAGCCAACAAGTGAGACAACAAGACCTGCATGGTTCAGAGGAGTAGGTCAATTTGCTTAAACCAATTAAATAATCCCTTCCATCATAAGAGCATGCAGCATCAAATCAAACCCCACTCCTATGTCTGGAATAGTGGAACAATGAGAAGAAACTGGGTCTTCAATCACTTTCTGAGGTCATAGATTTGTCCCCACTTTGGGCTTCCCAATTGCATCCTTGTTGATGGTTCTATTGGTAATAGTAACACATATAGTACCTACAAGAAATGTTCCAAGTGCTTTTCATACTAACTCATTTAATCCCCATTTTAAAAAAATAAGAAGAAACCTTAGAGGTTGTTTCTATAAATATTCCATTTTACAGATGAGGAAAATAATGTACAGAGAGGTTAGCACAGTGTGCAAAGAAGCAAGCATTGCATCCTGAAGTTTGGTTCTAGAGTCCATGTTCTTGATCACTACCTATATAGCCTTTCTTTTTTTTTTTAAGATCTTTATTTGTTTATTTGACAGACAGAGATCACAAGTAGGCAGAGAGGCAGGCAGAGAGAGAGGAGGAAGCAGGCTCCCCACAGAGCAGAGAGCCCGATTTGGAACTCAATCCCAGGACTCTTATCATGACTTGAGCCGAAGGCAGAGGCTTTAACCCACTGAGCCACCCAGGTGCCCGACTATATAGCCTTTCAAAGAATGGCCTCAAAACAGCTGCTGCTTATTGAGATGCTTACAATGTGCTATACACTGCCTCAGTGCTTCCTGTATATGTAAATGTATACTCCTTTTAATACCCATATCAAATACGTGCCTCTGCCAGATTGGCTGCGCTTGCTTATAAACACCATATGTGAGATCCATTGAAAAAGTAGAAGTTGAGTTTTCAGGTACTCCTTCTAGAAGTTACAGTGTGAATTATTACAGTGAAGTAACCACACCCCTCATAAGCTCTGTCCTCCTAGGAAAGCTAAAGACAGCAGTTATGCTCATTTCACTGGTTTGTTTCAGGAATCACATGGACTGGCTTGCAGAACCTATTGTCCTTTATAAAGCTTGCCTGTCCCGTGTCCCTTGGTGCCTGCTCCCCTGCATGCTGCCCTCTCTCCAGGTTCCCTCCTGCCACTTCGCAAGAGTTGACTTTGCTCAGAATATTTTCTGGATCTATGGCTTCTGTATAAAACAGAGCCACTCATCCTCTGAGCCTCCTCCTGGATAACTTAATTCCTCTTAATGAGACATCACACTGGTATATCTGAAGGAGTTCAGAATATGCCAGTATGGGACAAAAATTATTTTGAGCATAAGGTCCTGAAATCTCTTACGTGCCTAGAAGTAAAGCTTCCTTTAAAAACTCAAGTTGTCTTAAATCCCCTTCCTGGGAACAACCAGGGAAGACTCACTCATCACCAGAGATGAGAAATCTCTATACGACACCTAAACAGACATGGTCACAAAACTATCATCTCCCGCATCTGTACTCCAAAGGACCCATTCATCCTTCTGTAAAGGTCCTTCATTTGCTTTCCTTTAAGTGTCCTTTCTCCTCCTTCACATTCCCCTATTAAGATAGTATATAAGTCCCAAATTCTAACTGCCTATTTGAGCCACATTTTTGCGAACTCTCAAACCTATGTGATTATATTTTGTCTTTTCTCCTGCTAATCTGTCTTTTGTCAGTTTAATTCAAAGGCTCCTAAGCACTGAACATTAAAAAGTATCTAACTCTAATGTGAGTTAGAGTGTTAATGGCTACGGTTTAATAGTTCCACACTACCAGTTGAATAGCAGTTATCTTGTGAGGACATTGGAGGTAGATTCAGTGGTAGGTTTATAACATTTTCCTGCATTTTTTGTAGACATCTATAATTTTTAAAAGTAGATTTAAAAATGTGTTCCATACAAAAGCATTGTGAAGACGCTGCCCAGCTCCTGACACCACATGAAGTTGTCCACCGTAATTAATCTGGGCACCGTGCAAGCTATTTAGCATAATGTGACCTTGACACTTAGTAAGTATAGCTTCAAT
The DNA here is from genome assembly GCA_003697995.1 of Taxidea taxus jeffersonii. Lineage (NCBI taxonomy): Eukaryota > Metazoa > Chordata > Mammalia > Carnivora > Mustelidae > Taxidea > Taxidea taxus. Next base: position 386,352 of record ML106303.1, on the reverse strand, counting down.
TAGGATATGGGCCACTTATAGAACTGTGGCCAAACACATATCTATGTAGGAATTTTAGAATTGGGAGTGAAAAGGACAAATATTCTCATTTTCTTTAGCTGGAGGTGAAATGTGCATTTGGAAGCTACGGGGAAGGCACTTGTAACCGTATGGACCTGAGAAGCAGGCAGAATGAATATTGGTAGATGGGCTGGGCAGAGAGAGAGAGAGAGAGAGAGAGAGAGAAATAGAATGCAACCCATTGTAGAGGCAAGAAAATATGAGCAATGGAGAAAAGGTTTGGAGAATTTCTAATCTAATTCTAGTTCCTTCTAGCCCATGTCACAGTCTCTGATAAGTTACTGCCTTCTTAAACTGGCTGAAGTCTGTTTCTTATATTTGTAAGCAAGAGAATTAAAGATTATGAAACATTAGTCTATTTTAAAGTGCTGTTAATGACAGATGATGTGTGTTTGTGCATCATCTTTAAGTAGTCTCTTTGGCAGAGGACTGCTAAGAACAATACATCTTAAATCAAAGGACTGAACCACTATTGTTGATAATTGTACATGTCATGTCAGGACAGTGGGGAATATATTTTATATATTGAGTAGCCTTCCAATACCTCTTCAAATTCCATACTTTATAATGTGTTTTAAGGCAGTAACACTAATGTTGCACCTGGGCAACTATCAATTCATGACTTTTGAGTCACACTTTCTGTCTTCATAATGAAAACGCAAGTTAATCCTGAACATCATTGCCTGAAATGTCAACAAGGCCAGCCATTATGCCTCTGGTTACCCTGGTGACTGTGGAGGGATGAGTTGCTCTCCTCACCCCTTCTCTCTTTTGACTGTTAGCCCGCAGGCACTGGCAGATGTTGTTGTGGTCAGGCCCAAACTGATTAAATCTCTTCAACCTGGAGCAGTAAAGACAAAGATATTTCAGGGAATAGTACCCAAAGATTAACTGATGTTGTCAGAGCTGTGATGTGTGAACAAATTATAATTTGTGTTTGCAGCAAAAGTCAATTAATTGGATCTTGTCCTACATGTTTGATATGACTTATCAGATATTCATGCTTTAACTTCAGCTGAGAAAATAGTGTTGTGTGATTTTTAACACATTTTTTATTTCAAAAAAGTGAAGTGCTTTTATTCTTATGAAAGAACTTTAAGTTCTACAAGGATACTACATTTCCTGGCTGCAGTAGAAAATTAAAGATACTAGCCATGTTGTACAAATAATAAATTGAGCAAATATATTTGTTTCATGCCTACCATGTAATAACCTACTGTTCTAGGTACTACGGAAACCACTGTGAAGAAACAGGTGATGCCATGCCTTTGGGAATCTATTTTAATTCTAGGTTGTAGAACAGAAAACAAAGGAAGGAGGTCAAAGAATGGCAAATGACATGGAAGGGAAAAAAAGACATGGAAGGGGATGGTAGTGCCTTAGTGGAAGGAGTTTTCATTTAAAGCGCAGTTGTCTCATGAAGGCTTTGTTGAGCAAAAGCACAAGATGAGGGAACAAACTACACAGTATCTAGGGAAAAAATGTCCCATATGGGAAAAACATCAAACACATTGTCCCTGAAATAGGAGTTTGCAGGCATATTTGAGGACCTGCAAAGCAATGTGGTCTAGCTGAGCAAGTAAAGAGTAGTAGCATATCATGTCTGAGAGGTTAAAAATGGAGATCATATTCCAGAGGCCCTCATTTATGAATATAACAATTTGATTTTGATTCAAGTAAAATGAAAAATTATTGGAAGATTTTAAGCAAAAATTTAGCATGATGTGAGTTATGTTTTTTAAAAGTGTTATTGAAGTAAATAATATAGTATACTGTTCACCCATTTATAATGTACATTTCAGTGTTTTTTAAATATATTCACAGGGTGGCTCTGTCAGTCAAGCCTCCAACTCTTGATTTTGGCTCAGATCATGATCTCAGGGTCATGAGATAGAGGCCTGCTTGGGGCTCCGTAGTCTGCAGGGAGTCTGCTTCTCTCCCTCTCCCTCTGCCCCTCCCACCATGCTCTTTTTCTCATACTTTCTCTCTCTCTCAATAAATAAATAAATCTTTAAGTAAATTTAAATTCACTCAAAACCACAAAGAGATACCACTTCACAACCACTAGGGTGGCTGCAGTAGAAGATTATCAAATGCTGGCAAAGATCTGAAGATTGTGCAGACATCACCATAGTATAATTTTAGAGCATTTTTGTTTTCCCCAAAAGAAAACCTGTGTGCATTTGCAGTCACTCCTCATTGCTCCCCTCTATACTTTTCTTTCCCACCCCTTAGCAAGCACATGATTCATAATCTGCCTTCTGTTTCTATGCATTTGTTTCTCTCACTTAGCATATTTTCAAAGTTAACAGAGATTGTTATCTGTATTAGTATTATTCCTTTTATTGTTGAATATTATTTCTTGTATGGATATGGCACATATTTTTCATCCATTCATCAGTTCATAGACATCTACATTGTTTTTAATTTTTTGGCTACCATGAAAAATGCTCCTGTGAACATTTATGTACAAATTTTTGAGTGAACATGTATTTTTGTTTATTTTGGGATATATAACCAGGAGTGAGATTGCAGGGTCACATGGTAACATTATATTTAACATTTTAAAGAACTGCCAGACTGTTTTCCAAAGTGACTTCTCCATTTTAAATTCCCATGATCAGTGTATGAAGGTTCTCATTTCTCTAAATCTTTGCTAGCACTTGATAATCTTCTACTGCAAGCACCCTAGTTGCTGTGAAGTGATATCTCATTGTGGTTTTGATTGAATTTTCCTATGACTAATTGTGATGAACAGTTTTTCATATGCTTAGTTATACTTGTATATCTTCTTTAGAGAAATGCCTATTCAAATGCTTTGTACATTTTTTAATTGGATTATTTGTCATTTTAAGAGTCATATGTGGAGGTGCCTGGGTGGCTCAACTGGTTGAGTTGGTACGACTCTGGTTATGATCTCATAGGTATGAGATTGAGCCCTATGTCAGGTTTCCTGTTCAGTAGGGAGTCTGCTTGAGTCTCTCTCTGTGTCCGCACCCCATCTCCTTGCTTACCCACTCTCTCTCTAAAATAAATAAATAAATCTTAAAAAAAAAAATCATGAGGCATGTGGGTGGCTCAATGGTTTAAGCACCTGCCTTTGGCTGAGGTTGTGATCTTAAGGTCCTGGGATCAAGCCCAGCATGGGGCTCTCCACTCAGTGGGGAGTCTGCTTCTCCCTCTCACTATCCCTCTATATGCTCACTCTCTCTCAAATAAACAAACAAATAAAGTCATATGTGTTCTTTAGATCTTCTGTACATAAACCTGTTATCAGATAAATGATATTCAAATATCTTCTCACATTCTATGGGATATCTTCTCAGTTTACTTATGGTATTATTTTCGGCAAAAAAACAGTTTTAAACTTTGGTGTAGTACAATTTATCTAATTTTCTTCTGACACTTGTATTTTTGATATTGTGTCTAACATATCATGACTAACTCGAGGTAATAAAGATTTATGTCCATGTTTTCCTGTAAGAGTTTTACAGTTTTATCCCCTACATACAAGTTTATGACCATTTAAAGTTAATTTTTTAAATTTAATTTGATTTTTTCAGTGCTCCAATATTCATTGATTATGCACCACACCCAGTGCTCCACGCAGTATGTGCCCTCCTTAATGCCCACCACCAGGCTCACCCATTCCCCACCCCCTCCCTTCCCAAACCCTCAGTTCATTTCTCAGAGGTGTGAAATAGAGTCAAATGTTATTCTTTTTCATATATATACCCATTCTTAGCACCATTGTTGAAGAAAATTGTTTTCCCCCCAAATAATCTGTCTTGAAATTCTTGTGAAACTTAACAAACTGTAAATGTAAGAGTTTATTTGTGGATTCTCCGTTCTATTCTGTTATCTGTTTTGAGACTTGTTCATACCAGTACAACATGGTCTTGATTTTAGCTGTATAGTAAGTTTTAAAATTGAGAAGTGTGCCTGCCTAACTCTAGTTGATTCTAATGTCTAATCCTTTTTATATGTTGTTGTATTAGTTTGCCAGTATTTGTTGAGGAATTTTGTATGATTCATAGGAGCTATTAGACTTTAGTTTTCTTTTGATATCTTTGTCTGGTTTTGATATCGGTTATTCTGATTCTATAGAATAAGTTGGGAAGTGTTCCCTATTCTATTTTTCTTAGAAGAGCTGGTGAAGGGTTGGTATTATTCCTTGAAAGTCTGGTAAAATTCAGTAGTGAAAGTTATCTGAACCTGGATTTTTGGCCTTGTGAGAAATTTTAAATTACTAATTAAATCCCTTTACTTGCTATGCATCTATTTAAATTTTCTGATTCTTAAATAATTTTCAGTAATTCATTTGTTTATAGAATCTTCCCATTTCAACTATTATTTACTCTGTTGCTATACATAACTGTTATTCACAGTATTTTCTTAAAATTACTGTCTCCCCAAGTTCATCTTAATTTTAATAATTTCCCCTTTTCTCTTGTTTCTTTTGTTTTACTTGGTCAGTCTTCCAGTTTTATTTATCAATATGTGTTTCCACTGCATTCTTTTTTTTAAGATTTTATTTATTTATTTGACAGAGAGAGAATTCACAAGTAGGCAGAGAGACAGGCAGAGAGAGAGGGGGAAGCACGCTCCCCACTGAGCAGAGAGCCCAATGTGGTGCTTAATCCCAGGACCCTGAGACCATGACCTGAGCCAAAGGCAGAGGCTTAACCCGCTGAGCCACCCAGGTGCCCCTTTCCACTGCATTCTTTCTTACTATCTTTTGTCTGCTTACTTTGTGTTCAGTTTGCTCTACTTTATTTATTTTTTAAATTTTATATATATATATTTTTTTTTTATTTAAGCTTTTTTATTTAAACATATAATGTAACCTCACCACCCTCTCCCAACCCCTCTGCCCCCCACCACCCTCAGTTTGTTTTATGACATTAAGAGTCTCTTTTGTTTTGTCTCCCTCCCGATCCCATCTTGTTTCATTTTTTCTTTTCCTACCACCTTAACCCCCACCCCCGTTGCATCTTCACTTCCTCATATCAGGGAGATCATGTGATAGATGTCTTTCTCCAGTTGACTTATTTCGCTAAGCGTAATACGCTCTAGTTCCATCCATGTCATTGCAAATGGTAAGATTTCTACTTTATTTTTTAAGGGAGAATGTTGATTTGACATCTTTCTTCTTTTTAGATATAGGTATGACAATTAATAATATCCCTCTGAATGCTGCTTTAGCTATATCTAATATGCTTTGGTATTTTATATATTGGTAGTTGGTATCTTCCCATTCATCTCTAAAAATTTTTTTAAATTTTCTTTGTGATTTCTTCTTTGACCTTTTATTTAATAGTGTGTCTTTTAATTTCTACATATTTGTGAATTTAGCAAATTTTCTTATGGTCAGGGGATGTATTTTATACTTCAGTTCTTTTTTTTCTTAATCATTTTTTTCATCTTCAGAACTGCACCCTTTAATCCTCATCACCTATTTAACTCATCCTCCCACCCTCCTCCCCTCTGGTAACACTTTGTTCTCTCTAGTTAAGAGGCTATTTCTTGGTTTGTTCCTATGTTTGTTTGTTTCCTTTTTCATTTGTTTGTTTTTTAAACTCCACATGTGAGTGAGATCATATGGTATTTGTCTTTGTCTCACTGACTTATTTCACTTAGGATTATACTCTCTCGCTATATCCATGTTGTTGCAAATGGCAAGATTTAATTCTTTTTATGGCTGAATAATATTCAGATTGTGTGTATGTGTGTGTGTGTGTGTGTGTGTGTGTGCCATTTATCCACTCATCTATTGATCAGCCTCTGGGCTGCTTCCATAGTTTGACTATTGTAAATAATACTGCAGTAAACATAGGAGTGCATGTATGCCTTTGAATTAGTGTTTTTGTAGCTTTTGGGTAAATACCCAAGAGTATAATTCCATGGTCATAGGGTAGTTCTATTTTAAACTTTGGGGGAACCTCTATACAGTTTTCCACAATGGATGCACTGATTTGCATTCCTACCAACAGTGTACAAGAGTTCCTTTTTCTGCACCTTCTCACCAATGCTTGTTTCTTGTGTTTTTTTTTTATTGATTTTATCCATTGTGAGAGATATGGGATGATACCTCATTGTAGTTTTGTTTTGCATTTCCCTGATGATGAGTGATGTTGAGCATCTTTTCATGTGCCTGTTGGCCATCTGGATCTCTTCTTTGGAGAAGTATCTTTTCAAATCTTCTGTGCATTATTTAATTGGACTATTTGGGTTTGGGTTATTGAGTTGTATCAGTTCTTTACATATTTTGTACATTAACCCTTTATCAGATATCATTTGCAAATATTTCCCTATTCACTAGCTTGCCTTTTACTTTTGTTGATTGTTTCTTTAACTTTCAACTTTTTTTTTTCGATGTAGCCCCAATAATTTGCTTTTGCTTTTGTTTCTCTTGCCTCAGTAGACCTATCTATAAAAATGTTGGTGGCCAATGCCAGAGAGGTTAGTGCCTGTCAAAGATTTTTTATAGTTTCACGTCTCATATTTATGTATTTAATCCATTTTGAGTTTATTTTTGTATGTGATGAAAGAAAGTGGCCCAGTTTCAATTTTTTGCATATAGCTGTCCAGTTTTCACAATGCCATTTGTTAAAGATATTGTCATTTTCTCATTTCTCATTTTCTCATATTTATTCTTCTTTTGTCAAAAGATTAACTGGTCATAGAATTGTGGGTTTACTTCTGGGTTTTCTATTCTATTCCACTGATCTATGTCTATTTTTGTGCCAGTAACATACTGTTTTAATTACTAGTACTTTGTAATACAACTTAAAATCTGGAGTTGTGATATTTCCAGTTTTTCTTTTTCAAGATGCTTTGGCTATTCAGGGTCTCTTTGGTTTCATACAAATTTGGGGACTGTTTGTTCTAGTTCTGTGAAAAAGGCTGTTGTCATTTTGATAAGGATTGCATTAAATGTGTAGATTGCTTCAGGTAGTATAGACATTTTAACAATATTTGTTCTTCCAACTCATGAGCATGGAATGTCTTTCCATTTTTTTGCATCATCTTGAATTTCTTTCATCATTGTTTTATAGCTTTCAGAGTACATGTCTTTCCCCTCTTTAGTTAAGTTTATTCCTAGATATTTTTTTGTTGTTGGTATAATTATAAATGAGATTGTTTTCTTAATTTCACTTTCCATTGTTTTATTATTGGCATACAAGAATGCAGCATATTTCTATACATTGACTTTGTATTCTTTAACTTTACTTATTCTTTAACATTGACTTTGTATTTCTTTAACTTTAACTTAACTTTCTTTTTATTTACAAGTTCTAATAATTTTGGTGGAATCTTTAGAGTTTTCTATATATAGTATCATGTCATTTGCAAGTTATGAAAATTTTTCCTTTTCCTTACCAATTTAGATGTTTTCTTTAAGTTGTCTAATTGCTGTGACTAGGATTTCTAGTACTGTGTTGAATGAAAGTGTTGAGAAAGGACATCCCTATCTTATTCTAGAACTTAGGGGAAAAGTTTTCAGTTTGTTATCATTTAGTATGATGTTGGCTGTGGCCTTTTCCTAAGACAGAGGAGATAGAGGGAAAGAAAGAGAAAGTGAAAGAGGCAAAGCATAAAACAGACTCTTAACCATAGGGAATAAACTGAGGGTTGCTAGAAGAGAGGTGGGTAGGGGGACGGGTTAAATGGATGATGGGTATTAAGAAGGGTCCCTGTTGTTATGAGCACTGAGTGTTGTATGTAAGTGATGAATCACTAAATTCTACTCCTGAAACTAATATTACTCTACATGTTAACTAACTGGAATTTATATAAAAACTTGAAATATAAAATAATAAATAAAGCCTCTTTTACATTGAGGTATGTTCCCTCTAGACCTACTTTGTAGAGTGTTTTTATCATGAATGGATGTTGTACTTTGTCAGATGCTTTTTTCTGCACCTATTGAAATTACTATATGTTTTTTGTCCTTTCTGTTATTGATGTGACGTATCACATTGATTGTTTTGCAAATATTAAACCATCCTTGCATCCCAGTAATAAATACCACTTGATAGTGGTTCATGATTTTTTAAAAAATATTGTTGGATTTGGTTTTCAAATATTTTGTTGAGGGTTTTTGTATCTATATTCAATGAGAAATATTCGCTTGTTGTTCTCTCTCTCTCTCTTTTTGTGATGTCTTTATCTGGTTTTGTTATCAGGGTGGTTCTGGCCTCAGAATGAATTTGGAAGTTTTCCTTCCTCTTCTATTTTTTGCAACAGTTTGAGAAGAAGAGAAATTAATTCTTTAAATATGTGGTAGAATTCACTTGTGAAGCCATCTGGTTCTGGACTTTTGTTTGTTGGGAATTGTTTGATTGCTGTTTCAGTTTCATTGATGGTAAATGGTCTGTTTCATTTTTCTGTTTCTTTCTGCTTCAGTTTTGGTAGATTATATGTTTCTAGGAATTGATCCATTTCTTCTAATTTGTCCAATTTGTTGGCCTGTGGGTTTTCTTAATATTCTTTTATAGTTGTTTGTATTTTTGTGATGTTGGTTGTTATTTCTCCTCTCTCATTCATAATTTTATCTGTTTGGGTCTTCTCTTTCTTTCTCTCTCTCTCAATGAGTCTTGCTAGAAGTTTACCACTTTGTTGATCTTTTTGAAGACCAAGGTCCTGGTTTCATTGATCTGCTCTATTGTGTTTTTAGTTTCTATATAATTTACTTTTGCTGTAATCTTTATCATTTCCTTCCCTCTTCTGGGTTTGGGTTTTGTTTGTTCTTCTTTTTCTAGCTCCTTTAAGTGTAAGGTTAGGTTGTTTATTTAAGATTTTTTATGCTTTTTGAGGTAGGCCTATGTTGCTATACTTCCCTCTTAGGTCTACTTTTGCTGCATCCTAAAGATTTTGAACTGTTGTGTTTTCGTTTTCATTTGTCTCCATGTAATTTTTTTTTCTTCTTTGATTTCTTGGTTGACCCATTTATTCTTTAATAGCATGTTATTTAACCTCCATGTTACATGTACTCTTTCCAGATTTTTTTCTTGTGGTTGATTTCTTATTTCATACTGTGGTAAGAAAAGATTCATGGTATGACTTCAATTGTTTTGAATTTGTTGAGGCCTGTTTTGTGGCCTGAGTTCTGTGTGCATTTAAAAAGGATGAATACCCAACTTTTGTATCAACATGGACAGGACTGGAAGAGATTATGCTGAGTGAAATAAGCAGAGAGAGTCAATTAATTATCATATGGTTTTGCTTATTTGTGGAGCATAACAAATAACACAGAGGGCATGGAGAGATGGAGAGGAGAAGGGAGTTGAGGGAAATTGGAGGGGGAGATGAACCATGAGAGACTATGGACTCTGAAAAACAATCTGAGGGTTTTGAAGGGGTGGGGCAGCCTGGTGGTGGGTATTATGGAGAGCATGTATTGCATGGAGCACTGGGTGTGGTGCATAAACAATGAATTCTGTTACACTGAAAATAAATAAATAAATAAATAAGAGGACAAGAGTGGCATGGGAGTCATTGGATTACCTGCTTCAAGACAGACACTAATTGACAAGGACAGCCATTAGGGCAGAATTTCAGGCAGCTTCTAGTCTGGTGGGGTTAGGGTCTTTGGTTCTGTCTTCTTGAAGTTGTTGGCACCAAGACTTTGGAGATGGCAAGGCTAAAGGACTTGGATTTATCATGTTAAAAAAACTTTAGAGTGGCAAGAAAGACTTGCTCTCAACAAGTTGGATGGGATCCATTAAGCTGCAGGGAACACATCATTTAAGTGTTTAAAGAACTTTTCGTATATGATAAAAGTCTGATTTCATTATTCTTCGTGTGGGTATCTGGTTTTCCCAACACCATTTATTGAAAAGACTATCCTCTCCCTGTTGTGTGTTTTTAGAAACTCTAACTATGAGGTGGTGAATAGGTTAATTAGTTTCATTTTAGTATTCATTTCATAATGTCTATGCATATCAATATGTCACATTATACACTTTAAATGCGATTTTTATTTGTCAAGTTATATCTCAATAAAACTAGAAAAAGAGGGAAAAAAAAGAATGTGTGTTCTTCTGTTTTAGGATGGAATTGTTCTGAATATGTCTGTTAAATCCATCTGGTCCATTGTGTCATCAAAGTCACGTTTCCTTGTTGATTTTCTGTTTGGATGATCTGTCTGTTAATGTAAGTGGAGTAGTAAGTCCCCTACTATTTTTTATTCCTATTAATTATTTCTTTTATGTTTGTTATTAAATGTTTTATGTACTTAGGTGCTCTCATGTTGGGGGGCATACATATTTACAATTGTTTTATTCTCTCGTTGGATTGTCCCTTCATTATTATATAGTGTCCTTCTTTGTCTCTTGTTACAGTCGTTGTTTTAAAGTCTATTTTGTCCAATATAAGTATTGCTACCCTAGCTTCTTTTTTTCACCCATTTACATATTCAATGTTTCTCCATCTCCTTCCTTTCAATCTTTAGGTCTGAAATATATTTATTGCATGCAATATATAGATGGATTAGTGGGGTTTGTTTGTTTGTTTGTTTGTTTGTTTGTTTTTTTAATCCTTTCTGTTACCTTACATCTTTTGATTGGAGCATTTAGGTCATTTACATTCAAAGTAATTATTGATAGGTAAGAGATATACAAACAACAAAGAGAAAAGGATCCAAGTATATCACTAAAGAAAGCCAACAAATTATGAAAGAACAAGAGAAATATCAGAGAAAATATACAGAAATAACCACAAGACAAGTAACGAAAAGGCAATAAATATATATCTCTTACTGGTTTTTGATTTGTGGTTACCGTTAGCTTTGTATATAGCATCTTCTGTATATAGCAGTCTGTATTAAGTTGATGGTCACTTAAGTTTAAAACCATTCTTTATTCCCCCCTCTCCCACATTTTAGGTATATGGTGTCATATTTTTGAACCTTTTATTTTATGAATTCCTTGAATGATTTCTACAAAAGTAACTATTTTTGCTGCTTTTGTGTTTTTTTACTTTTCATACTCTAACTTATGGTCCTTCTTTCCACTCAAGAGAGTCTCCTTTAATGTTTTTTGTAGGGCTGGTTTAGTGATCATGAACTCCTTTAGTTTTCTTTTATCTGAGAAACCTTTTTTTTTTTTTCAAAATTTTATGTATTTATTGAGAGATAGAAACAGTGCACAAGGTAGGGGAAGGGCAGAGAGACAAGCAGACTCCCCACTGAGCAGGGAACTTGATGTGGGGCCTGATCCCAGGATCCTAAGATCATGACTTGAGCTGAAGTCAGACATTTAAGTGACTGAGCCACTCAGTCACCTCAGTGTGAGAAACTTTATCTCTCCTATTCTGATCTTGCAGAATACAGTATTCTTGGCTGCAAATTTTTCCCTTTCAGTATTTTTAATATGTCATGCCAGTCCTTCTAGTCTTCAAAGTTTCTGCTGGAAATTCCACTGATAGCCTTATGAGGTTTCCTTTGTATATAACTATCTTCTTTTATCTTGCTGCTTTAAGTTTTGTCTTTTGTTTTGTTTTTTTGTTTGTTTTTGTTTTTGTGCTACTTTTTGCCATTTTAATTACTATATGTCTTGGTGTGAATCTCTCTGGGTAAAATTTAGGGGTGAGGATATTTCTGTGCTGCCTGGATCTGGATAACTATTTATTTCTCCAGATTAGGAAATCTTTCAGCTATTATTTCTTCAAATAAATTTTCTGCCCCCTTATCTCTTCTGAGCTTCTTATAACATGGATGTTATTATACTTGATGGAGTCACTGAGTTTATCTTAGTCTATTCTTAATTTGTGTAATTTTCCTTCCCTTTTTTGCTCAGCTTCATTACCTTCCATTATTCTCTCTTCCTGATCATTAATTCATTCCTCAGCACCTAGCGTGATATTTATACCATGAAGTGTATTTTTAATTTCATTTATTATATTCTTGATCTCTGATTGGTTCTTTTTTCTCTCTGCATTAAGGATCTAACTGATGTTCTCCATTATTTTCTCCAGTCCAGTGAGTATATTTGTGATCATTACTTTAAGTTCTGTATCAGGCATGTTAATTTTATCTGTTTTGCTTTGGTCTCTTGGTGTGGTTTGATCCTATTCTTTCATTTGGGAGATGTTTCTTTGTCTCCTCACTTTTTCTGATTCTGTATCTGTTTCTCTGTGTTAGGAAAGTCAACTACTTCTCTTGTTTTTAATGGTATTAGCCTTATGAAGAAGAGGTCCTATAATACCCTGCAGTTCAGTGACCCCTGTGCCCCAGGGTCTGTTGCTTCAGAGAGGTCTCCTATGTGATTTGCATGTGCTCTGATTTGAGTCTTGGCCTCTTTTTCCTTCAGTCTAGTTGTTTACAGAGACTTTCTTTGCTTATTGTGGGCAGCAAATTGGGTGGTGGTCTTCTTCTGAAAGGAGACCTCCCCACTACCACTGCCAGAACTGAGGTCCCACAAATGCACAGGTCAGGGAATATGGTGTTGTCAGGATTTGTGATGGGTCGTCTGGGAGGGGGGGTTACAGTGCTAGGACTCAAGGACCATGACTGGGAAGGGCAGAACCTCCAAAGCATGGAGAGGGGGAGCTTGGGGCAAGCAACTTAGGTAAGGAGTATGAATGCTATACTGGTTCCTGCCAATGGCCATTGCTTATGCGGGGGGACAGGGGAAGGAAATGGCACCTGCCAACTCCTTTGTTTCTATAGGGGTCTCCCAATGAATCCTGTCTCTCTGGGAGCATTCTGAGATGAGCAAATAAATCTCTGTCCCCTTTACCCACAGTGTTTTTCGAACTACTGGTTCTACACTGTATCTGCACAGACTGTTTGACATCCTTGTCTCTTTAAGGGCAAGGTCTCTGCTTCTTAATGCTTTCCAGGCTCTCCCAGAGGTGAGTCCACTGATTTTTAAAATTCTAGGCTTTAAGTCCTGATGGTTTTAAGAACTCATGGAATTTGGCCTTCTCATTTTCAAAGGCAAATATTCCAGAGATTTGTCCTTCCTGCCACAGGTCTCCCTAGTGTGAAAGTCTGTTTTCTGCTTTTCTCTGCATCACCAGCTCTCTCCCCTCCATGGATGGCCATACTCTGTTTCACTCCCAAACTGCATCTTCACCTTCCCTATCTTCTTGGATGTGACCTCTTCCCTGCTTTTAGTTGTGGAGTTTGTTCTGCTCGTCTTGCATCATTTCCTGGCTCATTTATGCTGTTGTGAGTCTTACCTAGTATCCATGGTTAGAGGTAAGTTTAGGGTCCTCCTACTCTGCTATCTTCCCAGCAGACTATGCTTCAGTTCTTCAAACTTTATTGGTGATTGTTTTATGGCTTAGCATATAGTCTTTCCTGGAGAAAGTCCATGTGCTTGAGAAGAATATATATTCTGCTGTTGCTGGATAGAATGTTTTATAGATATCTGCTAGGTCTACTTGTTTTATGGTATTATTCAAGTCTATTATTTCTTTGTCAATCTCTTTTCTAGTTTTTCTTTCCAGTATTGAGAGAGAAGTGTTAAAGTCTTTATCATTGTTGTATTGTCTATTTCACTCTTCAGTTATATCAGGGTTTTCTTCATGTATTTTGAAGCTTTTTTTAGGCATATATATCCTTATTACTATTGTATCTTCCTGATGCAGTGACTATTTTATCTTTAAGAGATAATGCTCCTTAATTTTTTTTTTCTTTTAGTCTCTTCATCTTTTTTTTTTTTTTAAAGATTTTATTTATTTATTTGACAGAGAGATCATATGTAGGCAGAGAGGCAGGCAGAGAGAGAGGAGGAAGCAGGCTCCCCGCCGAGCAGAGAGCCGGATGCGGGGCTTGATCCCAGGACCCTGAGACCATGACCTGAGCCGAAGGCAGAGGCTTTAACCCACTGAGCCACCCAGGCACCCCATAGTCTCTTCATCTTTTGTTAACTTTTTTTGCTTTAAAATCTATTTTATCTAGGGGCGCCTAGGAGACTCAGTGGGTTAAAGCCTCTGTTTTTGGCTCAGGTCATGATCTCAGGGTCCTGGGATCAAGTCTGCATGGGGCTCTTCGCGTAACAGGGAGCCTGCTTCGCCCCCCCCCCCCTGCCTGCCTCTCTGCCTACCTGTGATCTCTGTCTGTCAAATAAATAAATAAAATATTTTTCCACATTTCTTTACTTATTTACTTTTTTATAAACATATAATGTAACCCACCACCCTCTCCCGACACCATTTCCCCCCACCCCCCTCAGTTTGTTTTATGACATTAAGAGTCTCTTTTGCTTTGTCTCCCTCCTGATCCCATATTGATTCATTTATTCTTTTCCTACCCCCTTAACCCCCAACCCATTTGCATCTCCACTTCCTCATATTAGGGAGATCATATGATAGTTGTCCTTCTCCGATTGACTTATCTCGCTAAGCATAATACCCTCTAGTTCCATCCACATCATTGCAAATGGCAAGATTTCATTCATTTCTTTTGATGGCTGCATAGTATTCCACTATATATATATATGTCACTTCTTCTTTATCCATTCATCTGTTGATGGACATCTAGTTTCTTTCCATAACTTGGCTATTGTGGACATTGATGCTATAAACATTCGGGTGCACATGCCCCTTCAGATCACTATGTTTGTATCTTTAGCATAAATACTCAGTAGTGCAATTGCTGGGTCATAAGGTAGCTCTATTTTCAACTTTTTGAGGAACCTCCATGCTGTTTTCCAACGTGGTTGCACCAGCTTGCTTTCCCACCAACAGTGTAGGAGGATTCCCTTTCTCTGCATCCTCACCAGCATCTGTCATTTCCTGACTTGTTCATTTTAGCCATTCTGACTGGTGTGAGGTGGTATCTCATTGTGGTTTTGATTTGTATTTCCCTGATGCCCAGTGATGTGGAGCACTTTTTCATGTGTCTGTTGGCCATCTGGATGTCTAATTCACAGAAATGTCTGTTCATGTCCTCTGCCCATTTCTTGATTGGATTATTTGTTCTTTGGGTGTTGAGTTTGCTAAGCTCTTTAAAGATTTTGGACACTAGCCCTTTATCTGATATGTCATTTGCAAATATCTTCTCCCATTCTGTCAGTTATCTTTTGGTTTTGTTAACTGTTTCCTTTGCTGTGCAAAAGCTTTTGATCTTGATGAGTCCCAATAGTTCATTTTTGCCCTTGCTTCCCTTGCCTTTGGCATTGTTCCTAGGAAGAAGTTGCTGCAGCTGAGGTCAAAGAGATTGCTGCCTGTGTTCTCCTCAAGGATTTTGATGGATTTCTCACATTGAGGTCCTTCATTCATTTTGAGTCTATTTTCATGTGTGGTGTAGGAAAATGGTCCAATTTCATTTTTCGGCATGTGGCTGTCCAATTTTCCTAACACCATTTGTTGAAGAGGCTGTCTTTTTTCCATTGGACATTCTTTCCTGCTTTGTCAAAGATTAGTTGACCATAGAGTTGAGGGTTTATTTCTGGGCTCTCTATTCTGTTCCATTGATCTATGTGTCTGTTTTTGTGCCAGTACCATACTGTCTTGATGATGAAAGCTTTATAATAGAGCTTGAAGTCTGAAATTATGATGCCACCAACTTTGGCTTTCTTTCTCAATATTCCTTTGGCTATTCGAGGTCTTTTCTGATTCCATATAAATTTTAGGATTATTTGTTCCATATCTTTAGAAAAATTGGATGGGATTTTGATAGGCATTGCATTAAATGTGTAGATAGCTTTAGGTAGCATAGACATTTTCACAATATTTATTCTTCCAATCCATGAGCATGGAACATTTTTCCATTTCTTTGTGTCTTCCTCAATTTCTTTCATGAGTACTTTATAGTTCTCTGAGTATAGATTCTTTGCCTCTTTGATTAGGTTTATTCCTAGGTATCTTATGGTTTGGGGTGTAATTGTAAATGGGATTGACCCCTTAATTTCTCTTTCTTCTGTCTTGATGTTGGTGTAGAGAAATGCAGCTGATTTCTGTGCATTGATTTTATATCCTGACACTCTACTGAATTCCTGTACAAGTTCTAGCAGTTTTGGAGTGGAACCTTTTGGGTTTTCCACATATAGTATCATCTGCAAAGAGTAATAGTTTGACTTCTTCTTTGCCGATTTGGATGCCTTTAATTTCTTTTTGTTGTCTGAGTGCTGAGGCTAGGACTTCTAGTACTATGTTGAATAGCAGTGGTGATAACGGACATCCCTGCCATGTTCCTGACCTTAGTGGAAAAGCTCTTAGTTTTTCTCCATTGAGAATGATATTTGCGGTGGGTTTTTAATAGATGGCTTTGATAATATTGAGGTATGTGCCCTCTATCCCTACACTTTGAAGAGTTTTGATCAGGAAGGGATGCTGTAATTTGTCAAATGCTTTTTCAGCATCTATTGAGAGCATCATATGGTTCTTGTTCTTTCTTTTATTAATATTTTGTATCACATTGATTGATTTGTGCATGTTGAACCAACCTTGCAGCCCTGGAATAAATTCCACTTGGTCGTGGTGAATAATCCTTTTAATGTACTATTGGATCCTATTTGTTAGTATTTTGGTGAGAATTTTCACATCTATGTTCATCAAGGATATTGGTCTGTAATTCTCTTTTTTGATGGGATCCTTGTCTGGCTTGGGGATCAAGGTGATGCTGGCCTCATAAAATGAGTTTGGAAGTTTTCCTTCCATTTCTATTTTTTGGAACAGTTTCAGGAGAATAGGAATTAATTCATCTTTAAATGTTTGGTAGAATTCCCCTGGGAAGCCATCTGGCCCTGGGCTTTTGTTTGTTTGGAGATTTTTGATGACTGTTTCAATCTCCTTACTGGTTATGGGCCTATTCAGGTTTTCTATTTCTTCCTGGTTCAGTTTTGGCAGTTTATATGTCTCTAGGAAAGCATCCATTTCTTCCAGATTGTCAAATTTGTTGGCATAGAGTTGCTCATAATATGTTCTTATGATTGTTTGTATTTCTATGGTGTTGGTTGTGATCTCTCCTCTTTCATTCATGATTTTATTTATTTGGGTCCTTTCTCTTTTCTTTTGGATAAGTCTGGCCAGGGGTTTATCAATCTTATTAATTCTTTCAAAGAACCAGCTCCTAGTTTCATTGATTTGTTCTATTGTTTTTTTTGGTTTCTATTTCATTGATTTCTGCTTTGATCTTTATTATTTCTCTTCTCCTGCTGGGTTTAGGCTTTCTTTGTTGTTCTTTCTCGAGCTCCTTTAGGGGTAGGGTTAGGTTGTGTATTTGAGACCATTCTTGTTTCTTGAGAAAGGCTTGTATCGCTATATATTTTCCTCTCAGGACTGCCTTTGCTGTGTCCCACAGATTTTGAACCATTGTGTTTTCATTATCATTTGTTTCCATAATTTTTTTTCAATTCTTCTTTAATTTCCTGGTTGACCTATTCATTCTTTAGAAGGATGCTGTTGAGTCTCCATGTATTTGGGTTCTTTCCAAATTTACTCTTGTGATTGAGTTCTAGCTTCAGAGCATTGTGGTCTGAAAACATGCAGGAAATGATACCAATCTTTTGGTACTGGTTGAGACCTGATTTATGACCCAGGATATGATCAGTTCTGGAGAATGTTCCATGTGCACTAGAGAAGAATGTGTATTCGGTTGCTTTGGGATGGAATGTTCTGAATATATCTGTAATGTCCATGTGATCCAGTGTGTCATTTCAGACCTTTATTTCCTTGTTGATCTTTTGTTTGGATGATCTGTCCATTTCAGTGAGAGGAGTGTTAAAGTCCCCTACTATTATTGTATTATTGTCAATATGTTTCTTTATTTTGTTATTAATTGGTTTATATAGTTGGCTGCTCCCATGTTAGGGGCATAGATATTTAAAATTGTTAGATCTTCTTGTTGGACAGACCCTTTGAGTATGATATAGTGTCCTTACTCATCTCTTATTATAGTCTTTGGCTTAAAATCTAATTGATCTGATATAAGGATTGCCACCCCAGCTTTCTTCTGATGTCCGTTAGCATGGTAAATTGTTTTCCACCCCCTCACTTTCAAGCTGGAGGTGTCTTCGGGTCTAAAATGAGTTTCTTGTAGGCAGCATATTGATGGGTCTTTTTTTTTTTTATCCATTCTGAAACCCTGTGTCTTTTGGTTGGGGCATTTAGCCCATTTACATTCAGGGTAACTATTGAGAGATATGAATTTAGTGCCATTGTATTGCCTGTAAGGTGATTGTTACTATATTGTCTCCATTCCTTTCTGATCTACTACTTTTAGGTTATCTCTTTGCTTAGAGGACCCCTTTCAATATTTCCTGTAGAGCTGGTTTGGTGTTTGCAAGTTCTTTCAGTTTTTGTTTGTCCTGGAAGTTTTTTACCTCTCCTTCTATTTTCAATGATAACCTAGCTGGATATAGTATTCTTGGCTGCATGTTTTCTCATTCAGTGCTCTGAATATATCATGCCAGTTCTATCTGGCCTGCCAGGTCTCTGTGGATAAGTCTGCTGCCAATCTAATATTTTTACCATTGTATGTTACAGACTTCTTCTCCCGGGCTGCTTTCAGGATTTTCTCTTTGTTACTAAGACTTGTAAATTTTACTATTAGATGATGGGGTGTGGACTTATTCTTATTGATTTTGAAGGGGATTCTCTGCACCTCCTGGATTTTGATGCTTGTTCCCTTTGCCATATTAGGGAAATCCTCTACAATAATTCTCTCCAATATACCTTCTGGTCCCCTCTCTCTTTCTTCTTCTTCTGGAATCCCAATTATTCTCATGTTGTTTCGTCTTATGGTATCACTTATCTCTTGAATTCTCCCCTCGTGTTCCAGTAGTTATTTGTCTCTCTTTTGCTCAGCTTCTTTATTCTCTGCCATTTGGTTTTCTATATCACTAATTCTTTCTTCTGCCTCATTTATCCTAGCAATAAGAGCCTCCAATTTTGATTACACCTCATTAATAGCTTTTTTCATTTCAACTTGGTTAGATTTTATTTCTTTTATTTCTCCAGAAAGGGCTTTTATTTCTCCAGACAGCGTTTCTCTAATATCTTCCATTCCTTTTTTGAGCCTGCTAGCACCTTGAGAATCATCATCCTGAACTCTAGATCTCACATATTACCAATGTCTGAATTGATTAGATCCCTAGCCTTCAGTACTGCCTCCTGTTCTTTTTTTGTGTGTGTGTGGTGGGTTTTTCAGCCTTGTCATTTTGTCCAGATAAGAATATATGAAGGAACAAATGAAATACTAAAGGGTGGCAAAGACCCCAGGAAAATGTGCTTTAACCAAATCAGAAGAGACCCCAAATTGTGGAGGGGGGGAGAGAAAGGGGGTAAAAAGAAGTTCAGAAAAGAGAAAAAAATGTAAAAAAGAACACAAATAAAGAAAAAATATTTTAAAAAGTGAAAAAATATAAATATATTAGACTGGTGACTAGAACAGTGTCACCCACTTAATTTTGGGAGTATTTTGGTCTCTTAGAAGAAACTACCTCTCAAAATTTTAAAGAATGAAAAACATATATAAGCGTAAACACAATGAAGGGATGGAATATGACTGTAAAAATGAAAAAAAAAATTTTAATTTCTAACAAAGGTAATAAGGTAAGTTTTTTGGGAGAATAAAAAAAAAAAGAAAGTGGAGAGAACTTGCTTGGGCTGGAGACTAGATCAAGACTGGTGCTAGATTTAGGGTGTATTTTGATCTATTAGAAGAAGTTGTACCCCAAATTTTTTAGAAGAAAAAACTGTGTATACAAAGAATAAAGTTAGGTACAATGAAGGATAAAATATGACTGTAATAATGAAGGTTCAAAAAAGATTTTTTTAATAAAGGTATTAAGATAAGCTAGTTAAAAAAAACGTTAAAAGAGGAAAGGGTAAAAGTTAAAAAAAATTAGCAGAAGAGAAAAAAATTTTTTAAAAATTAATTAACTTTGCAAGACTAAAGATTCATGGGGAGAAATCCATGAATTCCATGCTTTGCTTTCTCCTCCTCTGGAATTCCGCTGTTCTCCTTGGTAAGTGAACTTGGTCTTGGCTGGATTTCTTGTTGATCTTCTGGGGGAAGGGCCTGTTGTAGTGATTTTCAAGTGTCTCCGCCCCAGGTGGAATTGTACCTCCCTTACCAGGGGCCAGGCTAAGTAATCCGCTAGGGTTCGCTCTCGGGAGCTTTTGTTCCCTGAACACTTTCCACAGAGTTCTGGAGGAAGGGAATCAAAATGGCAGCCTCCCAATCTCCAGCCCAGAGGAGCCAAGAGCTCGTGGCTCCACTCTTCAGTGCGCCTTCAGAGAAAGGCGCTCAATCACTCCCATCTCACTGGCCTCTGGCTGCACTCCAAGGTCACCCAGCCTGTGACCAAGTGTCTCTGTCTCTGGCACAGAGCCCCGCCTGGAGTCTCCGAATCCCACAGATCCCTGAGCTCTTCCAGGTCAGAGTCTTCCTGGATCTTGTGGGGACCCCACGCACAGAGCACTGGCTTGTGTCATGGATTACGGTTCAAGGTAAGCCCAAGTTGAGAGCTCACTCATCGGCTCTGTCTCTGTAGCCAGCTTCCCTGCTTTAATACCTGTGAGCTCTGCAACACTTAGACACCCCCAATCCTTCTGTGACCCTGCGGGACCTGAGGCCATGCTGTCCCCACGAGGTCTTCACCCCGGTTTAGCCTCTGGAGTGATGTCCCTCCATGGAGCAGACTTTTAAAAGTCCTGATTTTGTGCTCTGTTGCTCCGCCACTTGCCGGGAGCCCCCCCCCCCCCCCCCCAGTCTATCTTCCTGTCACTTGGGATTCACTTCTCCACTGGCCCTTTCAGAAAGTGGTCGATTTTCTGTTTCTAGAATTGTTTCTCTTCTTCTCTTAGATCTTCTGTTGGATTTGTAGATGTTCGGAATGGTTTTTTGTTTGTTTGTTTATTTGTTTTTAAAGATTTTATTTATTTATTTGTCAGAGAGAGAGAGAGAGCATATGAGCACAGGCAGACAGAGTGGCAGGCAGAGGCAGAAGCAGGCTCCCCGTTGAGCAAGGAGCCCAATGCGGGACTGGATCCCAGGATGCTGGGATCATGACCTGAGCTAAAGGCAGCCGCTTAACCAACTGAGCCACCCAGGCGTCTCCGGAATGGTTTGATAAGCTATCTAGCTGATCTCCTCCTGCGTGATGTCGTTTCAGCCTGCTACTTCTCCGCCATCTTGACTCCTCTATAAAATATTTTTTAAAAATCTATTTTATCTAATATTAGCATAGCCATTTCAGCTCTTTTATGGTTACTGTATTTATGGTATACTTTTCCCCATACTTTTGTCTACAACCTATTTGAATTTTTAACATAAAGTGTGTCTCTTGTAGATTACACAAGGTTGAATCTTTTTTTTTTTAATGTGGGGCAGTTATACAATCTGACTTTTAATTAGATTATTTATTATTAATATTTAATATTATTGATAGAGTTTGATATATATCAGCAGTTTGTTCATTTTTGTTTTCCACATGTCTCATGTCTTTTTTTCTCTATCTTCTATTGCCATCTTTTTTATTAGATGGATGCTTCCTAGTGTAACATCTTAGTTCTTCAGTGATTTTTTAAAAATTATTTTCTTGACTTTTTTTTTCCCTACTGGTTTTTCTTTGGTTTACAGTTTATCTTAATTAATCAAAATCTACTTCAGATTTATCCTGAATTAGTTCTCATAAAATATAGGAATTTTGATTTCATATAGCCTTTTTCCTCTTCCCTCTTTTGGTACTATTTAGTACTATAGTGTATTAAATAGATATCAAAATAAGTTTTGCATATATTATATAATAAATTGTATAATGATGTGCATATAGAATGTATATGTGTGTGTATATGTATATATCTATAATTTAAACCAAATAATACATGTTATTATTATCACTTTCTCCACTTTCTATGGACTGAACATTTGTGTCTTCCCAGAATTCATATGTTGAAATCTTAATTCTCAGTATTATGATATTTGGGGATGAGGAATTTGGTAATTAGTCATGAAGTTAGAGTACTCATGGTAGGATTAGTGTCATAAGAAGAGACACAAAAGAGCTTGTTTCCTATCTCCCTTCTGCCTTATGAGGACACAATGAGAAGATGGCCATATGTAAACCAGAAAGCAGGATCTCACCAAACACCAGGTCTGTTACCACCTTGATCTTGAACTTCTTAATCTACAGAACTGTGAGAAATAAATGTTTGTCATTTAAGCCACTCTGTCTAAGGTAATCGTTATAGCAGCCCAAACTGACTATGATAGTAGTCATTTATCTTGTAATAATGCTGAGAGATTAAATGAAGTCACCCTTTCTGATTCTCTTCATTTATTCTTATGGATATGTGCTACCATCTCTTGTCATTTCTTTATTCCCATATACACCTTTCCCCCCAACTACTTTATTTGTATTGTTACTGTCAAATACATTATAGGATCATTAATGCAGTTATATACATATCATTTTATGCAGCTTATTTTTGAAGTCAGCTAGGAGAAATAGGAAGAAATATGTAATTGAAGTGTCTTTCATAATTACCTACATATTTATTTTAACAGAACTCTTTTCTTGCATGGCTTTTAATTACCAATTCAATTATGTTATATATTCAATTATTATATAATTCAATTATGTGTCACTTGCTTTTAGACTGAAGAATTTCCTCTAATATTTCTTATAAGGCAAGTCTGCTACAGTGAATGAATTTTGGTTTTTTGTTTGTTTCATAATTTGGGAATACATTTATCTCTCCTTTACTTTTGAAAGATAGTTTTGCTGGATTTAAGATTCTTGGTTGAGAGTTTTTTAAGCTTTGTGAATATGTGTCTCCACTGCCTTCTGGCATCTGTTGTCTAATGAGATGTCACCTGTTAATCTTAAAGGGGTTCCCTGTATGCAATGAATCATTTTTGTCTTACTACTTTCAAGATTTTCTTTTTATTTTTTACTTTAAACATCTTGATTACTATTTGTATAGGTATATATCTCTTTTTGTTAATCTTACTTAAAGTTTATTCAGCTTCTTGATGATGTAGCTTAATTTTTTCATCAAATTTGGGAAATGTTCACACATTATTTCATATTTTTTTTCTACTCCCTTCTTTCTCTCCTCTCCTCTGGTATTCCCATTATAACATATATTGGTATGATTAATGGTGTCCTAGCTTTCTCTGAGGCTCTGTACATTTTTGTCTTTTTTTTTCTGTTTTGTTAGAGATGGCAAAAAACAAAATAAAACAAAACAAAAAGCACTGCTACCTAAGTTGGAAAGTAAATAGAGAAGTGTAGTTAAAGGAGAGAATGGATATTAATTAGTATTATGGAAATGAAGTCCAAAAGGTAGGTAAACAACAATTTTATCAAAGCCAAACTGTGATGTGTGCTCTCTTGAGAGGTAAAGGAAGATACAGTGCATCTTGAAGTAGTTAGAGGTGAGTGTACATGATAGGAGGCGTGCTTTAGGAATACAAATTCAGCTGTAGGCTACAAATAGATCAGAAGTAGATGAGAACCTAGGGGGGCAATTAGTATGAATAAAGAAGGTGTTTGTGTGTTACGGGTGATGATACTGGATAAATATCTGAAGGGAAAATGGGTCTGACCTCATAGAAAAAATACATCATCTTCATTTATTTGTGCTAGTTCAGAACCAAATGAAGATTATTACAATATTTTCATCTCTAGGGTGCCTGGGTGGCTCAGTGGGTTAAAGCCTCCGCCTTCCACTTAGGTCATGATCCCAGGGTCCTGGGATCAAGTCCCGCATCCTGCTCTCTGCTCTGCCAGGAGCCTGCTTACTCCTCTCTCTCTGCCTGCCTCTCTGCCTACTTGTGATCTCTGTCAAATAAATAAATAAATAAAATATTTTTAAAAATATTCTCATCTCTAATTATTTCTTAGTGATCTGTCTTTAGTTTTACTTCTAAAGAGCTAAATAGGTAAAATGTTTTTTACATTTATTTTTCTATCCACTGTATGAGTCTTAATTGGTTATTCCTTCTAAACTAACTTCTTACTAATATTCCCATAGAATCTCTAGAGAAATAAAATTTTCATTACATATTTCTCATTATAGAAAACTAATTAGACTTCTAATTAGTATATAACTGGTTTCCAAAATACTGTTTTTTATAATACAAAATAATTTACTTTTCCAATTAAATTTTATGTTTGGAAAAATATTGAATTGATTAGATTTCTGAAAGAGTTGGATATTATGGCAGAGTCCTCGTTTTCCTTTTCCTCATGGGAGGTAAGAGAAAGAAAAAAAAAAAAAGAATGGACATCATGGTTTACCGTTCCCTGTAAACTTTTGAGAATGTGGCTATCAGTTCCTTTTCCTAAGTCTTTAGTCTTATCTCCTCTCTTCCTTTATTGATTGTGTCTTCAGTATGTTTTTCCAGAAGGCATTAAGTAAACAAATGGCCATTTAGTCTTAGGAGAAGAGCCTACAAAATAAGTTCAATAAATTTTTAGTGAAAATCCAATATTCTTTTTTAAATTAAAGTAGATTAGCATAAATAGAGTTTACCCTTTTTAGTATGTACAGTTTTGAAAGTTTTGATAAATGTATTTGGCCATAAAAACATACCAAAGTTAAGACAGAATAGTTCTATTCCCCAAAAGGTTCATCTGGCTCACATTTTAACCAAATTCTCTCTGCTCCCTTCATTCCCACACTATCCAGCCCCCTAGAAATCGCTGATCTGCTTTTTGTCTCTTTAAGTTTTTGCCTTTTTCTGAATATTATTTAACTAAATTAATACAATGTATATCCTTTTTTTTTAAGATTTTATTTGTTTATTTGACAGAGAGAGAGAGATCACAAGTAGGCAGAGAGGCAGGCAAAGAGAGAGGGGGAAGCAGGCTCCCCACCGAGCAGAGAGCCCTATGCAGGGCTAGATCCCAAGACCCTGAGATCATTACCTGAGCTGAAGGCAGAGGCTTAACCCACTGAGCTACCCAGGTGCCCTAGAATGTACGTCCTTTTAATTCTGATTTCCTTCACTTAGCTCATGTACTTAAACGTAATCTGTGTTATTGAGTGTATCAGTAGTTTAATCAGTTTTATTACTGAGTAGTGTTCCATTGAATAATGTATCATTCTATCAATTCCACAGTTGAGGGAAATTTGGATCCTTTCTTGTTTGAGGCAATCATGAATAAAGTCTCTACAAATACTTGCATAGAGATTTTTGTGTGAGGTTAAGATTTTATTTCATTTTGATAAATGTAAGTTGGATTGCTAGGCTATATTGCTAAAATTGTAGGTATAACTTTGTAAGAAACTGCCAAACTGTTTTCCGGAGTGACTTTACCATTTTGCATTCCCATTAGCAATGTATAAGAGTTCCAGTTGCTCTGCAACCTTACCAGCATTTGGTATTATTCATTTTTAATCCATTCTAGTGGGTTTATAATGGTGTCTTATTAATGTTTTAATTTTCATTTTTATAATAACTAATGACTCTGAATACATATTCTGGTGCTTATATGCATGAGAATATCCTTTTTTATTGTCTGTTCAAATATTTTGCCCATTGATTAAAACAGTTTTTAAATTTTAATTATTGTATTTTAAGAGCTTTTTTTAAAATATAGTTTCTTAGCTGAGTATGTAATTTTCAAAAATTTTCTTTGATTTCCAGGTTTTTTTTTAGTTTTCAACATATAAATTTTATTCCTCTTTCGATCTCTCATATTATTTTACACCTGTTTTAAATTTTTTTGTCATGATATTATAAATGGCACTGTTTTGTTGTTTTCTTTCACTGTTGTTTTTTTCGTTCTTTCATTTCTTTTCATTTCATTCATTTTGGTCTCCAGTAGTTCATTTCTGGTATTATAGAGTTAGAATTGATTTTTATTTGTTGATCTTGCTTCCTGCGAGAGAAACATTCACCATTAAGTATCATTAACATCTGTGGGGTCTGTAGTACTATTATTCCTTCTATCATTCCTGATATTGATAATCTCTCTCTCTCTCTCTCATTAGTTTCTTAATTTTGACAAATGAACCATGATAATGCAAATAGTTAATATGAGGGGGAGATAGGTGAAGCACATAAAGAAAATCTTTGTACCATCTTTATAATTTTGCTGTAAATTCCAATTATTTCAAAATTTAAAAAATTATTAAAATAACTCATTAGACCTATTAGCCTGAATATAATTGGAAAGAGAACAAAGATTGATGAATTTTTAATATTGGTGAGTGTCATATTCTGAAAACCTGCACTTTTCTTACTAGTATCAAAATCTAAATATTCTATAATACTTCAGCACAGTATAAGCATGGGCTTTGAAGCCAAAACTTACTTAACTTTGAGTCATAGGTGTATTGCTTACAGGCTGGGGAAAGTTAGATGAGTAATTTAACCGTCATAAGCTTGTTTTCTCCATTTACACAAGAGTAATAGTCTTTATTGTATAAGGTGAGGAAAATTAAATAAGATATAATTAATATGTCTATAAACAGTCTCTGGCACATTTTTGTTGCTAAGGAACATTCATCTTCTTCCCCTTTGGACATAATAATTGCTTACGTTTGCTTAGATACCAGTGTTATTTCTGTTTTCTTTTTCTTATTTTACTTTTTTGTTTATAAATTATTATTTATTAATATTTTAAATGAATTCTGTGTCAGAAACAAATTAACAATAAATTTAATCTGTCAAAGCAGCTTATGCACTTCATGACTAAAATCCTTTAAAACTGAAAAAGTCAATGCCTTATTCTAGGGATAGTATATATAGGGATAGAGACATAGTAAGAAATGTCCATGATACTCCTCTTTGAGATAGCTTTCAGAAACCAAGACACACAGGAATCTTGTCATATTATTTATACTCATATGCCTTAAATGGGAAATGCAGGGACTTGTCAACAACTGTAGATGGATTAGAGTCTAATTCTTCTTTTCCATATTCTTCTTGTCTGATGTTTATTTCAGAGTTACAGAATAAATTGAAAATTCTTTACTTTAATTTGTTACCCTGGAATATTTTCAATGTTTTGCATGATACATTCCTTGAAAGTTTAAACCATTTGATAACTATTTTATTTTTTGAAGGGAGAGAAATTTTAAACTACCTATTCAATTTTTTAAATGATTATAGATCTGATTATATTATTTTCTTTGCCTTGGATAATTTTTGATAAGCTGTATTTTTCTTGAAATTTGTCCATTATGTATAATTTATCAATTCTTTAGCCATAATAATTATTCAAAAATTTCCATTTCCTTAATCACTGCTGAATCTGTAGTCATGTCCTGTTTTTCAGTCCTATTTCTGTTTTTCCTTGATGAACCTCATCAGAATTTTAATCTATTTTATTAGCCTTTCCAAAGCTAACTTTTGAATTTATTGATCCTCTCTATGCTATTTTTTAACTTTTCACCCTTACTTTTTTTTTTTATTGTTTTCTTCTACTTTGGAGGAATTTGATGAGTTTTTATTTTTCAATGTCCTAAGTTGACTGTTTTACTAGTTAATTTTAAGCTTTATTTATTTTCTTTTATAAACATTTAATGTGATAGATTTCCTTTAGGTGCTGCTTTTATTTAGGTGCTTTTATATTTCCATTGTGATATTTTTTGAGCCATAAGTTATATTATTTCCAAATATATGCATATTTAACAGACTTATATAAGGGAAGCATGAAAAATGAAGAATTGTAGGTAGTTTATAACAATATGATAAATAAATATTATAGATTCATGTCTTTGCATTTACTATTCTAACCAATACAGAATCCTCTGAGAATTATTCTTTTAAGTTTCCTTTCAAAATGGTCTTATATACAGAGCATGACAATGAAAAAGAAATTGAGATGCTGATCATTGTCCCTTCTCAGGCTTTTTAATTCAGTGTAATTCCCAGATGTTAATCATAATTAACTGTCATCACTTAGCTTTATCTGTCAAAAGAATCAACTGGTTTATCTGTTCTCCATTTCCCTTCTCAGATATATCTAAAACGAGGTCACTAGTCATGCCAAGGACAAAAATCCAGTGACCAATATATGGAAACTTTTACACTAATTATTATTTATTATTATTGTTATATTTGTATTCTTCTGAGTAGAACTATCACTGAAGTTACATATGAAGAGAGTTTATTATGACTTCCCCTTTATAATCTCTGTAATAAAGTAAACAAAAACTGGAGGGAAGACTAATATTCAAGAGATGTGGGTTTTATTCTAGACATTGTTAACCAGAAGTATCTAAAATGGTGTTTGGCTAATTGAACATCATTCTGATGACTGATTAAATATAATTTCTACAGTCAGGATCTTTCTGCTTAAAGAGTCCATCTCTCTCATATCATAAGAAGTAAATGGTATAAAATACTTAATCAGATGATTAAATATTTAGTTGCTCAACCAGTGCCTTTGTCTGAACAGCTTCAAGTAATCATTTTGATGGATATATCTATAAATTCACTGGCATTTTAATTAATTTGATTGCTCACTTAAATAGTATTTTAAGCACCTACTATGAGTTTCAAAATATCCCAGAAGCCATGGGATATTCAATAAATACAAAAGATAACTTGTTCTCACAAAGAGACAAAATATACATGAGGAAAAAAAGAGAAGAAAACAGAAAAAAATCTAAATGTTGTGTGTAGTTATGTAAAATAATAATCCTGTGCAAAATCATCAAATATTTGGGATAAACCGGGAGATATAAGCAGACACTAGAACATGAAAGAATTTATAAGCCATAATAACAAATTGGACTATATTCGAAGGCAATGACCTCAGGTTGATAAGCAGGTATGATCAAGTTTATCTTTTCAGAAAGCAATCTTCCTTTATCATGGAAAACGGATTGGAGAGAAGAAATATTGGATGTTTAGATCAGAGCTGTTCCAACAATCCAAACAATGTGATTGAGACCTAAACTCAAGTCATCACAGATGGATACAGAGAGGTCCTTGATTCAAAAGTTATTACATAAAATGGAAAGACCTGGGATTGTTTTATGTGAAGCAACAGGAAGAATAGAAGTCAATGACAAAGGTTTAATTGATGACTTCTACCGATGGTGGCATTCACTAAGTTAGGGAACACTAGAAGAGTTTCAGGAGAATGAGAGAGTTTTTGATAAATTGAGTTGGATGTGCCTTTGAGATACCTAAGTGGATAAAGCCGTTACTTGAAGATAATATAATGACTGTTGAGCTCAGGAGAGGCTCTGGATGAGACATGAAAATATGGGGACATCATTATATACATTGTTCTATAAACTCCACAACTGTCTAATTAGACAAGCATTATCCCTATCTTATAGATAAAAACTCTGAGGCTCAGAGTTGTTAAAAGAACTGCCAGACTCTCACATCTGATCAAAAGGATCACCAGCATAAAATTCACATTAGTCTTGCTCCAAACTCCGCATTTTCCAAAATTTATTTGGGTCCTAAATTATCTTAAAGAAAAATAATTCTCATAAACCCATTGTTTATTTAAATTACTTTTTATTATAAAACTAAATATGCACTAAAATGATTTGCAGTATTCTTTACCTAACCTTATAGCAACCAAAATCAAATTTACAAATCAAATGCAAAAAACCCACAAATCTCACAAAATCAATGAAATTCATTTTAAGGACATCAATGAAATAGATGGTATTTAGCTGTCACTAAATCTCTGCCTGTTCTTTGCATATGGGCTAATTGCTGCCTTTACTGTTGTGCTGTGTAGTAACTCAGTTCTCCTATTTCTCCTATTATGTTTCTGTCTTCTAATTACTTATAAACCTTTATATTGGTGCAATTTTGGACCTTCTTCCAGAGAGTGTCCCACAACTATTCATTTGCTCTTTTTTCCCATGTCAGATCAACTCAAGTAGTAAACTTGATATGATCGCCACTGTAATCAGAAATCGAAAGCAGGCACAAATCCCAGATGTTGGTGTTCACACAAATAATGTATAATATAGTTGTGTTACTTTTGTAAGCATATATGATTATCAAAATAGAGACCAAACCTTAAAGTATTGACACACAGAATTCATAGACATTTGAAGACATTTGTGTACCTGCTATAAGGAAAATTGTTACCCTGTGCTAATGTGCTAATACCCTGCATCTTTGTGTGGACTTTCTCTTTCTAATCATACATAGGATTTAAGGTAGTATCTTTGTGTTTGTTGCCCAGAGTCCTTTAGAAAATATTTTTGTCTATCTGATTTGAAATATCTGATTTATTTATTTCTCTAAGCTGTCATCTAAGCCAGGGTTAGATTTTACAGAGTGGTTAATGATCTATACAACTTGATTTGAAAAGGGAAATCTGTGAGAAAATAAACAATTAAATTTTGAAGACAGAAGGAAGTCCTGGGCTATCTCAGGAACAGGATTCCAAAATGGATGATTCAAAAGGAATGCAGAATCTCCACAAACAGTTTTCATCTGTCTTACCGTAATAGCCTGTGGGTGGTCCTGTGCTGACCAGTTCTGTGAATATTTCCTGCTAGTTGCATTGCATATGCAGCTCAGCAAAGACAGCATTCACAGATTCTGCACAGATTGACTGTGCCAAGTGTTAAAGTAATTTAACGTGGAGGCCAGTAGGCTGAGGTGGCTCCATGTCTTGGTAGCTTATGTGAGCAAACAAAAACCTGAACCAGAGTCAACATACTTGAATCTAAGACAATGAAACTTAAGAACAACTAATCACAAACAGCCAACTAGGCTTTTCCAAATAAGGCACACTTAAGTTATAACAAATTCAATAATTTCTTTGCTTTGCTTCTGTACTAAAACCTCTCCTCTAATCTCCTTGGCATCCCTCTTGCTCTGCACCATCCCAAAGTGCATTCTCTAAATAGTAGTGAGAGTATCTTTTAAACTCCTGCCTCATTGTTTAGAAACTTCTGGTGACTTCCATCATACTTAATCCTTGTCACCAGAGGCAGGACACTTGACATCCCTTTTCCCCAGATTTTTATGTGACTGCCTGCTTCTCATCCCTCAGGTCATCTTAAATGACTCAGCTTCTCATCATTCAACTCAGCTGCCCCTTGACCTGTGATGAAGCTCTCTCTTAACATTGCATCTTATTACCGCAGTTTATTTTCTCTCTAATACTTAACAATATCTGAATTGAATAAATATTATTGTTTAAAGACTAAAATGTTTATTTTCAATCTCCCCCATCTAAAATATCACTTTCCCAGGGTGCTTGGGTGGCTTAGTCAATTATGAGTCTGCCTTCGGCCCAGGTCATGATGTTGGTGTTCTGGGATTGAGCCCTACATCAGGCTCCCCACTCAGCGGAGAGTCTGCTTCTCCCTCTTCCTCTCCCCCTTCCCCTGCTCACTCTCTATATGTCTGTCTCTCAAATAAATAAATAAGTCATTAAAAAAATAAAATATTTTCTCAAAGGCAGACATTTTATCTCTTGTTCACTGCAGTATTTCTAGTCCATAGAGCAATGGCTGGTACACATATAATATGTAACAAAAATTTGTGTACTGACTGTTGTGAACTTTTTTTTTATTTGACTCGCACCCCACCCACCGGGGATGATTGCCAATATATCTTGGGGGTAGATGTAAAGGAAGTTTCCAAAGGAATTTTTATATGTTAAGGTAGACTTACAGGATCCTGGGGGTCGGGCTAAGATTAAGATTGCCTTTTGCCCTTAGCAAAGTATTAACATCGAGGAAGCTGAGTTCCTAGAGGAATGTCACTCTGCCTGTTTCAAGGACTTGTCAATAAGCTGTAAGTAGTAAGGAAATTCCATTTTTCTTTTGCTTTTGTTTCCCACATCGTAAAGAGCCTAATATCTACATGGAAGGATAAAGATTTTTTTCTTTAGTCATTTATTTCAGAAATTTTTTTTTAAAAATGTCTTAAACATCTAACCAGGATCAAGAAAGATAGGTACAGACTCTGCAAATATAGAGAACTGAAGTTTATGGATTAATGACTATAAACTGGAAGGGAAATGGTAAAAAAGGGACAACTCTTGAGCTCTCATTGGAGGAAGAGAGGATTTCCACCCAGCAAGAGAAAGGGCAGAAAGAAGAAACATAAAAAATGGACAGAACACAACAGAGGATCCTACAGTGTTAATATAGTGGATTGTTTGTTTTTAGGTAGAATTGAGAAACAAAATTAAAAATAACACTGACTCATCCATTTGTTGTTGTTTTTTTTAAAGATTTTATTTATTTATTTGACAGACAGAGATCACAAGTAGGCAGAGAGGCAGGGAGAAAGAGAGGAGGAAGCAGGCTGTCCGCAGAGCAGAGAGCCCGATATGGGGCTCGATCCCATGACCCTGGGATCATGACCCAAGCCGAAGGCAACGGCTTTAACCTACTGAGCCACCCAGGCGCCCCCCCCATCCATTTGTTTTAATTGGAAAACTCCAGGGAGGGAAATGCAGAAGTTTTGAATGAGATGAAAGGATGGAGAGGAAGGTTAAGAAGCAAACACAGTGTCTTCTTACCTCTGGGATTTTCAAGGAAGGTTTCAAGTGAATTACTTTGGAAAACATGATCAATACAGGGAGGGGATTTAAAAAGGTAAGAGAGGGAATTAAAAAGAGCAAAAGGAGACAGGAAGTCATACTTAAAATTTAGACATAAAAATAATGAGGGGAGAGGCCCCTGGGTGACTCAGTCAGTTGAGAAGCTGACTTTTAATATTGGCTCAGGTCATGATCTTGGGGTCTTGTGATTAAACCCCCTGTGGGGCTCCATATTCAGGGGGGGGCCTGCTTGAGGATTCTCTCTCTTTCTCTTGTTCTCTCTATCTCTCTCTCTCTGCCTCTCCCCCATTTCATGCGCTCTCTCTCTCTCTAAAATAAATAAATCTTCAAAGAAAAAAAAGTAATGAGAAAACTTCACTGTAAAGAAAGCCACATTTCATAACTAAAACGTGTAAAAGCAGGTGGTAGGGTCAAATGCCCTGTGTCAGAACCACATTTGTGGGGTAGTAGATAGGGTATGTCTGTAATGGGGTTTCCTTCTACTACAAAAAGAGAAAGGAAGCAAGAGGAGCAGAGTGAGGCACAGAAAATCACAGAATTAATGAAAAGACGAAGAAAGAAAACAGAGGAGGAGGTAAAAAAAAAATTAACATTATGAAAGATCACAGGAAACAGGTTTACTTTCTATTATCTGATATAAAAAGTTAGCCTATGTGTACTGATTTCTTGGAAGAGCTTGGCATCATCAGTTACCACACAGACAATTCTACTGATGGCTGCTTTATTTTCCAAATCTAATAATGAAGTCAATAGCCTTCAAAGCCTGGAAATAAGTGTCTCTGTGCCTCCTCAGGAATCACTTTGATTGGCAAATAGCTGTAACTGCATCATTACCATTTAATGTCTCGGGCAGTTCCAATGGTACCTGGAAGATAATAAAGAGGTGTCAGTATTATTCATATCTTTTAATTGCTCCTATTTGCATTTCTTTTGTTATCCTATGGGCAAAATTGTAACACTTGGCTAGGCATACAGTGGATAAAGGAGACATAACAGTGCAGACTAAAATACTCTAAGTACCCATTACATTGGATAGCTATGAGCAACAATATAACTTTGCAATAAAATCTATTTACTGCTAAAAATTAAAATTGCTTTTAACAGCTTTATTGCATCCAAACAATTAAAATAATTGTATCAAGTTGCAGCTGCCGTTCTAGTATGTCTGGCTAAGAAATTAAGTAAAAGGGAGAATCTAAAAGAAAGTAAAAGGGAAAGAAAAACAAAAGTGTAAACCCCAAGAGTGAATGCAAGAACTTTATAAAAAAGAATTTAGGC
Organism: Taxidea taxus jeffersonii; assembly: GCA_003697995.1. Taxonomy (NCBI): domain Eukaryota; kingdom Metazoa; phylum Chordata; class Mammalia; order Carnivora; family Mustelidae; genus Taxidea; species Taxidea taxus. The sequence continues at coordinate 352,588 of ML106303.1, read as the reverse complement.
TCTCGCAATGCCTTCTTCCCTCCAAGTCATTCACTATTTTTATAGTTATAGAAATTTTCTTATATACACTTCAGTGTTTTTAAGAGAAATAAAATAATGCATCCCACACTACAAGGCTTCAGGCAACATTTTGAACCCTTGGTTTTTGTAAGATGTGAGAAATACTTCTTTACAGAACTCCTAATCAGTCTCTTCACTTTGATTTAGAACATTCTATCATCTTGGACATCCCATGCCATGCCGGGTCAAATCATTTTAAAGGAATCCAGGAAATTGGAAATCTCAAGTATCTACAATATTTTATTTGGCCACGTACTTTTGGTCATTAGTTTCAGGTAAACAAATATGTATCCTGAGAATTCAGTAAGAAACTGCAAATGACTTCTGTGTGCCCAAGATATGCACACATGTATCAGGCAAGTAAAACCATATGAGTCCCAATTCAGTCCACATTCCATTCATTCTCCATTTTTATTAACACGCATGGTTTAATAACCTGAGAGACAAGAATAACCTGAGAAGACAAGACTGACACAAAAATCAAATGTTATTCCCAAACTAGTACTGGGTAGCTCGTTCTATAATCCTTGATCATTTATTTATTCATCACACATCTACCAAGTCTCTGTTATGTGCTGGCTTTCTGTTATTCATATAGAACGAGAAAGTGAATAAGGCGAATAAGGCACAGCACCTGACCTAGAGAAGTCCACATTATATAGTGGGAAAAATTGACACATAAAGAAGTTATTGTAATGTTTCCTCAAGGAAAAATGTGAACAAAATATATAGTGTTTCCTTAATTACATCAGGTAACAAATTTTTCTTCCCAACTATATAATTTAAAACTGTTTCTTAGCTATAAAAATGAACAATAGTATGCATTTTGAGGGTTTGTTTGCAAAATAATAATAGTTGTCATTTATTGTGTCTGTTGTTTCAGTATCCATGTGTATTACCAAAAAGAAAATTTATAGAAATGGGAAGGCAGATTAGGACATGGTAAGATCACCTGGGTTTGAATCTTATCTCTACCACTTACTGGCTGTGTGACCTCAGTCAAGCCAGTTCCCACATTTGAAAAACATGAATAGTACTCACACTTTTTTCATAGCATTATTGTGGAGACTAAGTTCACTAATATAGATGCAGTTCAGTGCACAGAGCAAACACTGTAGGTGTCAGCTGTTCACAGAGAACCTATACAGTAAGGGATGTCCTTTCTCTTTGGCAGATTGACTGCTATGGTTTAAAGAGTTAAGGAATGTTATGTTGGTTGTCCTATGAGCAGACCTCTAAGAGCAGAAATTCAAATTCAAGTTCATCTAACTCTAAAGATATTGTAATAAGTCTGAATTTCTCTTTCAAACTTTCATCTGCCCTCTACCCTTATTTAGTATAACCATCCAGGCTCTACATTTAGTGCAATTCCCACTTGACTTTGATAAGCATTTGGTTATTTCTCCAGTGCCCAACATTAATGCCAGTCGTTGGTGTCTGCTTTTTGATGAACAGAATTTTTAAATTTTAATTTAGATGAGTTTATTGTCTCTTTCCTTTGTAGCTTGTGCATTTTGTGGCTCATTTCAGGAATCATTCCTCAATCAAAATTGTAATAATCCTCTCCTATATCGTCTTTCAAGAGTTTTTTTTTTTTCTTTTTTCTGTTTAGAGCAACTGGACATGGTTTTTATGTATGGCTTTAGATAGGGTATAGTTTCATTGTTTTCTATATAACGATCAATAGTCATTTCTCTGGACCATTTGCTAAAGTAAAGAACTGATATGCCATTTTCTTATTTATCTACAACAACAGAATTATCATAAATCCAGTTTCCAAAAATGCATGGACTGAATTTATGGTATTGCCCAGCTCTGCACCAATATCACTCTGTCATGACTGCTTATCAGGCATTTCCACCCCACCTTCCTATAATCTTTTTAAGGATAGCCTTGGCTCTTCAGGGATTTTTTTTTCCTCTTCCATACAAATTGCGGAATTAGTTTGTCAAGTGCCAATAAAATGAGACATGAATTTTCTGTTTCAAACCGTGTTAAATCTAAATATGAATGTGTGAGAATCGACATTCCCAATGTATAGACCTAGTAATTTCCTAAAAAAATATGTAAATATTGTTAGTAAATATCTGTAAACAAGATATTAGTTTACTCTTTAAAGAATTATACATTATTTTAGGTTAATTCTTAACTAGTTCATAATTTAATTATATACATTATACTGTTAAAAATAATTTACTCTGTTGTCATATATGTGTATAGTAGGTATATAGGGACCATTTATATGTATATATGTATATGGATGTGTGTGTATATGGATGTGTGTATACACACATCCATATATATACATCCACACACATACACATCCATATACAGTTGATAAATGAATAAATATTTTGTATCCAACATGCTAAGGTCATTAACTCTAATGATTTGTCAGTAGATTTTGTTTGTACATATTTGATGTGGACAAATATATTAAATTTTTCTTTCTTTGTTTCAAACCTTATACTTTTTTTTCCTTGCCTTATTGTGTGCACTAGGACTTTGACACAATGTTGAATTGAATGATGGCAATGGGACAGGCTGCCATATTTTTATCAGTTGAAAACAATGTGTTAATATTTCATGATATAGTAAGCTATTTGCTCTAAGATACTTTTTTGGTACTTTTAGAATATGTTTTTCTTATTTTTTATTTAAATTTTTTTATGGAGAAGATTTATCAAATCCATTTTGATCTCTCTTGATTGAAAAGATCTTAATGCTTTTCTCCCTTAATCTGTTAATATGGTTTTATTACTAATACTAATACTTGGTAGAATTTGACTTATCAATATTTTGCTGAAAATTTTTCACTCTCATTTGTGGAGTGAGATAGGAGTGTGGTTTTCCTTTCTTGTACTTCCTTGTCAAATTTTGGTATCCCTGTTACATTAACTTCATAAAAATTGAGACAGTGTTCCCTCTACTTTTTAAATCTGGGTTAGTTGGTAGATTTATAATTTGTTCCCTGCATAGTCACTATAATTTACTAGAATAACTCTCTGTCTAGTATTTTACTTAGAGGAAATATTAAGCTTCTTTTTTCAATTTTTAAAAGATTACATGACCCTGTAGGTATTTTTGTTTCTTTTCAGTTTCATTTTTGAGAAGTGAAGCTTCCAAACATTTGATAATTTCATAGCAATTTATTAACTTCTGGCTATAGTATTTTATAATATCTTTTTAGTATCTTTTTATCACCTATGCCATATGTCACCATTATTCCATGTGTATTCATGTTTGTGTGATCCTTCTTTCCTACTTTACCAATATTACTGGAGTTTTGTCAGTGTTATTAGTCTTTTAAGAGTACCAGCTTTTGAAGTTTTCAGTATTAATTATTGATATTCAAGTAGTCTTGCTTTGCACTGTTCAGATATCCATAAATTAAATTTCTTATGATTTAGTTAGGAAATACAATTTCCCAGCAACACAACTAAAATTTCAGTCATCCCGGTATATTAACTGTGAATAATTTCATAATTGTGTCACTTTTTTCAATCTCTTAGTGATTAGTCACTGAGCATCTGTTATTCAATTTGTGAACAGACAGCAAAGTACCTCCTGCCTCCATGGTAAGCATGATGTTTTCAGATACAGATAATCAAAGGATTAGCCAACAGAGATGAAAGGGGAGTGAAAAACAAATCACTGCAAGTGATATTGGAGTGGCTACAAGATTTGAAAATAACAAAAGCAAAGATAGGACCAAATCTAAGCCTATGACTGAAAAAGTTTAGTGAATTTTTTTAAAGATTTTATTTATTCATTTGTTTATTTGAGAGAGAGCAAGTGAACATGAGCAAGCGGGGCGGGGGCGGGGGGAGAGGGAGAGGGACAAGCATACTCCACACTGAGCTCAGAGCTCAAAGCCCAACACAGGGCTGTCTTACTATCCAAAGATCAAGACCTGAGCTGAAATCAAGAGTTGGAGAGTTAACTGATTGAGCCACCCAGGTACCCCTGGTGAATTTTAAAATTTAGAGAAGGTTGGGGCATATGGGTGGCTCAGAGGGTTAAACCTCTGCCTTCCGCTCAGGTCATGATCTCAGGGTCCTGGGATCAAGCCCTTCCCTGGGCTCTCTGCCCGGCGGGGAGCCTCCTTCCCCTCTCTCTCTGCCTGCCTCTCTGCTTACTTGTGATCTCTGTCAAATAAATAAGTAAAACCTTTAAAAAAAATCAGAGGGGCGCCTGGGTGGCTCAGTGGGTTAAAGCCTCTGCCTTCAGCTCAGGTCATGATCCCAGGGTCCTGGGATGGAGCCCCACCGGCTCTATGCTCAGCAGGGAGCCTGCTTCCTTTCCTCTCTCTGTGCCTGCCTCTGCCTACTTGTGATCTCTGTCTGTTAAATGAAATAAATAAAATCTTTTTGAAAAAATCAGAGAAGGTAATTTCAACATTGTTTAGCTTAAATTTTACTAAAAACAGAAAGGTGTTCATGATTGAAATAGAGCATTTCCTTCTACTTTGGATAGAAGGCTTAATAAAAAAAATCTCAGTCATGGATCCCATTCAGGTTAAAGAATTGAAGTTACCTGCCACATTGAAGGAAAACAGTAATTACAGAGAAACTAGAGATCATGCAATTGTTTAGTTGAATTTGGGAAGAAATATGACAAAAGCATGCAACTGAAAATACTCAAACCTCAGGGCAGGAATAACCAATGAACAATATGTATGTAGTATGGCAGAAAGTTTTATCAGAACTCAGATAGAATATAAAGGGAATTATAGAAGAAATAGCTGATGGTGCAAATGTTGTCACTGACACCTTTTGAGAGACTAGATATACAGCTAGAGGAACTTAATGAGGTGTTTGTTGTTCTCTTTTGCCTTTTTTGTCAGTTTATCCTATTTAGTTTATCCTATTTAGTTTTTCTTTCCCCCTAATTTCTTAGAATGAATGCCTAACTCATTATATCCAGCTATTACTACTACTAGTATGTGCATTCAAAGTAATCTTGTCTAATCCCTTTTGTGATTATTTTCTTTTACATAGGAGTTCGTTGGAAATTATTGCTTAATTTCAAAATACATATTAGGCTGGTTATCTCTTTGCTGTTAACACCTAACTAAATTGTATAGTGAAAAGACTATATAATCTATGTGCTGTCAATCCTCTGAGATTTATTCGTACTTCTTTTATGATATTTGGCCAAATGTATACCCAACTTTTTTTTAATATCATTTTTTAATCATGTTTGAGATTATTTGGATTTTCTGAGTCTACTGACTCTTTTTATTTGTCATGTCTGAAAACTCAGCCATTAAGTACTCAGGTATTCTCTTATATCATTCCCCTTCTTCTAGATATACATTAAGTGTTCTCCTTATATATTCTATGTGTCTTGGTTGTTCGTATTTTTCATTTATGTTATACTCTCTATGTTGCATTCTGTATGACCTCTTTAATTTTATATTCCAAATTATTCTCTTATTAAAGGGCTTTTTAAAAAATATTTTATTTATTTAGTTGAGAGAGTGGGTGAGGGAAAGAGAGAGAGAGCACAGGAGCAGGGACAGAGTAGGAGAAGCAGACTCCCCTGCTCATGAGGGAGCCCCATGCAGGACTCGATCCTAGGACCCTGGGATCATGACCCGAGCCAAAGGTGGACATATTAAATGGGTTTAAACTGGTATTGTCAATCTACTATTTTTTTTTAATTTGTATTATTACATGCTTCTTATAAGTTCTATAAATTTTTTAGTAGTTCCTTTTAATTTTAAAAAATTACCTCTAGTCATTTTGTATGGTTTCTTACCTTTAATCATATTTGCAATTGCTTCTTTTTAAAATATATATTAAAAATAATTATTTTGTTTTTTGAGTCTGCAGTGTTAATATCTAAGTAATTTCTAGGTTTGGTTCTGTGTGTGTGTGTGTGTGTGTGTGTGTGTGTGTGTGTCTTATCTTTATCTATAAAGCATCACTTCCTCAGTTTTGGGGGGTTTTGTTTTGTTTTGTTTTGTTTTTATTTACTGTAGGGTCACTGTTTTTGGCACTATAAGTATGAAAAGTCTTTGAGACTGAATTCAAAGTGGACCCTTTATGAGAGGATTTGCTTCTGCTTATTTCCAGGGGTCACTTACACATTTCAGGGATCACTTAACCACAAATTATTGGCTTGATTTTTTTTTCCCCTCTTGCCCATTCAGGTAGCATGAGTTTGGGCTTCAGAGCCATAGAGGAACCTGGTTATGTTTATAAATTCTCAGAAAAGATTTCTCCCTTTTCATTCTGCAGCCAGGTTCATCACTGGAAATTCTCTTTGGGATTTTAGGGACGGAAGTTTTGTCTGTGGTACCTACTCACTAAAAGTTAGGCTTTGGGGTTTTTGTGGAAAGATCTCTTAGACTCTCCTTCTTGTACAAACCTGACTTTTTTTTCTTCTTTCACATGTCTGGTTAGGCAATGAAAAACAAGTTCATATTCACTGGGTTTGACAAATAATTCTCAAGACAGAAGCCAAACTCTGTGCTCTTCTTATCTTTATAACTTTCCACTCTTCTTAATTTTTGCTTTGAGAAATTCTTTTCTTTTTTTCCAGTACATTGGAATATTTTAAATAGCAATTTAAAATATTTTTACTTTTTTTTTAAGAAAAAAGAAGGCACCATTTTATTTGATCTTAGCTGAGAACATATGTGTGGGGTGACTCAAATTTTTTTCAATCTGTACATATCTGAATGACTAAAAACATTCTGCACGTATTTATTTTGAGGGTTACCAGTGAATTTTATTTAGCAAGCAGACAAATTCACAAATACAGAATCTGCAAATAATAAGATCTGATTATTTATATAGACATCTTATATTTTAAGTATGCATGATAAAACATTATACTATGTAAAAAATTAAAGTAAATAAAAATATTTTTACATTTTTTTCCCAACACAATTGAGATACTGGTCAGCATTCCAAATCTGTCATGTCACTGGCAATGGATGCCCTCACCCAGTCCTCTCTAGCACATGTAACATGCTGGTGTTTAACCATATGAGGTGATTTCTTTGTATCTTTCCTTTTTTCTAGGAATTAGCATGTGAGTCCCATAAGAGGGGGTAACTTTTTGTTGCTGTTATTTTAGTTTTCCACAACTCTAATCCCAGTGTCTAGAATAGTACTTAGCATCTAGGAGCCTAATTTTTGTGAATGGAATAATGATGAATTCCACGTGATTAAAGTGATCAGAGTTTGAGGTAGTCTGGTCTCCTTTCTCTTTTCAAATCATCTCATATTCTTTAGGATGGCAGCTGGTTCCAAAGTTATTACACTGACATGGGAAGTATTAGTTTTGCATCTCATTGAAGCTACAGGTTCCAAAATTCAGATTGAAGATTGAGAAGACCAAAGCCACTTGGATCTGCAGTGCTGGCAAAAGCAGGGCCCCTTTGGTCCAGCACAACTTATTAGCTTCCTAAGTGGCAAAGCCTGATTAATAATAGAGCAGTCTTGCACTTAATGAGCACCAAAGCAGTATTTGGCATTTATTGTTCCCTTGCCTAAAACCATCTTTATAGCACTCCAGACTCACTTTATTTGTTAATAGTCCCCATTTGGAATTTTATCACCTGTCCCAAGCAACAACATCATTTCTCTGTAGATTATTCTCTTGGCCTAAATTTGTTTTATAATTGTCATTTTTGTTGTTCGCTTGCTTGCTAGCTGGCTACTGGACAAACCCATCCTGCCAAGTATTCTGACAACAAACCTACGTTTAGATCTCTAGACACATAGGTTTGTCCCACATAATACAACTTCCTATTATGAAACCAAGTTATGTAGAGTTTCTTGCAAGAAGGGAAAGACTATTAATCACTCTTTCTAGAAGAAAAGTTCTAAATTTAAGTGTGTGTGTGTACATAGATGTTTGCACACTAAGGGCTCAACATTTTAGAACAAAAACTCAATACATAACTCACTCCCCACCCAAAACCAATTTATTCATTTATTCACTTCATAAGTCAATATTTATCTTTTTCTAGATCCAGCTAGACCCAATTAATGTCTACATTTATGATCTGTGGTTTTAAGTATGTGGCTAGGTCTATTTGTTTAAAGAAAGCCATTTATTTCAAAAGTTTGACTTCAAAAAAATGTGTTCTCATCTAAATGTTTTGATATCTCCCTTGAAAAAAATGCATCTGCTAAATTAAAGCTGTAATTTCCTAACTTTAATTTATCACTGGAAACCTTCCTTCTCTGTGCCGCCGCATTCTGTTCATTTTCATTTGCAAAATGTTCATCTGCTGGCTTTCATATTATAATCTTCATTCTGTATTAAACCTATGTCCTTTAAAAGATTGCTCTAAGATGAAGCTGAATCGAATGTTTTATTGATGAGTCCCAAGAGAAAGGCTCTTTCAAAATCCATCCAGATTGGAGAAAGCTATTGGCCATGTACCTGCAGCATTATCTTAAAGAATATCACTAATCTTTACAGAGCAGGAGAAGCCATTTCTCCCATTGTTAAGTCTTCACTGGGTTTCACAACTATCAAAACCTGAAGGCAATGCCCCAGGCATTTACATTGCTAGTCATTAATATAAAAGTGAGAAGGGCATTACTAGCTGTTGTTATCACACAGAATTTACTTTTATTTCTGAGGAGAGAGATTAAAAAAAAGCATATTGATGCTCTTGTGTCTCTTGGCTTTTTCCACCTACTGATAATTAGAGTGTTTAGAAAATAAAATAGCCACAGATTCTTATCAGGCACATGGAAGGTATTAAAAATGATTGCATGTATCTTTCTTCCATTTGCAAGAAGCAGACAAGTTATTATTCAATTATTATGCATTTACCTGAGGCAGTCTCAAAGAGTCTACTGCCAAATTTCTTGTCAAGCACTTTCAAAATGTCACCTTTTAAGAATACTTGCAGGATAATTCTTTTGGAATTACAAGAATGTTATTTTTACTAGAAAACTTTTATAAGCTGAGCGCTAGAAACAAAAGGTGATTTATGAATTGAGGAAAAAATAGAATGAGTATACAAAAGGATAATTTATGAATTGGAGAATTAATAGAATGTACATAAGCATATCTGCATTTTTTTAATATTTGAGGGGAAAATGAGAATTGCCAAAAATAAAAGAAAATGTAGCTCAGCCTTCACTTAAGTCTGAGAGCATTAAGTTTCTGATTCCAAATGAACAGATAATGGAAATATGAATGGCAGTCTTTTTTTGTTTTTAATTTTAGAAACCAGAGCGTAGGGTTGTTTAATTATGTCTTTCAGGATAATGCTTTCTAATCCCGTTTTTGTACTTTTGTTAACCCTGATCACACAGCCAACTCCCACTGGGAACACTGGATAATGTCATCGATGATGTTCTTATAAATTCAAAAACTTTATTTGCAGTCTCGGACTCCAAAATATATGACACAAGATCCAAATATCCATTACCTAGTTCCTGTGTATTTTTCAGATATCAAATCTGTATTTCCAGACTGATACCCCAAGGCCCCACAAACATAATCCAAACAAAATTAGTAAATACATTATTCATCACCCTCTCCAGTGTCCACCCTCAACATAAAATCTGTTTACTCTCAGTTTGTATTTCCTGTTTTAATTACTGGTCATCATTCATCAGAGCTCATAAACTAGTAACGTTTAATTCATCTTTCTGCCTGCACATCTACTTGATTACCAGATCTCACAACAAATTTTCTCTTGAAAATGTCTCTTGGTGTATGTATGATTCACCTCTCCATCCCCTTTGGAATGTCTTGGTTCAGTCTCATTGGATTCCTCTTCTGATGTATTACACATTTTTCTAACTCACTGCCAACACATCTCTTCCTTCAAGTATACTTCCCTCAGTAGTACTAGAACTATCAGTTTAAAATGTCAAATCATATTAATTCTCTGCTTTAAAAAAGTATCTTTGGTGCCTAAAAGAGCAAAGATCATCTTCCAAGCATGAAGCTCTATCTTCTAAAATCCTGACCCAGGCTTTAATGCAGAGGAATCTTTTTCCACATTACTTTTTATCATCCCTCAAGTCTGTCAGATTCTTAATATTCCAACACCTTTGCAGATTATCCTTTTGTAAGGATTGCTCTTTCTCTCTTGTCCACTCAGCAAGCACCAACTTATCATTAGAAAGCCCTGTATATTCTCTTTCTATGAAGCCCATTCCATCTGATTTGGTTGTCAATCATAGTCTTCCCCTTTTTATTTTATAGAAATTTGTTCAAACTTCTATTAAAACCATTATTTCATCCATATATATTTTGTTGTTGTTGTTGTTGTTGTTGTTATTCTCATTTGTTTGATCTCTTGTTTGGTCTCTGTTTTAATTCTACAGGGCTCTCTGTAGCCCTGGCTTTGTCAGTGATCATTTGAAGGAATATCAGTCTAACAGAAAAATAATAATAAAGCAAAATCCAGTTTTTAAACCCAGACTCTTTCTGTAACACAGAAGAGAGAGTACTATAAATATCTTTGAAATTTTCACTGTCCATTGCTATTATTCTCAATGTTCTACAAGGTAGCACACATAGTCCTAAAACTCTTTCTTCACTTTCTACCCACAGCTAAAATATTATTTTTTTTAAGATTTTTATTTATTTATTTGACAGAGATCACAAGCAGGCAGAGAGGCAGGCAGAGAGAGAGAAGAGGAAGCAGGCTCCCCGCTGAGCAGAGAGCCTGATGTGGGGCTCAATCCCAAAACCCTGAGATCATGACCTGAGCTGAAGGCAGAGGCTTTAACCCACTGAGCCACCAGGCACACCTAAAAGATTATTTCAAACTAACAGTTTCTTTCTTTTCAACTTCTTCTTACTTCTCCTTTAATTTTTCTAACTTGTGAAATATCAGCCATTTCTGATGCAAATCTTCTGTGATAGGTTCTCCTCTGTTTCCTTTTTCATCTTTTGCTCAGATTTTACATCAAAGTAAAATCTGGGGTAAAACTGAGTAAACTTGAAGTAAAAACTTGAGTAAAACTAGAGAATTCTGAATGAGATTGATGGATTTTTATCAATATCAATATCCTGGTTATACTATATTTTGATTTTTAAATAGACTTTATTTTGTAGAGCAGATTAAGTTCACAGGAAAACTGAGTAGAAATTATAGAAATTTTTCACACAGGCCTAGCCTCGTACATTGTCAACAGCCCCTATCAGATGGTACATTTGCTACAACTGATGAGCCTACATTGACACAACATTATCAACCAAAGTCCATGGTTTACATTAGATTTCATTCTTGGTGTTGTATATTCTAAGTGTTTGGATAGATTTATAAGGACAGGTGTCATACCTGTTATATATACATACATACATACGTGTATATATACACGTATGTATGTATATGTGTGTATGTGTATGTATGTATGTATGTGTATATATATATACATATATATGTATATATATATATATATCATACAGAGTAGCTTTATATACTAAGAATGCTCTGTACTCCACCTATTCACCCCTCTCTCCTCTTAACCCTGGATAACTACTTATCTTTTACTGTTTCCAGGGTTTTGCCTTTTCCAGAATGTCATATAGATGGAATCATACAGTATGTAGCCTTTTCAGATTGGCATCTTTCACTTAGTAAGATGCATTTAGGATGTCTCCATGCCTTTTCAAGGCTAGGTAGTTCATATCTTATTAGTGCTGAGTAATATTCCATTGTCTGGATATACCAGTTTTTTTTAATCTGTTTACCTACTGAAGGACGTCTTGGTTACTTTCAAGTTTCTTCAATTAGGAATAAAGTTGCTATAAACATCTGCGTACAAGTTTTTGTGTGGACATGTTTTCACCTTTTTCAAGTGAATACCGAGGGATGTGTGGTAGATTATATGGTAAACGTATGTTATTTTTGTAAGAAATAGCCAGTTTGTCTTCCAAAGGGGCCATACCACTTGGCATTCCACCAGCAGTGTATGAAAGTTTTTGTTACCCCACATTCTTTTTTTTTTTAAAGGGATGCATTTCCATTTTATTTATTTATTTGACACAGAGAGAGAGATCACAAGTAGGTGGAGAGGCAAGCAGAGAGAGAGAGGAGGAAGCAGGCTCCCTCCTGAGCAAGAGCCCGAAGCGGGGCTTGATCCCAGGACCCTGGGATCATGACCTGAGCCGAAGGTAGCTGCTTAACCCACTGAGCCACCCAGGCCCCCCTGTTACCCCACATTCTTATCAGCATTTGGTGTTGTCAGTATTCTGGATTTTGACACTCTATTCTGTGTAGTGCTATTTCATTGGTATTTTAATTTGCATTTTCATGACGGCATGAGAGGTGGAATGTCTTTTCACATGCTTATTTTCCATTTGAATATCTTTTCTGATAAGGTATCTGTTAAGGTCTTTAGCTCATTTTTTAGTTAGGTCATTTGTTTTTCTGATGTTAAGATTTAAGAGTTATTTGTATATTTTAGATACCAGGCTTTAGTCAAATATCTTTTATAAATGTTTTCTTTCAGTTTGTGGCTTGGTTTGTCCTTCTCTTAACTAAAGTGTCTTTCACAGAACAGACATTTTAGTTTAAGTCATGTCTATGAATTATTTCTTTCATGGACCTTAGGCTTTCATATCACTCAAGTATATTTATATGGGTTTATTTCTGGGCTATCTAGTTTTTTCTATTGATCTGTTTGTCTATCCTTTTGTCATTACCACATTGTCTTGATTATTATAACTTTAGAGCCTTAAAATCCTGAAGCTGAGTAATGCCAATCATTCCTCCAAATTTGTGCTTCTCCATCAGTAGTGTGTTGGCTATTCTGGGTCTTTTAGTTTTTCATATAAACTTTAGAATCAATTTATCAGTATCCACAAAACAACTTGTCAGGATTTTGATTAGGATTGTACTGAATCTATAGACTAAATTAGGAAGAAGTGGCATCTTAACAATATTGAGTTATTATAGTTTTGCAGAATGTTACTGTTTAGGAAAACTGGTCAAATTGTACTAGATATTTCTGTATTATTTTTTATAACTGCATGCAAATCTACACTACCTCAACAAAAATTTTAAATAAAAAATAAGACACCTAAAACTAAGATGGTCAACAAAATTCTTCTTAGTGGGTAAGGTAGGAACTAAAGTGAAAAGCAAAGAGACTACTACTTTGCATTCAGGGAAAAAAAAAGCAGAAAGCTTTGAGCACTCATATATTGCTAATATTTTTTTAAAGATTTTATTTAGTTATTTGACAGAGAGAAACAGATCACAAGTAGGCAGAGAGGCAGGCAGAGGGAGAGAGAGGGAAGCAGGCTCTCCCCTGAGCAGAGATCCTGATGCAGGGCTTGATGTTGAGATCATGACCTGAGCCGAAGGCAGAGACTTAACTCACTGAGCCATCCAGGTGCCCCTATATTTTACACTCACTTGTATGTCTGTATATGTGGTACATGACATGACATTTTTTGAAGATTTTTAAAAAATTTTTACATAATCTCTACATCCATCGTGGGGGATCAAACTTACAACCCTGAGGTCAAGAGTCTTATGCTCTACCAACTGAACCAGCAAGGTGCCCCGTATAGCATGTTTTTGGACACTAATTTATTACATGTCTCATAGATTTCCTTTGGAAATATAATGGCATTGAAATTGAGACTAAATATTCTCTATTTTTGGAGTCTATTTTTTCTAAAAAAGTTGGCTACCATGTTAATATGAGAAACTTTCTTTAGCTTTTTTTTTTTTTTTTTTTACTATTATGGATCACCTTACCCAACAGTCCATGTTACTTAGAATGACTTACCGGTAGAGTAAGAATTCCCTTCATCACTTCTAGCCACAGCTATGTTTGACTTTGTCATTAAAGTGTTTCTGGACTTACTCAGGTCTTTATTCTCCCACCTTATATGCCCTGCTGCTGGCTTCTCTAATTGGCTGTCATTGGCTGGGGCAAATGTTGCATGTCAAGATTTCTTGGACTCAACTCCTCACACAAAAAAAGTCTATCAGATACCTAAATCCTGTTGTTCATGGTTTTATAATCAAGAGGGAAAATCAATATAATAGAAGAGTAGAATAGAATAGGGTTTTACCTTTCTGCAATTAAGTATAATTAATTTTGCTTGAAGGTGAGAGGCTGACCTAAGAAACCTTTTAGAATCTATTTCTGGTTTCCTACTTCGGCAAAGAAAGCTCAAAAACATTTTCATATAGTAGGAACCAATTGAACTCCTATAACTTTCAGGATATAGACTCATTTAAATTTGAGATTTCCTACCTTGAAATTTGCATCTAACTGTCATAGTATTAAGATGGCTTTACCTTAATAAAATGACAACCTGATAGTACAGTAATTGTCTCTTAAATGCAATAATGTGAAAGTATCTGAATCAAGTGAAATAAACGTTGGGCTGTAAAAGCAATAACCCATTCTCATTCCTCGCTTTATTGCTATGTAAAAATTATTATCATTATACTTACTAACCTGAACAAATAAATATTCATTGAATGATCACATTTCCCTTTTATTAGGATTTTCACAACAATCAAGACATCTAAATCTCCCTTTTACATTATGTTCATATTAAACATTGCTGATGAAAATGAGATGAACAATGTGATCAGAGTAGTGAGAATAAAACTGTTTAAAATGATAAATAAAAAAAATTTAAACTGTTTAAAAGGAAATAACTTATATTACTGGAAAAGGGCCTGTCTCTTTTCCAAGATCTTCTGTGTTCTTTTCCCTTTTATATTTATTTCCTTTCCTCTGCCCCCCCATGTGTCTATCTCTCTCTCCTCGCCCCCCCTTTCTTCTTTCCTTCCTTTCTTCCTTTTCTTTTCTTTTTTCTTTCTTCTTTCTTGTTGTCTTTCTCCCATTCGTCAAGTGTATATTGAGGATTGTACATGTGTCACACACTAGAATCTGGAGATATCACAGTTGACATGATAATATCACCAATCCAATCTCATGAAGTTTACAAGTTAAGTGGTCTATTCATACAACCAGACACAACCCCTATTTGCAGACTATCCCTTGATATTTTTCTACAGCTGTGTAAAACACAACCTTTCTATAAAGTTTAACTCACTCCAAAATTTCTCAGCCCTTATAGACTCCTCTGACTTTTTTGTTCATGTTTAGTTACCAAAAAAAAATTTATTTTACTTTTATAGTTCTTGAACTTACATATCTGCTTTTTTTTTAAGATTTTATTTATTTATTTGACAGAGATAGAGATCACAAGTAGGCAGAGAGACAGGCAGAGAGAGAGGGGGAAGCAGACTCCCTGCTAAGCAGAGACCCTAACATGGGGCTCGATCCCAGGACCCTGAGATCGTGACCTGAGCCGAAGGCAGAGGCTTAACCCACTGAGCCACCCAGGTGCCCCACATATCTGCTTTTTATTACTTCTTTCCCTATCTGAATTTAGCTAGTCTCCAAATTCTTCTTTATCCCGTTACTAAATGAACTCTGAATTATCTAAAGTATATTATATCAGAATACTTAATAAAGATGTGAAAACTTCTGCAATGAAATCTGAAAAATATTTAGGGGGAGAAATAAAAGAAAGTCTAAATATATAGAGGAATGTATCATACTCAATATCATAATGCTTAATATTCTAATGATGTCAATTTTCCAAAAATTAATCTATAAATTTAACAAATCCTAATCAAAATTTAAGTGTTTCCTCTTTTTTTTTTCAAATTTAACTAGTTAATTCTGCAGTTCTTCTGGAAAAGCAAAAGGTGAAGAATATCCTAGGCAATTTTAAAGAACAAATCTAAGGACCTATAACATTAAATAAAGCTTATATTAAATAATTAATAATTAATTAATAAGCTTATAAAGCTATATTAAATAAGATCATGTAGCCTGGGGCCAGATAGACAAACTGACCAATAAAATTGAATAGATAGTTCAGAAGCAGACCAGCGTGTATGTGACTACCTCATTTATAACAATAATGGTACTATTACAGAGCAGTGAAGAAAGAATTTTTTTTCCCCATAAACAATCAGCTGCATTTTCCTCATACATCCAAATATCAGTGTGATTATATTTGGAATCCTACTACTTATCCTAAGAAAAATTTTCACTTGGTCCATTTTAGAAATTTAAGACTAAAAGGATTTACTAATAACTCCATGCTTTCTTTTAAGCCTAGATGATTAATAATGGTAAAAGTCACTGACACAAACAAGGAAATAGGAGAGTAGCAGGTTTTAGCTAGGGGTTCATTGGTTAGGTTTTGGTTATTTAGATAAACTCATCATCAACAATGAGTGTTTTGTTACTCATGGTAAATGAAGTGGATGAATTCCAGGAAAAATTTACCATCTGGAAACTCCTGCTTATTTCATTGACCTATAGAAATACGGTGTTTTTTTTAATGTTCTTTAATATGGATGTGCCTAAAACTAGAAGAAACACCTATTTTAATTGGGATTAGTAACCTGCTTTTGTGTAAAGGGACACAAAGGATGGACTAGTAAGGGCAAAGTTCTTTGCTGCCTTTCAAAATTTCCTTTGTTTGGTCCTTCTTTTTCAACACTTGACTAGCCATTAAATTGTGTCATTTATGTTTTGTACTCAACCTAGGGATGCTCATGCTCCTTAGTACATCACAGACCTTTAAGGATCAAAAAGAACAATAAATTCAAGTTCATGTGAGATGCTGAAGAAATGAAACAACAACAAAATCAACAACCTGGCTCAAGCCACTTGCATCCATTTTCTGCCTAAGGGCAAAACCAGATGAGGCCAGCCATTCTTCTGAGTTCTCTGTCTATGAGTTGTACAAAGAACAAAGAATATTTATCCCTATGATGGTGCTTCAGAGCCTTTAAGGCAACACAGGAATCATGTTATTTTACAAATACAGCAAGAATCTTTTTTTAAATATATTGTTTAAAGATTTTATTTGTTCATTTGAGAGAGAGGCAGATAGAGACAGAGATAGCAAGATAGAGTGTAAGCAAGGGGGAGAGGAAGAAGCAGACTTCCATCGAGCAGGGAGCTGGACATGGGGCTTGATCCCAGGGCTCTAGGATTATCACCTGAACCGAAGGCAGACGTTTAATGGACTGAGCCACCCAGGTACCCCAAATATAGCAAAATTCTATGACAAGAAGATGACAAACAGGAATAGTTCTCTCTCCTTGGCACTTAGTACCAAATTTCTGCTAACTCAAATTAATGTTATCTGTTTGTTTCCCAAGTGATGTCAAGAAACACAAATATTTTAGTGGGAACACATTCATAATTGTATTTTTAAATAAATAAGAGTTTATCATATATTCAGCAAGCCTGTAGATAATTTAATAAATTTTATTAATGTTCACCATACATGAATCATTTGTGTGACACTGCTAGAGCTGCATTCACTGCAGGAAAATAATCTATTGATGTGCTGTGTTCTCATATTTTATGTTTGTTTATTTATTTTTTTAAATTTTATTTATTTATTTGACAGAGAGGGAGAGATCACAAGTAGGCAGAGAGGCAGGCAGAGAGAGGGGGGAAAGCAGGCTCCCTGCTGAGCAGAGAGCCCAATGCAGGGCTTGATCCCAGGACCCTGAGATCAAGACCTGAGCCGAAGGCAGAGGCTTAACCCACTGAGTCACCCAGGTGCCCTGTTTGTTTATTTTTATTGAAATATAATTGACATACAACATCCTATCTGTTTCAGGTGTACATCATAGTGATTCAATACTTTTATACATTAAAAAATAATCCTCATGGTAAGTCTAGTTACCATCTGTCACCATACAAAATTGCTTTGATATTATTGACTATATTCCCTATGCTGTACCTTCCCCATGATTTATTATAAATGGAATTTTGTACATCTTAATCCCTTTAACTCTTTTGCCCACACCCTCAACTCCTCCTCCACTAGTAACCAACAGTTGGTTTCTTATGTCTGTGACTCTGTTTCTGTCTTGTTCTGTTGGTTTGTTTTTTTAGATTCCACATATAAGTGAAAACGTATGGTATTTGGCTTTCTCTGACTTATTTCACTTAGCATAATACCCTCTAGGTCTATCCATCCTGTCACAAATGGCGAGGTTTCAGTCTCTTTTATGGTTGACTAACATTCCAATGTGTGTGTGTATGTGTGTGTGTGTCTTTGCATGTCTGTATGTATCTGTATATATGTATCACATGTTTATATTGATGGATACTTAGGTTGCTTTCATATCTGGGATATTGTAAATAATGCTGCAATGAACATAGGGGTGCATGTGCTATTCAAATTGGTGTTTTTGTTTTATTCAAATAAATACACAGAAGTAGAATTGCTGGATTGTATGATCCTTCTATTTTTAATCTTTTTTAGGAACTTGCACATTATTTTCTTTCTTTTTTTTCACATTATTTTCCATAATAGCTGCACCAATATCCATTCTCACCAACAGTGTATGAGGGTTCCTTTTTCTCCACATTTTTGCCAACATCTATTCTTTTTTCCTTTTATACTAGACAATCTGAGAGATGTGAGGTGATTTTTCAATGTGGTTTGGATTTGTATTTTTCTGAGCATTAGTGATATTGGGCACCTTTTCATGTGCCTGTTGGTGTTGCTATATTTTAAATTCTTAGGAAGCCTCCAAATCTAGGAGGCTGTCCTTGAAAAGAGAGGTGTTGAATTTTCTTGCTCTTCTTATTGTCATCCTCACACAGTCATTAATACAAACCAACTAATATTTTACATGGGAGAAAAATTACCTTTTTCCTGAACTTGACAACTGATAAAAACCATGATGTGTCAGAAGTGGAAAGGGTGTTAGAAGTCTTTTTCTTCAGCCTTATTATTTGGTATTTGGAAGGCAGCATAGTGTAGGAGAAAAAGGGTTTGTAGCTAAGTCTCATGGTTATAGTTATTATCTAAGTGACCTTGGTCTGCTAATAAAACATATCTCGATTCATTGGAATCATTTTTGTGTTATAATTATCCTCATCTTAGTATCCTGAATGTAGAAAGAATGCTTATAAATCAGTAAGAAAAATCAAATGTTCTAAATATATACATTATTTATTTATGTAAATGCATATATTTATGTATATTTATGAAGCTGGCAATTCACAGAAGAGAGAATCTGAAAGGCTAATATACATTTGAAAAAATGTTCCATCTCACAAGTAATACAAGAAATAAAAATAAAATGACAATGAGGTCTGCTTTATACAATCAGATTAGGAAAAAAAAATAGAGCCAATCAATTCTAAACATTGGTCAAAAGTTCTCCCATTCTTTGAGCTTCCCCAACTACTCCACAGAGCAATCCAGCCATATCTAGTGAAGGTGAACATGAAAATGCTCTATAGCTAAAAATTTTTATTTCTAGGTTTATACCCTAAAGGAATTCTTGCAATGGTGTATATAAGTAGTTATATAACTGCTATATTATAGCATTGTTTGCAGCAGCAAAACTCAACATTTTGGCATTTTGGCTATGTTCAGCCATGGACTATTCTACATCAGGTAAAATGAAAGAACTAGATTTATTTGTATGGACATATATAAACCTAAAATTAATTATTTATAGGAAAAGATAAGTTGCATATGGTAACATATAACATTATGCTAAATATTAAAGTTTTATACTTTAATATACAGACAGTAATTATATATATAGTTTATTACTGTCTGTATTTTAAAGTGTAGAACTTTCACTTTATATATATATATGACTATATATATATATACATACGCATACATACACATATGTATATATACTTTTTTTTTTTTTCAGAATTAACAGTTCATTTCACAGTCAGTCTTACAAGTCACTGAGGTCGGGCAAAGCCAGGATAGTAACTTAAATCTCAAGCACTTTCGTCCAGTGACAACCTGATTAGCAAGGCCCTGTTACTTGAGCAGGGGGCAGTGGAGGGCACCCCAGGAACCACAGCATGTGTACCAATGTTAACCCCTTCTCAGAGCACCAGGGAGGCTTGGCCCTTACCAGCCAGGGGTCCACTTGGTTGGCTCTCAGTCCCCCGCCGATTGACCCCCTGTAGAGGAGCCGCCAAGGCCTCCAGAGGCACCAGGGAGGCAAGCTGGACTGGGCAGATGGTACTTTCTCTGGCTTCGATTTCCCCAACCCCACAGCCGAGCCACACTGCCGGAAAGGATGGCCAGCCCACCCCTTCCTGGGGTGAGACCTGCAGCCAGCTGGGATGTGGCTGTCAAATGTTCCCTAGTCACAGTGTAAAGGAGGAGGGGACAGGCACTTAGTGCCAAAGGTGGGACGCAAAGCCCCTTTTCTACCGTGGTAAAAAAAGCCCCAGCATACATCATGGAGCTGCAATGATTAGATTTGGGGTCAAAGCCCAGGGATTTCCCCACCCTCTCAAATCCATGGCTAGTTTCCCACAGCTGCTGTGACCACCCTGTGGGGACACACAGCTCTGGGCATCTCCCCCAGCTGGCTCAGGGCAGGGAACCTGGGACAGGCGTCAGGGTGTGGGGTTGTGGCTGCGGCTCCAGGCCCAGCTTGGCTCAGCCTCGTCAGCTTTGCTCTGGGTTCCTGAATGGCACTCCCCACACCCCTCTCATGTTGAAAGCTTGGGTGTTAGAGGGGACAAGGAAGGGCAGGAAAAGTTACTTTACAAGTTTTTAAAAAGTTACAGAAAGGTTAACTTTGAGTATATACATATACATATATATATAAAATCTAAAAAATATATGGACTGAAATAAAACCAAAATCCTATTTGTACAACTGGTAAGGAAGACAGGACTATGGGGCAGAATAAGTGGGCTTTAACATTGTCATGTATTTTTCTCCAAAATTATTCAGTTTATGAGACTCAAAATTATTCAGTTTAATGGGATATTATTAAAAGGGCATTATGGTAGATTTATTGGGAAAAGCAACAACATGAAGCCATTTACAATATGATTTTTAAAAAGCATTTGTTATGAAAAATACAAACATAACAAATTACACAGAATAGTCATGTATCCAACTCCCCAAATTCAAAGACGTGAAGTCCCATCAATTTGTTACATCTGTACTCCTACTCACTTCCCTTTTGGCATTATTTGCATATTTGAAGCAAATCTCAGGCACCATCTCAAGTAATATGTTATTTTATATGTAATATAAAACATTTTATAAGATTTAACATCTGATAGTTCTGAGTACATGGGCACATTTTGTATCAGCCTTTAGACATTTCTGTAATTAACTTTTAATTTTAAAAAGGAAATAACAAAATGACCAAGGGGAGTGAAAGAGGGAAATCAAGCAGAAATAAAAGAAATAATAACCTCTGACTTTCTAATCATTCTCTCTCAGGCCATCTCCCACTTCCACCAAAAGACTGAATTCTACATTATTGTTTTCATCTTTCACCCGATAGAATTCTCCTTCCTCTGCGCAAAGAAGCAGAATTCCAAAAGATGTCATCATAGAACATCATTTTTTTTTAACAGAAGAGAGAAATGTGAAATATTTATTGCATTAGAATAAGTTCCTTTCAGCAAAATTATCTACAGTTAGGAACTTCCTGGGCAGGAACCATGTATGTACTTTTTTTTTTTTTTTTAAGATTTTATTTATTTATTTGATAGACAGAGATCCTAAGTAGGCAGAGAGGCAGACAGAGAGAGAGTGGGGAAGCAGGCTCCCTGCTAAGCAGAGAGCCCAATGCCGGGGCTCAATCCCAGGACCCTGAGACCATGACCTGAGCCGAAGGCAGAGGCTTCAACCCACTGAGCAACCCAGGCCTCCTCCACACCAATCTATGTACTTTAAGCAAAGCAAAGCACTTGTTCCACAAACCAAATGTCCATGTGTGGTTTGTAATGTTGTCTTTAGACATTAGCTTGGTAAAAAAGATTCTCAGAAGTATTTTCATCAGATTTACCAAAGGACTCCTCAAACAGCCCCCGGGCTTCAACAATCTAGAAAGGGTGGGTTTTCACAAGTATTTTTGATTTAAATAAATGGAAAGAGGTTAACATTCAGAGTTCCCAAGGCATACATCAGCACCTATTTTTGACTGGGAAAAATCTTCCAAGTATTATGCGAAGTAGAAATTTAAACGGGGGATCGATCAATGACAAGAGCCATAAATTAGAAGGTGGAGAAAAAAATTATTATCTTCCTTTCTTTTACACAGTGCACACATCATTTGAATGTAGGAGTCCAGGACAATTAATTTCACTCAGGTGAGGGAGAAGATAATTAGGTATCAGGAGGAAGCATGGCTATACAGAACCATTTCCCTTTAAAATGTGAAAATTTAATCCATGTGTCAATGATTAATTTAAAATCTCTTTTTAGAACATATCAATTGAATTTAAGATGGGAAAATGTTGTATGTCAAGAACTGCTTGCTTAGATTCATGAATGGCATAATTTAATTAACATTATCTTAGTTAAATATAATCTATAAAAAATAAACCATAGAGATGTTTGATAAATAGCTAAGGAAGAACTATAGCCATAAAATATGCCTAATAATTTCAATAAATACAAAAATAGAAAATACTACTTTTATATATTTAAAATTAATTATAAACAATACTTTTGTCAGTTATATTTTGGGAAAATTTGGGATCCTTAGCAAGCTAGAAATGTGTGGGGCACCCAGGTGGCTCAGATGGTTAAGCATTTGGCTTGTGGTTTTAGCTCAGGTCATGATCTCATGGGTTGTGAGATCTAGCCCCTTACCCTTGGGCTCCACACTCAGTGGGGAATCTGCTTGAAGATTATCTGCTCCTCCCCCAACGTTCTCTCTCTCTCTCATTCTCTCTAAATTAAATAAATCTTAAAAAAGAAAATTAGGAATGTGAACAAGTCTACTTAGGAAACAAGGAAAATAATATGTCTGTGTTTCATTTTGTTTTGTTTTGTTTTGTTTTTTGTGACTGATGACCTCTAATTTTACACATGCAGTTTCTTTTATATTCCACCAGATGTTAATTTTTTTCCTCTTCACACACGCATCCCCTAAGTCAGGTAGCTACCTCAGTTAACTACAAATCTTGGTGGGAAAAGCACAGATGCATGCACTCCTTACTCATTAGTTGTTCGAATTTGAAAAAGCAACGTAATCTATTTCTTCATCTTTAAAATAAGAATAAAGTGGTACCTGTTCATTTGCTTACAATGAGAAGTACATGAGATGTGTGCAAAGTTCTGTTGCAGTATGTTTGATCACGATGGTCAAGAAAGAATTCTTGAGACATCATATGGTGCAACTTAGTAAATTTATTTAAGTAGCATGGGTTCAGGACCAGTGGATAGATAGAGCTACACGTTAACTGTGTGAAGCTGGTGGTTATATGCCTAGTGCTCAAAGGGGTGGGGGAGACATGCAGGGAGTATTAGATCATAATGTTTTCTTTGAATTTTTACTCATAAAACTACTTTCACAAGATTTCTCTGGTGCTTATCACTCAGTTGGATATTAACTACTATTGAGAATTACAGGAAGTCATGAGACCCTGTAAGAATGTAGCAACTAGCACATGTTTGATCCTTATCGAAAGGATGCAGGCCTTCTGGGAAAAGGTGAACATTTTCCTGTTTTTATCCTTCATCAGTTCTTCTCACCATGCCTGGCAGTAGTATGTACTGATTAGTTATAGTTAGGATTATTTTATTTTATTTTATTTTATTTGAGAGCAAGAGAGAGAGTGCAAGCAGTGGGGGGAGCAAAGAAAGAGGACAAGCAGACTCCATGCTGAGCATGAAGCCCACCATGGGGCTCAATCCCACAACCCTGAAATCATGACCCAAGCCAAAATCAAGAGTTGGATGTTTTAACTGACTGAGCCATCTGGGCATCCCTATACTTATGATATTTTGATGAATATGGATAATATATATTACTTATATATTACTATGATATTTTGATGAATATGGATAATATATATTACTTTCCACTTATATGTTTTTCTTAGGTAAAAATGTTGAAATGTTAGCAGTGCTGTTGATGTTAATATAGTTACTTGTATAGTAATATTTTCTTCATGGGTTAAATCTTTTACCCACATAATTCAGACCCTCCCCCCCAAAAAAAGTCCTGAACTAGGAGTAAGAAAAACCGGATTTAACTGCTAGATTTTACTGTCTTCTTTAGCCTTTATGTGTTGTCCGGGAGACTTTAAGAAGACAGATCATGGCATGTCCTGTGTGTTATGCCAAGGATAAGAAATTTAGACTTTTTCTTAGAGATGTGTGAGTAGGGAGGAAGGTCAGTGGCAACAAAATCAACTGGGTTGATTTTTCTTATATGATTGGCACATGTTTCAGACTATAGCCAGCCCTGATACTTCTGGATTTCTGGCACTTTAATCTTCTTGCTTTTTTTCTCTCATTAGAATATTCATGAACATAGTAGCTGGCATGCTCCTGAGTCCTTCACCCATCATTTTCCCCCTTTGCCAAGGATCTTCTCATCCTCTATTCCCTATGAAAATACATTCATTATTCAGGTCCTAACCCACCTCTCATCACATCTATAAGGCTGACTTCCAGAAACCTCCTGTAAGACTCATAGATCCCAACAATCATTGGACTAAAATTTAATAGTTTTCCAACTTGTGTAGGGGTCTTAAAACATATAGTTTTTAAATCAGAAGACTTGAGCTAGCCTTCAGCTTTCATCATATAAGCCATGGAGCTTTTGAAAGGCTACTTAACATTCTTATATTTGGGTATTTGTAGTTATTGTCTGTAATTATTTCAATATAAAATTGGATAATATTAATAATACTTAATAATCAGAAGGAAGAAAAATATTTCTGAAGGTACTTTGCAGTACTTTGCCAAGGTATAATTTGACTTTTCAATATAATTATAAGGTCCAGAGTGATAGTGATTCCTTGTGTGTGTGTGTGTGTGTGTGTGTGTATACTTTCCAATAAATCCAAAACTGTGATTTATGCATAATGTAAATAATAAGTATTTGCTGAATAAATATAACTTCAGCTCCCAGTTTTCTTTGAAAGTGGTACAGTAGGTTGATGTATTCCCCCACCCTATTGCAAATTTCATCTGTAAACTAAAGTGAGAACGGTGAATGAAAATAGAATTAATAACTACAACTATGGTTGACACACAGGGTAACATAAAGTATTGACATAAGGTTTTCATTTTTCTACATTTTTTTTTCTCTTGAATTGTGCTTTGGCTGCAAGTTCTCCTATTAGGCCAATAATGATGTAATGAAATATTAGAAATTAATCATTCTGATTATATTATGGTAATAAGTAAATCATTTTACCAAACTAAATAACTATCATAGTAATAACATAACCAAGATTTACAGGTAGAGTTTTAAACTCTCAGCTGTTAACCTTATTGGAGAAATAATAGGTAGGCAGAGAAATTAATCTCTGCCACCTTCATCAAATGCCCTATCACCCACTTGACTAGTGAACATCAACTAGGTGATCTGGTAGAGTAAAATAATACAACTTGCCAATATCTTTGAGAAAGAAGTTATGTAGTTTAAACATATTTACTCTGTATCAATTATTTGTTTGGGAGAAAGGGCTTGATGTGCCTGACAAAATATGTTACACCTTCTTAGTCTGCTTCTCTTTAGTTTTAAGGTACTGTAAAAAACAAGAACTGTTCTACTTCTGATGTGTTTATGAATAGGGAACAAATGACGAACTTTGAAATGTACAAACCTCCATTCTTCTCCATCTCCTTTACTTCTCTGACTGAATTTAGAGAAGGATAGGACTTTGTGAAAATAAACCAAACAAAAAGGCAAGGTTGATTGAGGCAAAGACATCATCTTTACTTGGTGTCCTTCAGAGGCCCAACTTTGGGCACAGGGAAATGCTGACCATATAGTATATGTCAGGACATTAGCTCATGATAAATTTGCCATGTTTATATAATAATTATTCTATTAATGTCACCTTTGTTTGCTTTGTTTCCCATAAGCAAACTTGAATTAGAACAAATATTTGTTAAAATTTGTATGTGAGTTCCATGATTAAGTCTGCTCTGCTTGGAGACTGAAATATCCATTCATAATAAAAAAAACTCTCAGCCAGAGAAAACCAAGAAACAATGAAGCATCAATACCAAGGATTACACTTAACACCCAGATCTCCATGCTGCCTTCTTTTTTCTTATTTTAAGAAATTTTTTTTTATTCAAGCATAATTAGCACACAGCATTAGGTTAGTTTTAGGTGTACAATATGATTCAGCAGTTCTATACATTTCTCAGTGCTCATTGAGATAAACGCTTATTCCCCTTTATCTATTTTATCCATCTCCCTCTTACCTCCCCTCTGGCAACCACCAGTGTGTTCTCTGTATTCAAATGTCTGTTTTTTGGCTCCTTTTTTTCCTTTTCTTTGTTTTTTTCTTAAGTTCCAAATATGAGTGAAATCATATGGTAATTGTCTTCCTCTCAATGACTTCTTTAGCTTAGCATTATACCCTCTAGGTCCATCCACATTATTTCAAGTGGGAAGATTTCATACATTTTATGGTTGAGTAATATTCCATTGCATATACACACCACATCTTTGTCTTCATCCTTCATTTATCAATGGACATTTGGATTGCTTCCATATCTTGACTATTGTAAAGTAAAGTAATGCTGCAGTAAACATAGGGTTGCATATATCTTTCCAAATTGGCATTTTCATTTTCTTTGAATAAATGCCTAGTAGTGGAATTATTGAGTCATAGGGTAGTTCTATTTTTAATTTTTTGAGGAACCTCCACACTGTTTTCTACAGTGGCTGCATTCTCACCAACAGTGTACAAGAGTAACCTTTTTACCACATTCTCCCTGACACTAATGACACTAATTATTTCTTATGTTTTTTTTTATTTTAGTCATTCTGACAGGTATAAAGTAATAGCTCATTGTCATTTTAATTTGCATTTCCCTGATGATTAGTGATGTTAAACATCTTTTCATGTGCTCGTTGGTCATCTGTATGTCACCTTTTGGAAAAACATGAGCCCCATGTTGAGCTCCAAGCTCAGTGGGGATTCTGCTTGTCCCTCTCCCTCTGCTTCTCCCTTGCATGCTCTCTTTCTCTCTTAAATAAATAAGTAAAATTTTTTTAAAACATTGATGAAATATATTGAAGATGACACAAACAAATGGAAAGATATTCCATGTTCATGGATTGGAAGAACCAATATTGTTAAAATGTCCATAGTACACAAAGGAATCTATGGATTTAATGCAATCCTTGTCAAAATACCAAAAACATTTTTCACAAAACTAGAAGAGTCATCCTAAAATTTGTGATGAACTACAATAAAGACCCTGAATAGCCAAAACAATCTTGTAAGAGAAGAACAATGCTAGAGGTATCACAATCCCAGACCTCAAGATATACTACAAAGCTTTTGTAACCAAAACATTATGGTACAGGCACAAAAATAGGCATGTAGATCCATGGAACAGAATAGAGTCCAGAAGTAAACCCACACTTTATGGTCAAGTAATCTATGACAAAGTAGGCAAGAATATGCAATGGGAAAAAAAGAGGGTCTCTTCAACAAATAGTGTTGAGAAAACTGGATAGTTACATGTAAAAGAATGAAACTTCCATATACCATACACAAAAAATAAACTCAAAATGAATTAAAGACCTAAATCCATGACCTGAAAATGTAAAAATCCTAGAAGAAAACACAGGCAGTAATTTCTTTGGAATTAGGCATTGAAACACTTTTTTAGATATGCCTCCTCAGGCAATGGAAGCAAAAGCAAAAATGAACTATTGTGACTACACCAGATCTTTAATATCTTTCTCCTTTAAAAGAAACAGAAGTCCTTAGAAGGAAAGGCTGACTCCCAGTGCTAAGCAGTGAAAGTAATGCAGAGCCTAGATTGTGCTCCAGAAACCAAGTGTCCGAGGTATCTATCAAAGACATAGAGAGACCAGGTTAAATGTGCTCCCACTTGCCAAACTTGAGACAACATGAGCATCAAAATAAATAACAAAAGCAATGAATAAAGTAAGAATCCATGAAACTGTATCAATATAAACAAATGAATAAATAAGTTAATGAAAAGAAGGAAAAACTCTTTTAGATACAGAATGCATGATTGAGTTAAAGACTCATCAAGGGATTCAAAACCTAGTGGGTGCTTGTTTGATAGGAAGAGGGAAGTTAACATTTTCTCAGAGTATCTCCATAATTAACTTAAAAGGAAAAATGTTAGCTTTATTGTGTAGATTTCTGGTAAACACCACCTTAACCAAGTGATAAAAGTTAATATCACAAAATTGGAACTAGCTGACATAATGTGCCTTGGTGATGAACTAAGAAGGGCACAGCATCACTTCTGAGAATGCATGCAAGGGAGGGATTATAATGGTTGACCATGGTTAAGGAATGAGAAGGACAACCTGAGAGTTGTCTTTATGAAACTCACCCTCACTTTACAGATAAGGACACTGAAATCCAGTAGGTCAATTGACCTGTTCAAGTTCACCAACCATTGAATCCCAGGGACTGAAATGGTTTTAAGCTGTACATTTTTATTCTGACTGTACAATTTTAAGCAAATAAAACATGAGATCATAAAGAATGGGAATTACATGGGTTTCCACACAGGAAAAAAAATGCACAAATTTAGACTCTCAGCTTCCCTAGATGGCTCTTACCTTTGCCAGTTTACAAGTGTACTGTTATAGAAGCAAAATGCCTGTGGCATTGGGTTCTCCCTTTACATGGCAGCCCAGCGCCAAGACACATCAGGTAAATATACTCTTTGTGAAACTTCACCCGTTCACATTTTCATGTGAAGCATAAGTCCATTTGGGGATTTTTGTCTGTTGTCTGCAAACTATCAGAAATGTAGAAGTTAAGCAGCCAGTACTTGAGGCAGAAAACACTGTGCCAATAAACAATGATTCTATGAAGCTTTCATTTAAAATACCTCACCACTCAAAAAAAATTTTTTTTAAATATCCCTTCAGGGTTTCCAAATCTCTGTCACAACTTTAGTTCTATTTGGAGGCAATTATCAATAATTGTTCCAAATGCAGAATTCTTTGTAACTTCATGTCAATGCCTTTAGCTTAAGTTTTAAAAAGGTTACAAAACTTTTCAGTTTCTCAGAAGTTATATAGGAAAAATTTATAAAACACAACTACATACAAAACATGGTGCCAAAGTAGAAATCTGTGAAATGGAATGCTACCTCAAAGGGTTTAAAGTCTTACTGACCTAATACCCAATATTCATGCACATGCAAGTGGAAGACCTCAAGTGGCTATCACAGAGCCAAGGCAAGGCTGGTTAGTTCAAAAGCAAAGGGAGGCATAATACTCCATTGTATATGTGGACCATATCTTCTTTATCCATTCGTCTGTTGAAGGACATCTTAGTTCTTTCCAAAGTTTGGTGACTGTGGCCATTGCTGCTATGAACATTAGGGTACAGATGGCCCTTCTTTTCACTACATCTGTATCTTTGGGGTAAATACCCAGTAGTGCAATTACAGGGTCATAGGGTAGCTGTATTTTTAATTTCTTAAGGAATCTCCACACTGTTTTCCAAACTGGCTGCACCAACTTGCATTCCCACCAACAGTGTAAGAGAGTTCCCCTTTCTCCACATCCTCTCCAACACTTGTTTACTGTCTTGTTGATTTTTGGCCATTATAACTGGTGTATGTTGGTATCTTATTTTGATTTTAATCTCCCTGATGGCTAATGATGGTGAACATTTTTTCATGTGTCTGTTAGCCATTTGTCTGTCTTCTTTGGGGAAGTGTCTGTTCATGTCTTCTGCCCATTTTTTGACATGATTATCTGTTTTGTGTGTGTAGAGTTTGAAGAGTTCTTTATAGATCTTGGATATAAGCCCTTTGTCTGTAGTGTCATTTGTGAATATCTTCTCCCATTCTGTGGGTTGCCTCTGTTTTATTGACTGTTTCCTTTGCTGTGTAGAAGCTTTTATACAATGGCATACTATGCCTCCATCAGAAAAGATGAGTACCCAATTTTTGTATCAACATGGAAGGGACTGGAGGATATTGTGCTGAGTTAAATAAATTAAGCAGAGAGAGTCAATTATCATATGCTTTCACTTACTTGTGGAGCTTAAGGAATAACACAGAGGACATTGGGAAATGAAGAGGAGAAGTGAGTTGGGGGAAATTGGAGGGGGAGACAAACCATGAGAGACTGTGGACTCTGAGAAAAAGAGGGTTTTGGAGGGGAGGGGGTTAGATGAGGGGGTTGGATGAGCCTGGTGGTGGGTATTAAGGAGAGCACATATTGCATGGAGCACTGGGTGTGGTACATAAACAATGAAGTTTGGAACACACACACACACACACACACACATTAAATCAAATTAAAAAAAAAAAAATGGCAAAGCGAGCCTGGGCTGAGTCTGGAATCTACGTATGCAAAGGTATATTTGGATAAGGGAGGATAGAGCTTGACAAATGTCCAAATACATTATACATACAGAGGAACTCTCAAATGTAAAAGCACAAGTAAGCACAAGGAACTATATTTAACAATTGTATGTAGTATTCCATAGGCTTGTTTTAACCAAATGTTAATGTTTTTTTGGGGTGGGGTATATGAAAATATATTTTATCAGAAGAGACTCACAGAGGCAGTCATCCCATAGGTGGCATCCTAGTGAGCCAGCAAAACATCTGCTTCAGAATTAGTCTGCTAGTGGTCCCAGGAGAGACTCTCACCCCAACTTTTCCTGTACTTGCTCTGACTGATAGATTGCTGAGTACATCTGGGGTTTTATTACCCTTAACAAACATTAGCAGTAAAGGAGATCAAAGTTCTCTTGGTATTCAAGGAGAAAACATGCCAAAGCTCCCCTGTAGGAATGGGATACAGAAACTCCATATTACCCCATACTAATGAAGGAAAACACTCAAGCAACATGTACAAATTATTTATTATGAAGTGCTTATAGGAGAGAGTAACACCTGTATTAAAGGTACATAATTTTATTGATTTAATTAGAGCCTTAACAAGGGAAAATGAATAACAATAGATTAAAAATACAATATACCTAAAGTGAAGTCTGGAGAACTCTATGCATAAGA
The DNA here is from genome assembly GCA_003697995.1 of Taxidea taxus jeffersonii. Taxonomy (NCBI): domain Eukaryota; kingdom Metazoa; phylum Chordata; class Mammalia; order Carnivora; family Mustelidae; genus Taxidea; species Taxidea taxus. The sequence goes on along the minus strand of ML106303.1, from coordinate 321,538 downwards.
AAAGGGCATGGCAAGAAGATCTCTGCATAAAGAAGACTACTTTTATCTCTAACAGTTTAATTCAGAAACAAAGACACCTATATCTTACATAGTATTTTTGTGCCCCAGGTACAGGTCCAGTGCATTACATATACTTAACTCCTTGAATCCTCACAATTACTTTAAATAATATGTACTATTTTAAATGGAAATGGTAGTGAAAATTAACTATATTCCAGGACTCTGGGTTTTGAATGAATAGTTTTCTAAACCTATTTACACCTACCTCAGAAAATGAACTTTCACACAAGTGAAGCACTAAAGTAAATAGGAATTTTTGCTTATTGTTTAGTTTTACAACAGCCATTTAGTAAAATTAGTGAAACTATAGGTCATGATATATGAAGAAAACAATCATCAATTTGTTTTATGAAGTTAACCTAATAGAATTATCCATAAACAGAAAGAAAATGGGTCATGATGTTTTCCTTCTTTCTCCTAATTTTAATCCATTCGTACAAGTAGGGATTCTGCTTTTGCTCAGTTTCCTAAGCAAACTTGATGTGAAAAATCTAGTCCTATTCAATTATATAGCAAATAATCAATTTTTTATTGTTTTTCCTTTCTTCAGTAACAAATATCAAGCCTGTGCTGTCCAATATGATAATCACTAAATCTAAAGCTCTAAAGTTGGGCTAGATATCTCAAATATGTGTTTTAATGTCCCTCAGATGATCTGTGATGCTGTATTTTAATTTTATATGAGTTATGCCATGTTTTAGGTGTGTGTTAATTGTCTTTCTTTCCTGTAGTGTTTCTTTAGGGAGGCCCTGTACACTTTGAGTAGGCATTCTTCCTTACATGGGTCTCACCAAGGCACCGCAGGATGTTTACCATACCTAGATCTTAAAAACACCAAAGATCCAGAGCACTGCTGAATCATTGTGTCAATCAGTAGCACCCAAGGCCTCTCCTCCCCCACTAAATACACACACATTTGACACACACTTGACACTTTTCCACACCCTCCCTAAGGAGATTAAACACTCCTGGTTGAGACCCATATGACTATAAGCCCCATGAAACCAGGAGACCATGTCTATTTCATTATTGAGTCCCTTGTACCCAACATAGTATCTGCCATAGAGAAGGAGCTCTCTGCTTATTAAAGCAGGATTTATCTGGGCATTAGTTTGATCTTTATAACATGATATACCCATAGGCATTTTAATACAAATCAGAGTGAGTTCAAGGGAATTATACTCCTTATTTAGCAAATATTCACAGAGGTCAACACCATTGGTTCATTCCTTCTTGAATCTTACAACCCACGTCCTCTAGGTATCCATGAAATGAGACCTGAGGAAACTAACTGTCTTTCCCTTCATAGCCTCTAAATCCCAAGCTCTTTTAAATATCAAGGTTTATATACCAGTGCACCTCACATGAACATATGCAATATCCAGCTTATTATAAAGTCACTTCTAATACTTCAAATATTTAGTCCATGATTATTGTTCAATAGCATTTATTAAATTGGGAATAATATATAAGGTCCTATTTTCTATAAAAGATAATAAAAATAGTTGTAAAATTTAAAGAAAAAGCAGTAATTGAGTTGAATGTGGTACTGTGTTGTCTGATTCACTGCAAATAATTTTCTGTAACTCTCCAATTATGTCTACTACCGGGTCATTGTCTCAGCAGCTTGTCTGGACATCCAGTCTAATGCTTACCTGGGCTGTCTCGTTTCTATCTTCCATGCTTATCCCAATGTCCCTCCTCTGCTACCCAAGGTATCAGTGTTGGCAAAGACCCAACATCATTTCTACAACATGCCATCAGTGTATTACAGTTTTTGTTCTGAATAATGAGTCCTGAATCTTAAGCTCTGGCCATTAATGATGTGAGATAGAAAATGAGGATTCACCTTAGGTACTGAGATAAAAGCTAGAGCCCAGCTTCAATAATCAATATTAAGACAACTGCTGAAATATTCAGAAAATGAAAACCAAACACTCAGAACAACTAAGTGAACAGTATGTTTGTTTTGAAATATCATTATAAGCAACTTAAAATCATTTTTGGATTAAAGTTTGAACATAAATAAACTAAAAATAAAATGTGTATTATTAAGGAGGAAAGACATTATTGATCTTGGTAGCTGCCTTGAGAACAAAAATCAACATCTGTAGGAAAGGAGTGATGACTTTAGATTTTTGTTGTTGTTAGAAGATTTTTAAACCACCTGGTACACCATCTGTACCAAGAATCTGACAAATTGAAAAATAAATGATGTGCAAATGTGCAAGCTTAGAAGTAAACCAATTTCCTCTCCCAGTTCCATATTTAATCCACCACCTGAAAATATGTATTTACACAGAATTTAAGAATGAGCTATTTCAGTTCATTCCTATTTTTCCCTACAAGCAGGGCTTTATTGTTCTATTTAGATGATTCAACAACCAGATTATTCATCTTTGTTGATTCTCAGCCTGAAAAATATTTCACCAAGATTAACCATCTTATCATTTCATTAGTTTCCTAGTCACAGCTCTTCTAACCAATTTTAGAAGTAAATTCTATCTTATTTAAGCTAATTACTATTCCATATGTTTATCTTCCTTCTCAGATGCACTAAAATAATTTTCAGTCCAAGACCCATGTCATTATAATTGTATACATTCATACATATGTTTAGTTACTCATTAGTCATGAATTGAGCACTTACTGAATAGGAATGCAACAGTAGTGTATATCTGAATAAAATACAGATATTGCCTACAAAGAGGATGCATTTAAGTGGAGGAGGGATATAGTTGAATAAACAGCTTCAATTAAAGATCCTGAGGGAAAGGAAGGAAGGGGCAGTGTCTGATGTACATTGAAAATGTAGATAATTATCCCCAAGATTCCACCCTGGAGAACTATGTTAATGTATATACCACTTAAAAATCTTCTCTCTCTTTTTTTGATATTTTATTTATTTATTTGACAGAGAAGAGAGAGTACAAGCAGGGGACAAGCAATGAGGGGAGAGAAGTAGGTTCCCCACTGGGCAGGGAGCCCAGGGCGGGGCTGGATTCCAGGACCCCAGGATCATGCTTTGAACTGAAGGCAGATGCTTAACTGACTGAGCCACCCAGGTGCCCCTGAAAATCCTTATTTTAAAAGCTGCCTGGTAACATTGTAAAGCTTAATTACTAGTAAGAGCCATGAAAGTGAGTAACATTTAATATCATGTTAAATTTTAATGTATCTGGGCATCTGAAGAGAACTTGCAGTGTTGTGAACACTGTAAATCCCTGCTAAATATTAAGTAAGTAATTGTTAGATACTGGGGCTATAGTGGACACTATTGGTACCAGTTCCCAGATCCCTTTCACCAGCCTGGTGCACAAGGCTCCCAGCTGCATGAGTGTTGGTTGTTAATGGTCACAATTGCACTATTGTCTAGAGAGAATTATCCTCAGCCAAATGGGAGCTGTCTTGTCTGGGAGGTTATGTTCCTTATCCCCATAACTGGTTGTATCAAATGACTGACCAACATGAAAATACAAATTGCCAGATTCCTGACTTGGGGTTTTTCCTCCATGTAGTACAATTGATGTTCCAGAGTTTCCATGAGATCAGGCTAAAGCTAGACTCTAGCTGAAACCTGGGCTTTGTTCTTTTCCTTGCCCTGTCCTGCTTCCCTCATGCTCTTTCTCCTGAAGGCACTGCCTTAAAAATCACACGGACTTGAATCTTTGTCAGGTTTTTCTTCTAGGGAATCTAGCCTTAGATATAGATTGAACAAAATTAAAAATACTTGTGTATAGTATTTCTGACTATAGAGAATATACGGTGATCAAATAGTATCTCAGTCTGCCATTTTTCATTATAAGGGAGAATTCTTTGTGTTTTGATCTAATTCACCAATATTTGCATAATGAAAGACCAAGAGAACTTTATTAAATAATTTCCTTCATAAAATATTTCCCTTTCAAAAACATTTACTGAGCACTAGTTAGACTTGATGGCAGATGTAGAGTTGATTTTAAAACATGACTCTCAGGGGCACCTGGGTGGCTCAGTGGGTTAAGCCTCTGCCTTCGGCTCAGGTCGTGATCTCAGGGTCCTGGGATCGAGCCCCAAATTAGGCTTTCTGCTCAGCAGGGAGCCTGCTTCCTCCTCTCTCTCTGCCTGCTTCTCTGCCTACTTGTGATCTCTGCCTATCAAGTAAATAAAAATAAATAAATAAAAAAAATATGACTCTCAAAATAAATAAATAATAAAAAATAAAAACCCTCTCCTCAAAGCATTTTTTTTCAAAGATAACCTGGGTTAGGATAATGTGGAGACAGTTCTTAAAAGTAACGATGCCTGGCCATTAAGAGGCCTTTGTCATAATTAGTGAAGTTGGAAATGTAAATAACTATACACAATATAAAATAGAAAAATAGATTGCTTTAATAAATATAACCACATTTGCATGGGTAAAGATAAGTCTTTCAATAGAGAAAACTTTTATCCCACCTTAAGAGTAGTACAGATGATACATGTAATGTATCCTGAAATGGTTGAGGGATAAAATGTGTGTAACATGTATGTGTACATGGAGAAAGGGAATAAGGGAGGAAGAGAGAATGGTTAAGTAACCACGTGAGGTTAAATGTGGAAAGATGAAACTAAATAAAGGGTATATGGATGTCTCTTGTACTATTTTTATTTTGGGCATACTGTGTACATTTAAAAAGTAAGAAATATTTTTAAATAATGCAGAATTTTGGTAGGCTACAAAATTTGTTCCATGATGGAACAATGGTGTGATATGCTAGAAACTATAACTGGTCTTTGTCCCATGGAGTTCCTGGCACAAAGCCCCTAGAACCTTAGAATTTCCTGAGTAATAGGGGTATCTTTCTTTATGCTAACAAGGTGATAAGGTGGGCCCCTGAAATACAGTTTCAGGATGACAAATACCAACAATAAGATTAGAAGTTTAGAACTTTGATCCAGCCTAACATCTAAGAAGTATAGGGCATATCAGAGATCAAATTTAATCACTTGGCCAATGACTTAATCAGTCATGCCTAATGCTCAATTAAAAACTCTGGACACCAAGACATGGCAGAACTTCCTGGTTGGTTGGTTCTCTGACTTCATAAAGACGAGGCATGGCAGTTCTGTGTCTGGGACACTTCCAGATATTGTCCTGTTTATAGGCCTTATAAGAAAACTGCAAGAATAATATCATGCTTTGAGTGAGTTCTGCGAGTCATTGTAGTAAATTCTTGAACCTGAAAGGCTTGTGGGAACCCTTCAATTTACAGCCAGTTTGTCCTAAGTCCAGCTGGCTCCTAAGACTGGGGTTGACATATGAAGTGAGAGCAGTCTTGCGGGATTGAGAACTTAACCTGTGGGGTTTGACACTAACTCTGCATAATTAGTGGTCAGAACAGAATTGAATTAGATATCACCCAGTTGTCATCAGAGAATTGATGTCAGAGCATTTTTTGGGATGTCCAAATGAATAATGAATGTACTCAATATTTTCCCCATTCAGAGGCCTCTAGAGTTGGGTTTTACCTCATGGAATTGGGCCCTCTATTACTTCTACTTATTGCCTCTGATTCTGGAAGCTACCATGGAATTCTCAAATCCAGAGAGTTTTATGTGCTGTTATGTTCTGACAGAAGCATTATATATTCTAATTCTTCTTGTCATAGGCACATTCTTGTCTTCTTTGCATTAAATGGAACCTCTTGGCCACTAAAATTGTATAATTTTAGGTAAGTACATTTGCCCTAGGAATATGATTTACTCATAAATGACAAAAGGTGGAGGATAGCAGAATATATGCATGCACCACTTTCCCCATTTCCCTCCATCTCTAGCCCCTTATTTCATCTACCTGTGGTCATAAGTGTGTTCTCTGTCATGATCACTTTGTGACTTGTTTAGGTCTTGGTCAACAGAAACCACCCACATTTCAGACCGTACAACCAAAACTCACCATTTCCTTTTCCAACCAACCATAAAAAATTTCTCCTTATAGGCATTCAGAATTTATTTCTCTTGTAAAAGCATGATTGGTGTATATGTCTGTTTGAAATAAATGATTAGTATGTAGCTACAGTAAACTATAAATTGATAACTGATTATAGTGTTTGAATGTCCCTATTACTAAAATTGTCTAACATTGGATTTGAAGAAATATCTAAAAATCTGTTCTTTTTTGAGTGTGGAATAGATAGAGTGGTATAGGAAGAAATAAAACTATGAAGACTGTAGGAAGAAATAAAACTATATAGACTATAAAGACATTAAAAGCACAAAGGAAATCTAATGAGAAGGGGAGTATTTTGGACTTTATTCTGTAGAAAACAAGGAGTCTCAAGTGTTCTTAAAGGAAGCAGACATTATCTGACTGGTGACTTAGGAAGATAAATTGAGCTACAGTGTGAAGGAAAGATTGTAGAGGAAAGACAGTAGAACAGTAAGAAGTCCTTGCCACAATAACCCAGGTGAGGGACAATGAGGACCTGAACAGGAGATGCAGCAGGGGAACTGAAGACACAGGACTGTCTGGATATAGAGAAAGGCACAGAATCTAAAATGACACTCCACTGTGGACAAGTTTAAGGGTTCATGTTTATGATTACTGGAGGTGACATAAATTTGGAACCAACCCAAAGGGAGATGGTGGTTTTCTAGAGCTTCAAAGCATTTGGACATAGCAGAAATGGGTAATAAGGTTAGGTTTGATGTGATAGATGTGAAAAACAACTAAGAGGCAAATCTTACATTTCCTTCTTCTAAATACTCATATATGCTCTCCCATCACTATAGCTAAAGTAATCTAGTAACAACATCCTATATTATGGGAGATCATTTGAATTCCCAATGTCTATGAATGCTATTTTATTTTAATGAGTGTCATTAGCTTTCATTGGGGTATGATTTGGGGGATGTCATATGGAGTCAATGACTCTTCAGTGAGACTCTCCTACGCCTAGAATGCATATAAATACATCAATTATTACTAATTAAAACAATGCCATCCATTATACAACCCTGTAGACTGGTTGAATTATCATCTTAGAGCTAATTGGTGGCATTTTGGAAATGCATATGCAGAAATGCAGGCTCTAGGTGTGTGCGTGTGTTTTTCATTTTTCAGAAATGTGTTATCAGTCTCAGGACTGAAATGTAAAAAGGACTTTTAATATCACATATTTTATTATTCTATCTTTAGGTAAACTTTCCTAGCTTATCTTTTTTATGCTGTCAGTATGCTTTATTGTTATAATACTATGTGATCACTTTAAGCTTAGTACCCCATATGAATAATATGTAACGTTAGTGCAGGCTTGCATGAAGCCTTTATGTGGAGATTAGTTTCATCAGTTGAGCTAAATTATCCCATTGCTTAAACAACCCTATGATTTTTTGATGCACCTGCTTAATCTTTATTTGATTCACTTAATACATCAGGGTTCTTTAAAAATATTTTACATACTCAACTGGCAAAAAGAAAAATTCTTGGCAAATAAAAATACATATTTATAGGATTTTTTTTCATTTTATCTCAAGAATTTTAATATAATTACATTATCATTATAACAGATAATTCTTAGAATTATCATATGCCCTTAAATATGGGTATTAACATTTCCATAAGCTAGCAACAGGGAAGCTAATATCCCTGGGACTTTTCAACTTTCATCACATGACTGAACCAAGTTTCTTTGAAAAGAACTAAGACTCCATCCTGCTGTGACTATTACCCATTGTGATAAACTCTCTCCTTATCTGCCATTATTAGTATGGGGGTTAATGAATAGCTTCCTATTGCTTTATAGGAAAATAAAATAATTTAAAACTGATTTACAAGTATGACTGTATCAAAATAATCTGTGAGTTTTGTTTATTTCTAAATTTCAGATATACCATATGGAATGTCCGATTCCCTGGGAGAGTCTTACACAGTAATCCCAATATTAATCTATGAACAAACAAGAGTTTAGGTACCACTGATATGATCGATGTAAACCCTCTAATTAGATTCCAAAAAGTACTCAATCACCCTTTTAAGAAGCTACACTGCTCAAAAATATCAGCACAGTCTAATTGACAAGAGTAGGAGTCTGAAGCTAGATGACCTGGAATTTCATTTGTGCATTGCCTTTCTCTAGGTATGGCAAGTTCCTTAACTTCTCTATGTCTTAATTTCCTTGTCTGTAAAATGGGTTTATATGCAGATTAAATGAGTTATTATGCCTGGTATGGATTTAGGATTATAGAAATGACAAATCTAGCAGGTTCATTTATAATGATGCAGAAATACATTATTTTTTCATGGCTTAGTGACCTATTTAGGAAATGTATGTAGCCTTATACCAAAAGCCTGCATGTCTAATGGCAAATGTCACACACCAATGAAGAGTTGGTTGGCCAGACTGATTTTATTGATTTCTCACTGATTCAACAATCCCCACAATAGAACACAAATGGCCTGGGTGCCAAAAATGCAAGAATAATATGTACTTTCCATATTCAACAAACTAATAATTTAGTTGGGGAACTAGCATGTAAATTATTAATTTCAGTAAGATAATGAAGACTAAGCAAATGAGAGTGCACTCAAATGTGCATGCATAGGTGGTGATCACAAAAGGTAGAAACATTTGAGTTGAATTTTGAAAGAATTGTGTGCATTCACCAGGAGACCGGTGTGTGGTAGTCATTAGTGTTATTAGCTGAAGAATTTTGGCTCTTCCTCCTTTGGGGCACATTCTCCTTTCCCCCACTAGGTGAGGCAGGGCATGGAGCAGTTCTGCCCATTGACCTGGGCTCTTTCTTTTCTCTGACTCTGTGACTGGCAATGCTTTAGATGGTAGCTACTCTGCCTGTTGGGTCCCTGTTTGATGAGCACCTGCCTGTGCCCAAATGCAGTGAATATGTATTGTTCATAAGAAATGAAATTGTGTTGGTTTAACCCCCTGAGTTTTTAGGGTTGTTGTTATTATTATTAGCCACAGAATAATTCAGCCAGAGAGAGAGAGAGAGATAGGTGAAGTGAAAGGGTGTGAATGGGAGAACCAGGGTATTTGAGGTGACAATTAATAGTTCATTGGAGTCTAGAGTGACTTGTGAAAACTGAGACTCATGAAAGAGGCAGGACCAGCTCACCAGTCACTTCTTTGTAGAATTTATAAATTAGGAAATGAGATTTCAACAGAGTTCTATTTTGTGGAGCAAAACAGTAAGATCAACTCACTGAACAACCTTTTGGCATGTGAAAGTTAAGTTCTGGGAGAATAATTCTGAAGAGGTGTTAGACTGATTCATCTGATTTGTTCTCTACCCATTTCACCTATACTAAGGGCAACCCCCCCAACAATGATTAATGCCAGCCCTCAAAGGGTTTCAAATGGAGCATAGGTAAGGTGCCAAGACAGCATAAAGGTGCCATGAGGTTGCTGGAATAAACATTGATCTTTTCCCCTGAAGGACTATGCTATTCTCTATTATATATTTTAGTATGCTTGTAAATTCTATCTGTCTCCACCTAATTCAGCAGCCTGCTGTGCCTGCTTGCAACAAGATGGAAATCAGGAGTTGGAAAACAAGTGCTGGGAAATACCAACCCATGACTCCTCTGACTTATTTTTATAATTCTTATATCATAACAAAGACTCTGTCCTACAACAGCCCTTAGTCAGCCTCTTCTGAGGCTCTTCCCAAAGCCTTGACCTTGGCCGCTGTCATTGCTGAGTCAAGATTTAGCAAGAATCTTAGTAAATTAGTTTAGTGAGAATCTTCTACCCTTGCTGTCGGATCACTCTGGCCTGCCTTCAGCAGGAATCCTGTCAAATTGGATTAACAAGAATTGCCCTATCTCTGAAGCCTCTTCTTGGTATGTTCCATCCACTTACATCCTCATTCTGTTGGCTATAAATCTTTCCAGTTATCTTTGATGTATTCAGAGTTGAGCCTCATCTTTCTCCCTTATTGTTAGTTTGCACCTATTACAATAGTCCTGAATAAAGTCTTGTTTATCATTTTAACATGTGTTGGAATAATCATTTTTCTTTAACAATCACAGGACATTGATATTTAGATTTTGCCTATTAGGGGCTCAGTGGTTCAAAATATGTGAGGGAGGAAGTAGGCACCAGTAAGAGAGCTCCTGGAGAAGCCCAGATCAGAGGATAGCTTGGTTTACCTTAGAGCAGAAAGATCAAGGGACAAGCAGGCATTTGGTGGAGAGTGAATATCACAGGATGCAGTGAATGAGCCTGTGGCTTGTGAAGGGCACAACTGTGGATCTACTTAGAAGATGTTCAGAACCCTAGTGCAAGGACAGTGTAGTAAATCACTAATCATGTAGGAGTCTTAGATTTCTTTTTAGAACCTGAGGAGGAGGGGACGCCTGGGTGGCTCAGTGGGTTAAAGCCTCTGCCTTCGGCTCAGGTCATGATCCCAGGACCCTGGAATTGAGCCCAGCATCAGGCTCTCTGCTCAGTGGGAAGCCTGCTTCTCCCCTGCCTCTCTCTCTACCTGCCTCTCTGTCCACCTGTGATTTCTGTCTATCAAATAAATAGAACCTGAGAAGGAGAGGGATGTAAAGTATCATGATATTAGCTGTGCTCATCTCTCTAGCAAACTGGTTGGCTTTTGACCTCTTCTTCAAAGCATTTCTTTGGAATACTTTGGAGGTTTCTGGAGAGGCCTGGGATTGTACCACTGATAATTTTTTTAACTTAATTTTGCCTTCTGATAATTCTAAGGTATAAGAAACTATACTAAAACTTATAGATTAAGGAGGGCACATATTGCATGGAGCACTGGGTGTGATGCATAAACAATGAATCTTGGAACATGAAAAAAAATAAATGCACCTTTTGATTAAGAAAAAAAAACCTTATAGAACTGTGTGAAAATAAAAAAAAAAAACTAAAACTTGAGAGTAATATCTATAATAATCATTATGCACAATTTTTATGAAAATTTTAAGCTGCTTTTGAGTTTTCTGTGTTTTGATAGTGTTTAAATTATTAAGAATGAACAGCCATTAAACTCTACTTGGCGGGGCGCCTGGATGGCTCAGTGGGTTAAAGCCTCTGCCTTCAGCTCAGGTCATGATCCCAAGGTCCTGGGATCCAGCCCTGCATCAAGCTCTCTGCTCCGCAGGGAGCCTGCTTCCCCCTCTCTCTCTGCCTGCCTCTCTGCCTACTTGCGATCTCTGTCTGTCAAATAAATAAATAAAGTCTTAAAAAAAAAAAACCTCTACTTGGATAAGTTTTAATCATTACTTTAGTTTATCACACATACTGTTACAGAAAGATCAGAGTAAATTGGAATCAGATTACCGGCTTATTTGCAACCTTATCTTTATAGCTGTGTTTTACAACATTAGAATCACTTAGGAACTTTTAAAAACAACTGATCCCCTGGATGCACACTAGAAAAACAATGCCAGTATTTCTAGATCAGGGACCAGGTAATGGTAGTTTTTCAGAATTCCCCTATCATTCTGCTGTGTAGCCAAAACAGAAAATCTTTGCTCTATGGCTTACTGGTAATTGCCAATGTAGCTAACCTCTTTTAGCTTTGATTTCACCGGTCAAAAAATAGGAATAACTATCCCTACTCAGATGTTTCTTAAAAAATTAAATATTCATCCTTCAAAACTTAGCACTGACATTTTAAATATAATATGTACAATGTAGCTATCACAATGCCTTATTTTCCCCTAATCAATTGGTTGCTTGCCTCAGCAGAAATTACAAACAGAACTAAAAATTCACTGTGTGGGTTGCAGGTCATTTAAAAATTATAATGCATTCTGTTAATATATTTCTCGTTCAAACATCAAACAGGTAATTCTAAGCCAAGTCCTAGATGGAGATACAAGTAACCTCACTTAAAGAGGTAACCCAAAGGTCTGTTTTGTTTTCAAATTGTATAGTTTTATATAATTTCCAATTTACAGAAAAGTTGCAAAGTGGTACAAGGAATTCCTATGTATACTTTTACCCAGATTCACTAATTATTTATATTCTGCTTCATTTGCTTTAGAATTTATCATATATCTGTATGTTTTTTTCTGAAGCATTTCTAAGTTGAGGATAATGTACAGTTTTACCACTAAACATTTAAGCTTATATTTCCTAAAAACAAGAATATTCTGTTACAAAACTGTACTTGAATTAGCAAAATTAGGAAATTTAGGGTTGATAAATAAGAGCATCTAACCCATTTTCAGATTTCACCAATTGTGCCAAATATAGGTCTGTGCTCGAATAATTTCTAGCTAAGATTTTGTTAAGGTCTATTTTAGCATATATATAATAGGGTCACAAAGCACACTGCCCTTATAAGTTTACCTTCCCCCAAGTTAATGCAGTTACCCCAGGACATAAGCAAGATCAGACCACCACCTGCCCATGTCCAAATAAACTTCTGTGCTTTAGTCTGCTTCCTCCAAAAGCTTGGATGGCTTCTTTCATCAGACTGAGAATAATTGCATGCCCACATTAATTTCACCATTCTCCATATGGGTCACTAGAATAGTGAAAGTCAGCAAATGTTTGTTGGTGGAATAAAGGAATGAAATACAAAGCCACATTTTCCACCACTAGTAATGACCCCCTCTCTCCACTCCGTACAGTCCTATGTTGATTTACTAATCATTTTAAATAATTAATTCAGAAAATTGTTATTAATGTCTATTATGTGCCATAGTATGGACTAGGGTCTAGAAATTCAACAATAAGCAAGACAGAGAAATGGTTGTATACCCTGCTTTCCATTCTAGTGAAGGGTAAGTTACGTCTCGATAGGTTTCTCCTTTCTTGGCCACACTCAAATATTGACATTTGAGTATCTAAATTTTCACATCTCATGTTGTGTTGTTTGCTATTTTATGCATCTCTAATTGGTTTGTTTGTATGTTTTATCTTTAGGGAGGTGATAGAGCTTAGAGGTAAAAAGCTGAAGATTTATGGTCTTATTGCCTGGGTCTGGGTTCTGTTCTGCTATTTTCTAGTTGTGTGATAGTGAACAAGTTTATCACTGTAAGCTTCCCAGGAATAGAAGTAGGGGTACCCCATGACATAGGGGTAAAGCAGATAATGCTTGTAAAGCACATAGCAGAATGCCAGGTACATAATGATCATCCATTAACCACTATTTACTAATATTAACCATTAATGTTGAGGCCAAATACTTTTATTTATACTTTTTTTCTTCCATATCCCCCTAACAATTAGAATGGTGCTAGGTACACAGGGAGGTAACAATAAGTTACTGATCAGTTGAACTACATTGCAGACAATATAAAACTGTGAAAAAGGCTGACCTTCAAATGATATTATCTAATAATAATACACAATAAAAATAATAAATAATAATAAATAATTAAAAATAAAAATAAAAAATAAATAATAAAATCACTCTTTTCACTGATGTTTAAGTATAAAAAGCTAATTTGATTTTCTAAATGCACTAATATTCACTTCTTTCTGTTGTGTTGAGATGGTTGGCCATTTTTGGAAATAAAGGTTATATTATATTCATTGTCTTTGCTATCATGTAGCAAAATGTAAAAGTTATGAACTTTCTGTCAGTACCACAAAAAAATATTTCTGTGAAAGTCTTAAGAATCTGGATTTACCAATAGATAGTAGCAAGTCTCTTAGATTTAGAAAGGACTTGAACTTTGATGGTAGAAAACCCAAGTTCAATCCTTAGGAACCAAATTAATAATGTCAACATTCATAAAATAGAAACAATAATAATATATATTTCACAAGTTATCATGAGGTTCAACAAGATAGTATATGAAATTAATTTAGTGATAACAATATACTGACCACTGTTCTTGTTAACATTTAATCTTACATTATGTTCAAAGATAAGATTAAGACTTACTGACACTCTTTCATGGGTAAAGATAAGGGAATTGAGAGGACAGTTAAGTCAATGGATATGCTGTAAGCAGAGATACCATAGGACAGTATCCTTGTTTCTATGAACATTAGTTTTATTTTTTATTTTTATTTTTTATTTTCTCCTAAGTTTTTATTTAATTCCAGTTAGTTAACATACAGTGTGGTATTAGTTTCAGGTGTATAATATAGTAATTCATCTCTTCCATACATCACCTAGTACTCCTCATGACAGGTGCACTTCTTATGATTTATACATTTTTAAAAATGTGTTTTTATTATTTTCAAAACCATAACCATTACCAATGTTTCCAAGTGAATGCCCTGTTGAGACCAGCTTTTATGACCCCATGAGACTCATTTATAAGTTCAGTCCATTTACACACAACAACAACAACAAAAAAAAGCCATGGACCAAAAGCTTTGATCACACATCCCCACCCCCTACCCCCAAATCTTCTTAACAGTTTTTATTCGCTTACCAAGCACTTTCTCCATAAGCCTACTCTGGCTCAGGCCAGATCCAAAAAGGTGACAAACTCCCAGTAGTAGATCACACTTTACCCTCCCCAGGTTAATCAAAGGCCAGAGTATACTTAAGGGGGAGGCGGGCATATACAGCAGACTATCAGCAGGGGAGACCCAACCCTCCCGCTTGTGTGATGATTCCTGATGTTCTTTGATAGCACCCTACTTTGTTATTAAAGATTACAGATAAAGCTTAAATTGCAAAGTTCTTTGGAAAAAGTAATAGTGATTTAAGCATATTCAAATCAAGTTATAATTGATTTTATGAGAAGATTTACGTTTGCTTCTCTGTTTACTAAGAACAGATTTGATGAGGGAAAGCAGGGAGCAACACGCAGGCTTTTAAAAATATGTATGTATTTATTTTGAAGGCATTGTATTACATGACTATGTTGGCTAGCAAGTCCGAAATTTGTAAGGCAGACCAATAGGCCGAGTACTGGGGCAGGAGTTGATGTTACAGTCCTGAGGAACATCCCTTATGTTGGAAAGCTCGGTTTCTGCCCTTAAGACCTTCAATTTGTTGAATGAAGCCAACCTACATTATAGGGTGCCATCTCCTTTACTTGGTCAACTGATTGTAGGTATTAATCATATTTACGAAACACCTTCATGACAATACCTAATGTTTGATTAATAACTGCATATATCATGATAGCCTAGCCAAGTTGACACATAAAGCTAACTACTCCACCTGCTAGGTGTGAGAGTGTGTGCACTAGGACCAGCAGCACAGGGCACTGCCTTTTGATTTTTACACTTAGAGAACCATGGATTTTGTAGCCAGTATTTAGAAAAGTTATAAACTTGGCCTGTGCTTTTATTCTTTGCCTTTCTACTGCCATCAGTGCCCTCTGCATCACTTCCCTGCTGCATCCCAGTCTTTATGCCATGCTCCTGGTAATCCTTGGATACTCAGAGCCCCCATGACAGGATTACCCCAATC
This sequence comes from Taxidea taxus jeffersonii, assembly GCA_003697995.1. Lineage (NCBI taxonomy): Eukaryota > Metazoa > Chordata > Mammalia > Carnivora > Mustelidae > Taxidea > Taxidea taxus. Next base: position 306,145 of record ML106303.1, on the reverse strand, counting down.
CCAATTTTCCTGAGCAGAGCACAGAGCCTTGAATCTAACTTTCCTCCATCCCTATTTGATGGAAGCTACTTATTTACCACATGATCTGCTATTTTATGATCTTGCTTACTAGTTAATCAGTTGATGAGTTCTTTTTGTTGTTGTTAAAATTAAATGCCAATAATGGAACAGCATTGATTTGTAAGTTAGATATCTTGACTTAAAATGTTGACTCTTCCACATTAACAGCCATGTAATTCTGAATGATTTGTTTAGTGTCACTGAAGCAGACTCCATTTTTTCATCTAGATGGGAAAAGGACATTCTATAAAGATCAAGTTTGTTATTCTCGGCCATAGACTAGAGCCAGTCATGCTTTTCACCTTAATTTTCAAAGATGTACTTATTAGAGTTTTTTCTTAAACTTTTTTAAATTTTGGAATATCTCTAGATTTAATATATTAAATTTAGGGTAAATATTTTTCTTTATTTCATCTTCCTAATTGATAGTAGAGTAAATCTGGTTATAAATTTCTATAAAATGATGTTTTAGGCAAAGATGCAAATAAACCTATTAATTACACTTGATTTTTTTTGGCCAATGAAGGCAATCGTGCATGATATTAAGTCAAGGAGGCACTGCTCCTGCCCCGCCCAAAGAAAAACTGTCAAGGAAAAAAGAAGGTGAAAGTTGAACTCAATATACCCTAGGGTTTGAGTTAGATAATTTGTATGTAGTTTTGGAGTGAAAAAGTTAGCATGCCACTTAACATTTCTATTATAGTGTTGACCTAAAACAAATTCTCTCACATTTGTGGGTCACTCCTGGGAATGAGTGATAAATATATAATATTCAACGTTCTCATTCTTGTGTTGGGTGCTTTGTTATATTGGATTTCAACAAAAAGTATAGGCAAGTAAGTTATCATGTCAAGATAGCACTAATTTTTCTGTAGTTGAATGTCAGCACTCCTACATTGATTTCTCCTGGCTTCTTCTGTGTGAGTTCTGTCACTACAAAAAGAACATTAATTCATTAAAGACATTAATTCTACTTTGACCCTCATTTATCCTCCCTAGCTATAGCATCCCACAGATAGCTGGTCTTGGAGAAACTTTGGAAAATACTTGTTTATTTAAGCATAACACTATTTTTTTAATCACCACCCATGAGAAAATCAAATAACATTCCTGAAAGCCTTAAAAGACTAAAACAGAACAAAACAAAACAAAAAAATTTGTTGGTTTCAGTACTTACACATAATACAGGTGGCATGGCTTCCCAATTGAGCATACTATACAAAATATAGTGGCCAAGCAAGAAAGGCATACAAGCCTCTAAGATTTATGAAATTATGAAAACAATTACCAATGCTTTGTTTTCTATGTATTAGGCACCTGATATGTCCATAAAGATAACCTTTATTCAAATATCAAATGAACAAAGAGTATTTGATAAGCTAATGAATATTCATTACTTATAAGTATGTGTATAATATACTCTTGGAGAACCTCATGAACCTTGTGTCGCAGTATGAATTACATATTATCTAGATCTATAAAAATCATTTAGTAAAACATATGAATAAAACATAATGTAGAAATGCTCTTTTGATCCAGTTTCTTACGTTACCTTTCTAATATTCAAAAATGGATTAAGTCATTATTTTTATATTCACTGTGCCCACCCTTGCTTACTTTTCTTTCTGGTTTTGGTTGTAACTTTGCATTTAATACAGGGCCAGAGCTTTCAGTATTCTAATAGAAATACTCTGCTAGCCACACTATTCAGAAAAAAAAAAATCACTGACCTTAATGACAGTACCAAAGGGGGCCACACTGAGTTAAAGACAGTAAGAATTACATATTTTACTGCCGATTTGCCTGTCAGTTAGAGCAGGCTAGCAGATCTCTCTTTACAGGGCTGAAATTGTTCCATGGTCCAGGTGTGGGAGGAAGATAGTGCAGTTGCTTGCATACCTGGACCCCATTCTGACAAACCAAAACAGAAACTCTATATTAACATTGTATTGCCCAAACATTGTTCTGCCCATACCTGACTTCTGCTTACATGTGCTCAATTCTGGGTAGGTGCTTCATTGTCAGTCTTTGAAAAGACTTCTCTTCCTTGCAATGATAGTTTTCAAATACAACAGGGCAGTATGTCAGAGAGGAAAGGGACTATGGCCCATCAGTTCCAAAGATCTTGTCCTGCTCTGGTTCAGGGAGAATCCAGGATCCTGGGAGTGACTGCTTCGGTCTCCTGATCTGTCCAGAAAGTTTAATGGGTAACTGTGGAGGCCAATAATCTCTTTTCTCTGTGACCACAGAGTTCCAAGTCCAGCTGTGTCAGACTCAAAGAACAGTGATTCCTTCATCCAAACGTTGGGGCTCTCACCTAGTGCGAGAAACCCATACAGGGTTGCAATTTGGAAGAGATGAGGCAATGACAGGGCATCCTTGGTTGCTGGATCTGTGTGACGCATAGCTCCATGCACATCTTTGCAGTCAACAAGACTCAGCCAAGAAGAGAGAATCCCTTTTTGTACCGAGTTTCTTTTTTCTTCATACTCTTCTCTTTTATAGAAGATTCTGAGTTGCAGTGGATTGATGGACATTTGTTGTTTAATACATATAGAGCCTTCTTCTCAGACACCAGTCTTCTGGGAGTTTGACTGATTTTAGATCAGAGTCTACATGTGCCACATCCAAAGAGGGATTGGAGAATTTAGGATTACGATCAGGAGTCATCACTACTTGGAAAATGTTCTTGTCCTTGCTTGTTCGTTTATCTTTTGCTGCGGGCTTTCTCAGTCTGGAGCTGCTCCAAGCAAACATGCTTCTGATAGCACTCTTCATGGCAAGCTAAGATGCTGCAGACAGCATGATTTCAGTCTGCGGGTAGATTGAGTCTCAGACTGAGAGTTGATTGAAATCTCTGTCCTAAAGCACTGGAGGGGAACTCATCTTTTATTAAACTAGATAGCACTCATTACGTCATATTGTGGTCAGACGTCATTGGCATGGCAACAGGAGATAAATAGCTTGCTGAACTCCAGCTCAGACTCACCTGGTGATTCATGAGACTCCTTTTTATTAAGGCAACTCAAAGCATTCCATATAAAAAATATTTTTTAAACCTTACCAATCCGAGTGCAAATTTAAGAAAGAAAATAAAGTTGGGGCACCTGAGTGGCTCAGTGGGGTTAAACCTCTGCCTTCGGCTCAGGTCATGATCTCAGGGTCCTGGGATCAAATCCCACATCGGGCTCTCTGCTCGGTGGGGAGCCTGCTTCCTCTTCTCTCTCTGCCTGCCTGCTTGTGATCTCTCTCTCTGTCAGATAAATAAATAAAATCTTTGAAAAAAAAAAAAGAAAGAAAATGAAGTAATATTCAGTAAGTTTATCAATTTAAAAAATGGATATATGGGACACCTGGGTGGCTCGGTTAAGCATCTGCCTTTGGCTCAGGTCATGGTCCTGGGGTCCTGGGATTGAGTCCTGCATCAGGGTTCTTGCTCAGCAGGGAGTCTGCTTCTCCCTCTGCCTGCCACTCCCCCTGCTTTTGTGATTGCTCTCTCTCTCTCACTTTTGCTCTAACTCTGGCAAATAAATACATTAAAAAAATTTTTAACAATAAATGCATTTATAACAATGGATAAGATTTGCTTTAAGTTTGCTGCTAAAATATGAACAGGATGGTTAAAAAAAGTTTTGTCAACATACCAAACATACAAAAAGGTTTAGATATGGTTGGGTTCACTAGAAGAAGCTTTGTGTGTAATTTATGGTGTCTTTTTTTGATGACATTTATGTTTGTTCATGTTTAGAGCAAATCCTTTTTCATTTCCAGAAGCATCTTGAGAATGCCAAAAGATATTTGTAAAAGGGTAGGGAACAGATGTTTTTATAGGGTGAGGGAACAAATTGTTTATACATATATATTGCTTGATAACACATGAATCTGTCACTTTATAGCAAGCATGTTTAGTGATCTTGTAACATGCTAACTCACCTGGGAGAATTGCAAAACACAACCCCTGACCTGCAAAAACCTATGCTGTAGACACCCATTCCTGAAAAAATGTCAGAGAAGAACAGTACAAATTAAAAGGCTGAGCTATGTGTCATTCAGATTATATTTGTGAGTCTTAGAAATGTGGGTTTAGGGGCGCCTGGGTGGCTCAGTCTTTAAGCGTCTGCTCAGGTCATGATCCCAGGGTTTTGGGATCAAGCCTTACACTGGGAATCCCTGCTCAGCAGGGGACGTGCTTCTCCCTCACCCACTACCCCTGCTTGTGTTCCCTCTTTCCCTGTCTCTGTCTCTGTCAAATAAATTAATAAAATCTTAAAAAAAAAAAAAAAGAAAGAAATGTGGGTATAATAATTAAGGAAACTGAATAAGATAGAATGAGTGGTCATCTTAGGGGGAAAAATGGAGGAGGGCATGGAAGTGTAGCATGGGGCAGCTGTCAATTGGAACCATTCAAGGAGAGATAGAAAGACGTAGTCAGGGCATAGGAACAGATACCTAAGGAGACCTTGAAAGATTAAAAGAGAACCATAAAGTGCTTGTGCTAGACAATCAGGAGACACCATTGTGCTGAGAATATAACTGCAGGCACTGATTAGGTCAAAGACTCCACGTTGCTTTTTCATGCACTGATGAATCCTGTGCTCCTTTCCAAGACTGGGGCTTCTTTTAAGAACTAGTTCCCATTTTGTGCTTTCCAGGATGCTTGAAGTCTCACCTAGTCTGCACTAATCACTCACTCATCACTTACTGTACCTCAGCTGCCCCAGACCCTGGGGCTCTGTCAGCCTAGCTGGTTTCTAAGAGACTGCAAATCTCCTGGAGCATTTTGGTTGGGCTTCAGTGGGGCTTCTGACTGAGTCTTCTATCTTCCTACTCCAGCAAGCAAAATGGGACTTGGAAGAACCTCTTTTGCTTTTCATTCATTTTTGTGTTGGTAAAACAAAACTAAATCTTTGGAGTAGGAACGTGTAATTTTCGTCTGCTTGCATCCCAAGAAGTTTTTCTGTATTCCTTTTATCATTCACTGTTGGAAGCAGCTGACTGAGGACAGAACTGTCTCCTCAGCCTGCTGCTGTTCTTGCTAAGGACAGTGCAGCTGTGTCCTAGTGGAAAGCTAAATGGCTCTTTCTGCAAAAGACTCCACTGGACTAGATCTGCCTGAGGTCAACTCTTTTGGGGTCTCAATTTATCTGAGAGCAAACCCCTGTCATCTGGGTTAAATAAAAAGAGCTCATATAAAATATACTATAGTGACAAAAGGCTGAACATTTGTTTATTAATAAATAGACTTACCTGTTCCAGGCAAACACACCCTGAAATATCCTCTGTGATCCATGCTTATTAGCACTGGGGACATCAAGGTAAAAATAGTTATGTTTCTCCCTCTAACAGAGCTTCCAAACTAGTAAATTAAGAATTTGAAAGATGAGAAAAATGTCATTGAACTGGGAAGAAAGAGGAGGAACACCAAGGATATTAGACTTAAAAGCATGGAAGGATTGGTTATCTTAACTGAGCTGTAGAGTATAATTTCTCCTACATGGGATAAAATGCAGCAGGACCTGAACTTTCTTGTTTGTGATCTATTTCTTTTTTCTGATATGGGTCCAGCCCTTGCCTTACAAAATCTGCTGTGATTTGGGCACTAGCTGTCTTTTGTAATATCCCAGACTAGATAACATACCACTCTTATAAAACCCATTTGGTGTTCTGGCACCACAGGAATCTTACCAGGCTGTTGAAGAGGAACAGTTGGTTACAGAGACCAGAAAATACAGAGAGGAAGAATGATGGCATAAATAAGTTAAATAAATAAATAAATAAATGCGAGCAAAGAAAAAAAGAAAAGTGGGTCTGGGGAACAAATGGTTAAAATCCTGGCATTCTTGTTTATTTGTTTATTTGAGTCAGTACCACAAATACATCACTGGGTCACATTCGGTTATGTAGTTATGACTGTGGTTTCTAGAGACAAAAAACCAATTTGAATTAAATTAAGGAATAAACTAATAGCAAAAATAATGAGAGTGATTTATTTTAATCTGCAAGGTTGGCACACAGAATGGAAGGGCAGAATTATAGCTGGGTTCAGGAGAATAAGAGCAGAAAATGCAAAGCTATCATAGCTCTCCTTTTGACTCTTATTTCTGCCTCTCCCTGCATGTTTGCTCTTTCAGCTCTCCCTGCACCGCAGCTCTCTGTTGCAGACTTGGTTTCTGGGAGGCAGAGGCTGAAATAGTTGGGATACAAGATGTTTATTAGTAATCACTGTGAAGGAAAGGGGGAGGAGACAGAGTTGGCTAGAGGAAAAAGTCAAATTGCGGTGCCTACTGCTCTGCTGGCGGGCAGCTCTGGAGCAAGTATTAGCCAACAGGGCTGTCGTCTGTCAGGCTGAAGGGGTGGGGGGGGAGCACCATCATACACCCTCTTGCTCAGGCACAGAATTCAGGCTGCCCTGGAAGGGGTAGTAAGGACATGACTTAGGAAAAGAGGGCTCCAACTCCATGAAACTAAGCAGGGGCCACAGGAGCTAAGCTCCTGACCTCTCTTCCCACAACTGTAGCAGGCCTTTCCTTGCAGGAGGTCTGAGGGACACATTGCCATGTCCACCACAGCTGATTTCCTTATCCTCGTGGATGTATGGACATTCCACGGCAGCTGAGTTTCATTCACATGCTGTCTCACCACTAAACTAAATTTTAGAAGACAGAAGTGTCCTTTTACCACTGACATGTTATACTCAGGAAGCTGTATCACAATTCTTTTTTTTTTTTTTTGATTTTTAAATTTTTTATAAACATATAATGTAACCCCACCACCCTCTCCTGACGCCCCTCCCCCTCTGCCCCCCTCAGTTTGTTTTATGACATTAAGAGTCTCTTTTGGTTTGTCTCCCTCCGGATCCCATCTTGTTTCGTAGCGCAAGTCTTTTTTTTTTTTCTTAAGATTTTTTTTTTTTAATTTATTTGATAGGGAGAGACACAGTGAGAGAGAGAACACAGGCAGGAGGAGTGGGAAAGTCAGAAGCAGGCTTCCCGCCCAGCAGGGAGCCCGATGTAGGGCTCGATCCCAGGACCCTGGGATCATGACCTGAGCCAAAGGCAGACGCTTAACGACTGAGCCACCCAGGCGCCCCTCCTAGCACAATTCTTGATTGGATTCTGATCCGGACATAGATGATTTTGGAATTTTTTTAGTTTCATTGGACAGAGAAAAAGGATTCTAGTAAGAAGGATAATAGAATAGGGTACTGAGGAACTTTATGGAACTTCTTTTCCTAGAGAATATTGTAGAGAAAAATAATATTTTAGGGGAAAATAATACTTTTAATAAAAAATATATACAGGGGTCATTGTTGACAACTATGTTCTACTACTAATTAGATTTGTGACATTGTTCAAGGGATCCTGTTTTTTAATCTGTTAAGGGGTTGGGATGAGATGTCACTTTCATTGCACTATTTTATGAGATCTGTAGGAACACAAATAGTGACATGCAGGGATTTTGGCCATTATCGCTGAAAACTAGATATCTGCCCCTAAGGATTAGTTACTTTGTTTTGTTTTGTTTCTTTTTTCTAATTTGGGAGTTTTCTGATAATAAAATTGAAGACTTACATGATAAATGAATAAAGACAAAATAGAAAAGGAAACAACACTGAGAAGAAAAGTTGAGGTAACACACTTTTGTTTACCATGAATAGCTGGAGTAGAAGCATATTCTGAAGTATAATAGAGAAACTTGGATTGGAATTCATCTTCTTCCACTGATTATCTGAGTGGCTCTGGGTGGGCCACTTATACTCTCTGAACCATTTTCCATACCATTTATAAGAGCTCTGAATAATATCTAACATACGTATCTAAAGGAATATTGTGAGGTTATAACCAGATAATTTATGGGAAAAGGTGCTTTGTATAAAGATTTATACACACCTTAGTAATCTGGTTACAATTCCTTCAGTCTTAGTTAGATAATGGGTTTGATATTTTGAAGAAGTTTAACCCTTAACAGCTCAGAGTGTGTAAATTTATAAGACCCCCTTTTACAATGACATGGAAATCTAGGATGATCTAAGGCATTCAACACTTGAACAAGAGGTAAAGGTGCTAGAAATATGTAAGAGTATAAAAATCAGTATTAGGGTGGAAAAGGTAAACTTCTGACTTTCAATTTTCCTGCCATTGAGCCCTGACTTGGTACCTCACATCTGTCCCAAGTCCATCATCTCGCACTATTTCTTGATAAAAAATTTTATTTTCCTCCTTAAGTTTCCTGAAATGCAATTCATGAGAGGAATGAAGTAAAATTTAGCTCTTAAAGAAATAAAGCCAGCCATAAAATGAAAGCCCTCTTTAAACCATAAACTTCACTGAAGCCAGCCCTTTCAATTAGAGCTCATTCTCAGCATCCCCGATGTTTTCATCTTCTTCTCAGTCATCAGGATTTTTCATGGAGCAAGCACAAACTCAGTAATGGATTAATAGTTCTGTGATTAATAGAGTTGTAAAATCATTTTTAGTCACTGTAGTTTATATATATATAGGAAATTGTACAATAATGGTAAATGATGATAATGTTTATATCCCCTCACCCCTACTCGTGCAATGCTTACCAATTTTGTTTCATGACAGTAAAACTGTGTGTAAGTGAAATTGGTATAAATAAACATTCATGAGCATACTTTCTCAAGCAAGTCCTTTGTAAAACAACAATTAATTTTATGAAATACAGGATTGGTTCATAGTTATGTGGCTGTGGATAATCATCTATTGGGATTTTCAGAAATGAAGATTCTCAGTTCCTATTGATATACAGTATTTTTTTTAAAGTATACAATCATTCAAGGCATGTAAGAATATTTGAAATTATCTCACCTAACCTCTTTTCTTTTTCTGGAAGATAATCTGAAACCCTATAAGATGAGAAGATAATCTGAAACCCTAGAAAGCTACAGCCTTTTATTAGCAGAGCCTGAGCCTGAGCTCATGTTTCTGTTGCGAAGACAAGGTCACAGACATTGTGGCCTTAGACTTTCATGCCCTCAGTGTGAGCAGTCACTTCTGTAGGGTTCTGGATTCATCAACTCACTCTTGTGCCCATTAGAATAACCCTTTATTCCATGTGTGACTCCTTCTGACAAAATGGCCATAAAAACCTTGATGAAGCACCTCTGAAGACAGAAACTTAATGCTTCATGCCTCCATCATAGGGAAGTTTGAAACATTATTCATCTACTCAAAACCATAATCTGAAGATGTGAGGCAGTGATTGTCTAACTACCTGTTCTTCTTTCCTTATAAACATAAAACAGAAAACCATACACTAACACATTATTGCGTCATTGTAACTATTAAAAATCTTTAATCTCAGGACACCTGGATGGATCATTAGATTAAGCATCCAACTCCTTATTTCAGCTCAGGTCATGGACTCAGGATCATGCAATTGAGCCCCATGTTGAGCTCTGTGCTCAGTGGGGAGTTTACTTAAGATTCTCTCTCTCCCTCTCCCTTGGCCCCACCCCCTCTATATATAAAAAAAACAACCACATCTTGGGGTGCCTGGGTGGCTCAGTTGGTTAAGCCTCTTGCTTAAGCCTCTTGCTGAGCCTGTGTGGCTCAGTTGGTTAAGCCTCATGATCCCAGGGTCCTGGGATAAAGCCCCTCATCAGGCTCTCTGCTCATCAGGGATCTTGCTTCTCTCTCTCTGCCCCTCCTCCTACTTGTGTTCTCTCTCACTCTCTCTCTTTCTCAAATAAAATTAAAAAAATCTTTAATCTCAAATTTTACTAGGTCATTCATTCATTCCACATACATTTGAGAACTTAAAAGCGCATGGCATCAGAGAACAGAAAAATAAATTTATAAATGGTACTATCATAATAAATTCATAATCCAGTAGGAAAAAAAGGTAACTAAGCACTTATAAAACTCCTATTTAACCACAATATAAGTTATGCAGTGCAGTTTATTAACATAATTAAAGGAATGTGCCTAAAATGTAAGGAGAGGTTGAGATTTCCTAGGTACACAGACATTGTTGTACCTGTGGAATTAACTCAAGGACCAGAAACAGAAGTGACATTAAAGATCACTTCCAATTTGCTCATTTTAGAAGGTGGAGAAATGGAATCTCAGAAAAGTGACTTCTCCGAAGTGTTATAGTTTCTTTGTGGTAGAACTAAAGTGAAGTTTTGCTGAGAAACCAGGGTTTTAACGTGCCCAAAAAGACCAAGCGGGAATTCAAGGAGCAGCAAGGGATGGAAGGGCACTTTTGATCCAGGGAACAGCCAGTGCGAGGCCTGGAGGCAAGACACTGGAGGAGCTGTTGGGGCGGCAGTGGGCAATTCTGTGTGCTGAGGCTGTATAGCACTGGGGGAGAGGCAATAACATGGAGAAAAATCATTAGTAAACATAAAACTTTAAAACCTCTAGTGCTTCCTTTGGTACCTAGCTCCAGTCTTTTCTGACCTCCACTGTCAGAGATTTCTGGCCTCTGACTAACCTCATTCATTTGCTGTCATCAATTAGAATTATAGGAAAAAAATGGGTAAAATGGCTCTTTATTCATTGTTATTGTTCCAGCAAATGACTCTTCAGCTTCAAAGAACAGTTTTCCTAATTTGTCCCACATAAAAAATAGGAGAGTGGATATCATTATCACTTTCTTAATTTCTTATTATCTTGAAGCAGAGGAAACTAGGCTAAGACACTGCAGGAACTTCCTCAGCCCTTCTGTTTGGTTTCCCTTGGTTTTCATCCATTTACTTTTCTCCACTGACACAGCAGGGCAACTCTCCAGCTCACATAGCCATTCCTTCTGCAAGCTTTGCTTCTCGTCCACTTGCTCTGATGTTATGGAAAAGAGCCTCAGAGGTGTGTGGATCCAAGAAGGCAGCCCTGTGTCAGGCGCCACCATTAGACTTCCGGGCATATGAGTGGCTGATGTTCCACAGAAAGTAAATAAATGCTACCCTCTGCTGTTTCTCATCTGTAAATATGGGAGTGAACTCAGGAGGAATAAAGGTAGAAATCCTGTCTGCTTAAAAACAAAATAGCTATGTGCAGCCTTAAAAACCTATAATTTACCCAGGAGCTGAAACATATGTACTCTCAAAATAACCAAAACAAAGAAATAATCTATTTAAAAGCCATGAACATTACAGACTCTTAACTCCAAATTATACCTTCCATTAAAGTGGGAAGAAACCACTTGGATGCGTTGTACAGATAAACAACAAATGTGTGCTTTTGTTCCAGTCTCCTGGAAACTCTGAGGTACTTGTGGTAATTCACCATAAGGAAGAGCAGATTCTCTCACAGAAAGTGAGGGGGTCTGCTTCTGAGCCGAGTTGCATAGATAGCCACAGAAAAATTCACAGAGGATTCCAGATGAGCATGTCCTGAATCTGAACCAGTTTTCATCATGGCAAGATGAGAAATGTTTTAAGTGATACTCTGAAATAATGGAATTTGGCTGTTTAGATATTCTTCAGAGTAAAAAAAATCTCTTCGAGCATCACTTATCCTTTCTTCTCTGGAACCACAGCCCCCACAGCAACACACACACAAACACACATAGGAGATAACACTATGGATTTGGGATAGTAAATTCAAGAGACACCTCCCCTCCCACAGTCTCTAATATTAAACACTGAGAATTATGACTGTTTTCTAAGAGAATTCTAAAATAACCCTCAATAAAACCCTAATAAAAAATTAGAAGGTTTTTTAAAAATTAATTTGCTTACTGTTAAACCAAGGTCTCACCAAGTCCCACAATTCTTGCTCTAGAAGAACTTGCAGGCTACAAGATGAGACAGATATGTAAACAAACACCAAAGAAAACAGCAGAGTTGAGGATGCAGTCTTGGGTTTTATTCCAGAAGGTGTAGACACATAGGTAAGAGGAAGCTTTCAGGGAGGGCTCCTTTGGCTTTTTGGTTTGTAGCCTCCCGCTTTTCTCCTGGCCTCTTTCCCTGCTGGCATTCTCTTTCCTCACCAGATCCCCACTGCTTCTTGCTGCCGCTGTCCCCAACATCACCCCCCTCATAATCTCCAGATCTGATTTCCCATCTATCCACACTGAGATACAACTGGAGAGAGGGTGGCCAGGGGGAGAGAGGCTAAATAAAACTCTGGGAGTATAATTTTAGGCATAATCCAATGGGTGAAAAGTATGTTTGTGCAAGGAGTATAATGAGGAGAGGGAGCAGGCATCAGGCCTTTGGCTAGGACCTTTTCACTGTTCACATCCAAGATGTAAAGCTAGTACTGGAAGCACTTATGTGGCTATTCCTACTTTGGAGCTAGTGTGTAATCCTTTGCTCTGTGTTCACATGCTGATGCAAAATCTAGCTCCTTGCCATGTTCCTCTTTCCTGGAGAACGTGGGGAGTGTGCAGGAAGTAGCTTGCATACACTAAAGAATAAATCACATCTGATGTCACCTGCCATTTACTGCCATATATCTCCTCCACTATTTCAGTTCCTCTTCCTTTGTAGCTCAGTGTCTTATGGATTTACTTGGTTTTTAGTAATTTCAGAAGCTGATGTTGCTTCCTGTAGTTTATTCTCTGCTTGGCAGTCATTCCATTAGGATCTGTGCAAGAGGTATATAACAATTCACCTTCACCTCTTCAGATACAGTAACTGTAATTTGCACCACACATGGGGACTAACAAAGAGACTTTTTCCAATACAATAAGTGATGCATTTATCTGAAAACACTCTTTTTTAAAAAATATTTTACTTATTTATTTATTTATTTGTCAGAAAAAGAGAGAGAAAAAGCACAAGCAAGGGGAGTGGCAGGCAGAGGGAGAAGCAGGCTTCTCACTGAGCAAGGAGCCTGATGCAGACTCTGTCATAGGACCCTGGGATCATAATCTGAGCTGAAAGCAGACATTTATCTGACTAAGCCACCCAGGCGTCCTTGAAAACACCCTTATAAAAAATAAATTCACATTTACTCATATGGCCACATTATTAAGCATTAACATAGTTATGTTATACAGTAATCATTAAAATGGTTTCCACAAGGGGAAGGTAGGGGGATGGGTGAAACAGGTAAAGGGGATTAAGAGTACACTTACTGTCATGAGCACTGAGTAATATGTAGAATTGTTGAATCGTTATCCTGTACATCTGAAACTAACACTGTATATTAATTGTCCTGGAATTTGGAAATAAATAAAAATAAATAAAGCCAAATACAAGAGATTATTGTAATCAGTCACTGGTTTGATATGGCTGTTGAAAAGTCAGTTGGCACAATAAATGTTTTTTAAAGGAAATGATTCAGTATGGCTCTAGTTATCATATTAGAATTTTCAGGGCATTTCTATGGTATATGAGGAAAATAGGTACAGATATTTGAAAATGGTTATTTATAAATGCCCTCAAGTTCTCTACAGGAAGGAGATAAGCAGATTTGCAATGATTTCAGCAGTAAATTACAATCACTTTATTGCTTTTTGTTTTGTTTTGTTTTAATTTTGAAGTTAACTTGCTTTACGTTAGCAAATGAAACTGTTTTGCATTCCTATTGGTATGAAACTATCTAGTCAGACAGATGTCTGCTTAGTTAAACAACAATAAAACATTTTGAAAAGCTAATCATATTAACTACTTCATTTGTCTTTTTATACTAGTTTATGTGGTCTTTAATACTCCATAGGAAGCTTTTGCTATCCAATTACCTTGGATGCTTTTCAACAACCAGGTTGTGGATTTGGGGGAAGTGTAGAATGATGGAGGTTGTATGTATAATTTTCTGGTGTGGAAGTTTAGCAAGACATATTAGGACATACTAGGTCACGTTTTGAACTCTCTTTGTGCTTGTCTGGAATACAGCATCCATTCTTTCTTACACCCTTTATATGTTGATGATGATGATGATGAAATAAACTATTATTTTCCCAGCCATGTCTTTTCCGTAGAGTCCCTTGTCCTTTATACAGTAGTGAAATGAGTTAAGCACGCTGACTTCTCGAGAGATGTCTTAGCCCTTCTTCTTCCCACATTTGGATTTCCTTGGTATTGTTTTTTTTTTTTCAAATATTTTTCTGTATTTCTTAACTAGTTCTATAAAACTTTAGGTAGAGCACAGATGCAATTCAAGGAATATTGATATTATATGTAGAATTTGGGGTCAGTATACTTTCAGGCATTTTTCTGAGAGGAGATTTGTTAACTTCTAATAAATTCTCTGAAGACCACTCAGAAAATTATAAATCACTGTTATGAGCCTTGGGTTTATTTTTTAATCATTAATGTAACTTGTTCTTTATAAGATCATTTTTCTTTACACATAATTTCTCTGTCTTCTTTCTGGAACACCTCACAATAAAACTCAAAATCTTTAAGCTGAAATTCAAAGCCCTTGAAGTGTTAGCATGTGTTAACTTATTAGAGTCATATATGAGTATACATAATCTTTTAATTGATTAAGCAATGGGGAAGTAATCATCTTTCAACAAATGGTGTTAAATCATTTTGTTAGCCATATCCAAATAAGTGAAACTTAACCATTAACTCGTATCATATGCAAAAATTAACTCAAAATAAGATATCAATCAAGGTTTGAGAGCTAAAATTCTAAAACTTCTAGGAAGATCAAAGGAGAATATTTTGGTGACCTTGTGTTTTGACGTGATTTCTTAAATAGAACATAAAAGCACAAACTATAAAAAAATGTCAAGGAACTGGAATTTATCAAAACTAAAAAGGTTTGGGATGCCTGGGTGGCTCAGTTGGTTAAAGCCTCTGCCTTCAGCTCAGGTCATGATCCCAGGGTGCTGGGATCGAGCCCCACATCAGGCTCTCTGCCCAGAGGGGAGCCTGCTTCCTCCTTTCTCTCTCTGCCTGCATCTCTGCCTACTTGTAATCTCTGCTTGCCAAATAAATAAATAAAATATTTTAAAAAAAAACTAACTAAAAAGGATTGACTACTAGAGCTGATAAATGAATTCAGTAAAATTGCAAGACACATAATCAATGTATGAAAATCTGTTGCATTCCTATACACTAATAATAAAACAGCAGAAACTGAAATTACAAAAACAATCCCATTTATAGTTCTACTAGGAATAAACTTAACCGAAGAGGTGAAAGACTTGTACTCTGAAAACTATAAAACAATGATGAAAGAAATTAAAGATGACAAAAAGAATTGGAAAGACATTTTATACTCATGGATTGGAAGAAAAATATTGCTAAACTGTCTGTACTACACTCTTTAAAATCTACACATTTAATGCAACCACTATCAAAGTATCACAGAAAAAAAAACAGACAATCTTAAAATTTGTGTGGAACCACAAAAGGCCTTGAATAGCTAAAACAATGTTGAAAAAGGGGCACCGGGGTGGCTCAGTTGGTTAAACGTCTGCCTTTGTATTAGGTCATGATTCCAGTGTCCTGGGATCAAGCCCAGGCTGGGCTCCTTGCTCAGAGGAAGCCTGCTTCTCCCTCTCCCTCTGCCCTACCCTCCAGCTCTTGCATGCTCTGTTTCTCAAATAAATAAATAAATAAAAATCTTTAAAAAGAAAAAGAAGTATAAAATTCAGGTATCACAATTATAGAAATTAAGTTGTCTTAAAAAGCAGTAGTAATTAAAACAGTACGGTACTGGCATACAAATAGATACATAGGTAATGGAATAGAATAGAAAACCCAGAAATAAACCCACAATTATATGATCAGTTAATCTTCAACAAAGGAGGAATGAATATCCAGTGGAAAAAAAGACAGTCTCTTCAAGGAATGGTGGGAAAACTGGACAGCTACATGCAAAAGAATGAAACTGCACCACTTTCTTTCGCCATACACAAAAATAAACTCAAAATGGATTAAACACATAAATCTGAGACTGAAATCATGAAAATCCTAGAAGAGATCAGAATCGGTAACTTCTCTGACATTGACCATAAGAACATTTTTCTAAATATATCTCCTGAGGCAAGGTAAACAAAAACAAAAACAAAACAAAACAAAACAAACTTTGGGACTACATCAAAATAAAAAGCTTCTATACAGCAGAAGAACAATAAAACTAAAAGGCCACCTATTAAATGCAAGAAAGTATTTGCAAATGACCTATCTGATAAAGATCTTGTGATGATCTCAGGATCCTGGGATCGAGCCCCGCATCGGGCTCTGTGCTTGGCAGGGAGCCTGTTTCCCCCTCTCTCTCTGCCTGCCTCTCTGCCTACTTGTGATCTCTCTCTGTCAAATAAATAAAATCTTTTTTTTAAAAAAAAGGTATATGTTTACAATATACCCAGCCATCTCATTTCAAGGTATTTGCCTAGGAGACAAGAAAGTCTGTGTCCAAAAAAAGACTAGTTCAAGAATATTCATCGTGGCTCTATTTATAATATCCCTAAAGTGGAAGCAGCCCAAATATTCATCGATGGGTGAATGGATTGACAAATATCCATATAATGGAATATTACTCAATAATAAGGAATGAAACATTGATATAAGCAGTGACAAGCTGGATTTGGCTAGAACTAGTTCGCAAGATCTGATTGTGTGCATCTCTTGCCAACTTTAAGTTCAGTGACATCATGTTGGTAGCTTGAAATCAGTCATGGTGGGAGTATTGATATTACATGAATCAGCAAATACTACAAATCAGCCCCCCCACCAAACCCACTCCATTCACTGCTGCCAGAGAGCTGATTGTTAAATATTTACCAGCATTGGGGGCGCCTGGGTGGCTCAGTGGGTTAAGCCTCTGCCTTCGGCTCAGGTCATGATCCCCGGGTCCTGGGATCGAGCACCACATTGGGCTTTCTGCTCAGCAGGGAGCCTGCTTCCCTTCCTCTCTCTGCCTGTCTCTTTGCCTACTTGTGATCTCTCTGTGTCAAATAAATAAATAAAATATTTATTAGCATGTCACAGGAGGCATGCAAAAGCTCTGATGAAAGTAAAAGTCATTATGATGAATGCAAGAAACAAGACCAAAAAAGTATGATTCTATTTGTATAAAATTCTAGGAAATGGAAAGTAATCTATAGTTCTGAAAAATATGTCCCTGGTTATCTGGGGATTAAGGGTGGGATAGATGACTAGGGAACATAAGGAAACCCTTGGAGTCTATGGATATGTTCATTATTTTCATATGTTGATGGTTTCATAAGTGTGTGCATATATCAAAGCTCAACAAATTCTGTACTTCAAGCATATGCAATTTACTGAATGTCAATTTTATATCTCAATAAAGATGAAAATAAATTCATTAGAGCACCAAATTTCTACTTCCTATTGTCAAGTTATACTTTACTGTCCTCCATGGCATTTTTGTTAACTTTGTATTTTCTTCTGGATTCTTGTCACCCTCTCCTTACTCTTCTGGTTTTTGTTTGTTTGTTTGTTTTCATACATGCCAATATAAAGTCTCCTCTTCTGTGCAGCCTTTGCTTCATCAGCGGTGAAAATCTACTCTTCCTACTCTGAACTTCCACAGCCCCACCCTGCTGCCCACACTATCTTTCAGAACCTTAATTTATCCAGCCTTGCATTGTTTGTTAATTTACTTTATTGCTTAAGTATGATAACCTGATGCTCCAAGAAGGATAATCAGAAACTGTCATGTAGGGAGCCTGGATGGCTCTGTTGGTTAAGCAACTGCCATTGGCTCAGGTTATGATCCCGGAATCCCAGGATTGAGTCCTGCATTGGGCTCCCTGCTCAGCTGGGAGTCTGCTTCTCCCTCTGACCCTCTCCCCTCTCATGATCTCTCTCACTCTCCCTCTCTCAAATAAATAAAACCTTTAAAAAAAAAAAAAAGGAAAGAAAGGAACCATCATGCAAAATGAATTTGTGTAAATAGAGTTTAGACTCATGTCTCTATCAAAGGAGTCAAAAGGTGAAAGATAGTCACTCTCCAGATGTCTTCTCAAGGGAAACAAGTAGTCTGATACAACTGAATTCTCTATAGCAGAGGAATATTTCTATTTGGAAAGAATATGGGAAATGAAATTATTCCGGGAAACAACTAGATATCCTAGAATTTGAACAATGACTCATATTCTCATAGGAATATATCAACATTCAGAAGTTTCAAGAAAAAATGGACATGTAGGCCATCCCTTAGTTTTGCTTCTATTTTTCATCAAATACAGTTTCTTCTGCATATAGTAAATCATGTTATTTTAAATCCAATCATTTGCATATATTTCTTCAAACAGAGAAAATGAATGTCTAATTCTAATGAAGCACATAAATGATCTGAAGACAGAAAAAGCAGGACATTTAGAAATGATGGATTGAGGAAATGAGATGGAGTTTTCTGTAAGATCGTGAAAGACTCCCATCAGGCATGCCTGACTTCCCATGGTCATGTAGGAGAATGAAACAGAGGAAAATATTGCTAAAAGGAAATGCCTGGGCATTTCTTACCACCCAGTGCTTGCTCTCCAGCAAACCAATTTGTCTCCAGACTTTTGTTTTTCTAAGATATCGGGATGGTCCAGAAAGTAAAAATGTTTGCTTTAACAATTTTATTTTGGATTTGTAGCTATTTCAAGCCATCACTTATCTTAAAGAATCATGATGATTTTTACAGTGAATCTTTTAAATACATATTACATGTATTATATATTTGTATATATTATATATAAATAATTATTGGGGGTAATATTCTCAGACAAAATATCAATATTCACTTCTCCAATGTTGTGTCATTTAATAAAGAAAACTTAACTAAAAATCAATTTTCCATTTTTTTCCTAGGAGTTTAATTTTCTTTCCAAATAGTTTGACCAAGGCCAGGGAAAGCCAATAGAGAGGTGGTGAGAATGGATGAAGTCAGTCAATCAGAATATTACTTCAGTGGCTCTTGGTATACCTTATGTCACATCTACACAGAGTACATTCATATATCACATCCAGTTTTGAAGCTATTGGAAAATTCTAAATTCAAAGTAACCTTGACACATATCACGTTGTCTTGATACAAATAGTCTTAAAATTAACTCTTCATTCTATGACAGAGTATAATTCGCATCATATTCTTTGTATTTGTAATTGTGCCATTTTATTTTTAAAAAGACTGTAACATAAAATAAAAAATTATAAAAATTTTAAAAAATATTTAAAAAGAAAGATTTGATTATTTTTGTGAACAGAGAATATGACCACAGAGTGAATAAAAGTCCAATGTGAGATTAATTTTGGGTTAAATACAGAAGTATTGGAATATGTAGGTTGTTAGAGAGTGTGCATGAGGAGAAGTGCTCCTATGAAAAAAAAAGTGGTGGATCGGGTCAGTTCTACCACAGGTATTTAGTGCTTGTCATTCACAGCCCTAAACTGAATTCACAGTTCTAGGCCCTAGGGGGTCCAGAGATAATTAAGACATCGCTTCTCCCTCACAGAAGATAAAGGAAAAGAACATGTCAATTCATGATGTTGCTTATGGGTCAGCAATGAGGGAAATAGGTCCAAGTTTTTAATTCAGGAAAGGCTTCTTAGAAGGGAAGATGTGTGTTCTTACTCCTGGGGAATGTTCAGTTAAAGTTATCCAGCTGAAGAAAAGCAAGAACATTGTTCTAAGTAGATGAAATGAAACCACCAAGTATCTGAAGCATGAAATAAAAATACAGGTTTAACTTAACAGTATTTAAACACAAAGTGCAGGACGAGATATGGCTGGGAAAATAGGTCAAAGTCTGCTTTTGTATGCAGAGTTTTGTTTGATAAGAATCTGCAGAGGGGCTTGAAGCAGGGCAGAAATATGGTTCGATTTTAGTTTTGCTTATAACATGCATGATCAGGTCTCTATGAAGCAAAGCAGAATATCTCAACTAAAACACATGTTTTGTATCTTGGATATAGGTTGAAGTGAGATTGGAAAGAAAGAATATTTCATCACAGCAGCTTGCATTGTTCTCAAAATAAAATTAAGGTATGTTGCTATTATTTTAATCATCTTTTATGTAGTCCTTGGTGAGGGAGGGTTCTTATGCTGTGGTTATGAGGATGGCCAAATGTATGACTGACAATGAACACGTAAGATAAACAGCAGTTTCGGAGCACCTGGGTGGTTCAGTGGGTTAAGCCTCTGCCTTCAGCTCAGGTCATGATCTCAGGGTCCTGAGTTCAAGCCCCAAATCGGCCTCTCTGCTCAGCAGGGAGCCTGCTTCCCCCTCTCTCTGCATGCCTCTCTGTCTACTTGTGATCTTTCTCTCTGCCAAATAAAAACATTTAAACAAACAAACAAACAAAACCCAGCAGTTTCTTAATCATACATGCTGTGAAGAATCATAGTCACATGGACTATGAAATCCAGGGAGGAGGACTCAGCCTGCCACTCATGGCCACACAGAGTTTGCATTGGGCAACAGACTGAACAACCAGGGGCTGAGGGGAGCAGAGTCGGTAGCATCAAGAGAGTGTGCTGGCCCTTAGTTCTTGTGGAAGTGTGTGATGGCCTTGTTAAAATAATTCTACGAACTGGCCCGGAACTCAAATCATCTCCTTAGGGGTGAGCAGGAACTGTGTCTGGCCCTCTTTACAAGGAGTTCATTTGGCTAGGGGACTTTATCCATGGGAGCAGAGTTAGGAGGGATACTGTGGTTAAACCATTTCAGGTTCTCCTGGTTATCAATACCAAGGCAGCACATACCGAGCCTTAACTTTAGGTGTCACCAACATTATGTATCCCAAACAGTGAAGACCATAATCATCCCTAATAGTTATTGGCCATTTTCTATGTGTCAGGTAGCTCTCCTATAAGTATTGTGTTACTTCTTTTAATTAAAAAAAAAAAAAACAACCTTTTGAAATAGAAAGCATAAGTGTCTTCATTTTAAACACAGGAAAACTGATTCATAGAAAGGTTATTTGATTTTTTTCAGTTCACAGTAAGTGAGTAGTAGAACCAGGATTTGAACCTTGATTTGTCTAATGCTGAAGTTCTCAGAATGTATATGATGCATCATAGTAGACAGAAATCATTACTCCATGATTTATGTATCAGTTAAATCCAACACAGATATATCATAAACTAAAATACAAAATATGCTTAAATTCTTAGAACAAATTCAAATGAGTCCCGTTGGATTCTAATGCTTGATCTCCTGGTATATACACTGACTCGCCTCTGCCATTAAGAACACTTCAGTGGGGATACGGAGAACTACTGGTGGGAGGAAGAAGTCTGGGTGTGGGTTCTTGCTCTGCTACCAAGAGTAAAACCTGGCATAGGTCATTTGTCTTCCTTTGACTTCAGCTTCCTCACATACTGAAGGAAAAGGCTGGATTAATTGTCCTCAGAGAACCTAGACAGGGTTCAGACAACCCAGTCATAAGGAAAACAAAACCTTGCCCCTCAATGCTTATATCCTGGTTATGCAAGACAATAAATGTGTTAAAAAAAATCATATAATTTCTGACAGCAATAAGTACTCCAGTAAAATGAGTAATGTTGAAGAGCTAAATCCAGAGGAAAAAAAATTCCAACAGAGGAAAGAAAATAAGGTTCCTGGTATGTGCCTGCACCTCAAGACCCATGGATCCAAAGTACGGAAAATGAGAAGAAAAACAGAGTTTAGTGGAACAGGCAGACACCAGACCTGCGGGAGAAGTAAACCGCAACTTTGAAACTTGTGTCTGGATTCTTTCACCTAGGATATGTCATCTTTAGAAATATGACATTAGAAAAAATATGCTAAAAAAAAAAAAGAAGTTATGTAAGTACAAGCTTCCAGGATATAAAAAAAGCTTATTTTTCTTGTGTACAGGCAACACCCTCCAGGATGCAGTCAGGCTCTACCGAGTGAAGGTATGAAGTCAATTCCTTGACACTGATATCACACAAAAAAGTGCAGACATCATAACACATAGACAAAACATAGGCATCAAGAAAGGTAATGTGGCTTTGTTCCATGAAAACACTGATGAAGTCACCGGTGATCTTTACAGCTTTGGTTTAAAGTCAGAGACAGAAGTCACACTGAGGTGGGTCAAGACATACAATGAGAGATGGAGAAGAGAGAGGGAGGCTCTCTGTCTGGAGGGGCTTTATATAGTAAATAAAGAACAAACTTAGGTGGGAAAATAAAGTTAACTATAAGATTGATGTGAGACCTTTAAATATGGTAGCCGTTTATACATATTTTGTGGGAGAGTGCCACTAAGGAGAAAAAAATGGAAGGTTCTAAAAGATTTTATTTTATTTATTTGACAGACAGAGATTACAAGCAGGCAGAGAGGCAGTTAGAAAGAGAGGGGGAAACAGGGTCCTTGCCAAGCAGAGAGCCTGATGCGGGTCTTGGTCCCAGGACCCTGGGATCATGACCTGAGCCGAAGGCAGAGGCTTTAACCCACTGAGCCACCCAGGCGCCCCAAAATTGAAGCTTCTAAAGAGGAAGGCTGGTTGATAGAAAAATATCTTCATTTTAGTCTGGCCTAAATGGGAAGAACAAGAAAAGGGGAAAAAGGCCTGAAAATCAAAATCTAAAGCGGCCTTCACAGGGAAGAGAAAGGTGTGGTAGAGGCCCCAGGGTGTTGGGAAGATAGCAGAGCAGTTGGAGTAGGAGTTAAGGGCAGGGGGCTGGAACAATGAAAACCTGAAAGTGAATGCTGGAAGGTCGGATGTTAAGATTTTGGAGATAAAGGAGTGCTCAGCAGGGTTTGCTATTATTTCCTAGGAGTCCAAAAAGATTGCTTTCCTTCTTCTCCTATCTCAGAACTGTCACATGAATCACTTTGTGTCGTTTCTGTGGTACAGAGTTGCCTCCTGGCATGCTAGAAGAAGGGCTTTTGGACTCACATCCTATTCTGATTATAACAGATCTGAGGCTAAATGTGGAAATACAAATTTGGATTAAAAATGAGAGTATGATTTGACTGATAATGTGAGATGGAATCCCTCACCATTCCAGGCTTTATTCTGTATGTCTGAAATTACAGTGTCTTTTATTGATTTTGAAATTGAATGCTAGGGACTGTGCTAAATACATAAGCTTTGAGCCTGAGCAAGAACAGTAACAGCCCCTGTGCCCATGGACTCAATTTGTTTTCCAAATGCATAGTAGTTTGATACTGGCCTAGAGCAATGCTCCTCAAAGCAGGGTCTGTGGACCTACATCCATTCAGGAACTGTTTGATACCAGGTGGCAATGAGTAATGAAATTGAGAGTGAGTATATGGAAGTGTTGGGTCCATTTGTACGCTCAATTTATATCTGTTGAATATAATAATTTAAAATGGGGGATGCAGTTGCACTGTGTATGTCTTTACTATGTTTGCATTTCATTTTTCTTTTTTTTTAAAGATTTTATTGATTTATTTGACAGACAGATCACAAGTAGGCAGAGAGAGAGGAGGAAGGAGGCTCCCTGCTGAGCAGAGAGCCCGATGCGGGGCTCGATCCCAGGACCCTGAGATCATGACCTGAGCCAAAGGCAAAGGCTTTAACCCACTGAGCCACCCAGGTGCCCCTGCATTTTATTTTTCTACAAGTTTATTTTTATGGTGCTTCCTAAGAGTAGCACTCATAACAGGTTGAGGAAAATAAATGAGTCCTTCACCACAGGAAGGGTTATTAAGAAGCATTACCTTTTCACCAGTCCTAGGCAGTTTGTTGATAAGAGACAGACTTTGTGTTTCTAGATTGCAGGCCTTATTTACATCCTTGCTTCCTCTCTCATTCTTCACATAATAGAAGCCCTCCCCATAATGCCTGGGCTCAATGTATATACATCTAGGCCTTTGACCGGCATAAACTGCTGGATTAGTGTTCTCTCAACAATGGTATGTTTATTAACAAAAATATATCATGAAATAACATATAATACACACATAACAACAATATCAAATCCTTAGAGGCCAATTTTCTTAAACTCTAGAAAAGGTACTTGGGAAAATACTCCAATTTTGCAGTGAATTTCACTATCAATTCAAAAATAAACTTACTATTAACTTCTAAGACTAAGGAACTTAAATAGATATTGACTTTCACACTCAATTTTGGATATTAGATGTTTCTGGTTATATATGAAGTCTGTTAAATAGCTTTGCCATAAATATATGAATGCAAGTGAAGTGAATTCAAAAAAGCATAATTAAAAACAGGTAAATATAAATGCATTTGAATTGGATTACTCTGAAGATATTACCATGCAGAGAACAACTGATATTTGTTCTTATTTCTCTGACTGCTCTGCTTTTATTGATAGACTTATTAAAAATACCTTTCAATTTTAGGAATTCCATGGGACAATCTAGCCAACAAGCTAGGTTCCAGTTCTCCCAGGAATATGAGGTACTGGGGCAATAAAGAGTCGAAGTGATTTAACTTCAGGGCACAATGTTACCCGGAAACCCCAGGTGGCTAATACTTGATGCCGAAATAAAATTCAGGAGCAGCACTCAACAGCAAAAACAATGCCTGGTTGTTTCCTCCATTGGCTGCAGAGAAATATCCAATTAGCTCTGTAGGTGGCAGCAGCAGCCTGAAGACTCTTGTTCCGGAAAGAACGGCTGCCTGCATGCCCCAGGAAAATCTAAGGCAAAACCCATGTTGAAAAACAAGCTTTCTCTCTTTTATGTCTGTGGCACGTTAGAATTTCTTAACTGCACAAAGAATCTGGGGTTTTGTTTTGTTTTTTCAACCAATTGAATAATATAATAGGGAGATAATGGCTGACACGCAATAGTAGCAACTGAACTGGGCCAAGTCTTCTCTATTTTAGAAAAACAGATGGTTGTCTAATATTTTATTTCATCAAAATAGGAAAGTGCCAGGGAATACAAATATCCTCTTCCCATGACCATGTATGTCTGGAACTGTACTGTAAAAATCCCAAGCATTTTCTTTAAGATTCTGATCAGAGTTAAACACATGCTTCCTTGGGTGACTTAGCATTTAGCAGACAGAATAGGTGTCTGTAACTTTAGAGATGGAAGCTGCGTTAGAGTTCTCATCTTCTCTCCCCTCTCTTCTGCTGAATTTTCCTCTTTCTTCTCATCTCTTACACCATTTCTTTCACCCTCCTTTCCTTTCTTTTTGGTATTCTGAGCCATGTCCACAATTTAAAATCTGTACGTAGAGGCTAGGAAGAAAATATGTGGAATTTTCAAAGTGCATAAGGAAAATATTTTTGTAGGTGGTTTTCTTAGAGAAGAGGAAGAAATAAAATTCATTTCAAACCAAATGCCACTTTCTTAAGAAAAAACAAATGATCTTGGTAATAGAAGGTATTCTATTATAGGGTAAGGTCTGGTGCTAGTTTATAAGGAAGAAAAGGTTGAAAATACACAATAAGTTAACATAATTTAAGTTTTCCATTGGCAACTTGGGAGGCAGAGTTTCAGGAGCAGACCCCAAATAAGAAGGAAGGTAGGTGGGAGGCAGCTCCTGCAAAGAGAGGGACTAGGTCCTTATTACTGGCAGCAGAAGATGTCAGTGAAACAAATCCTTGAGTCGGGCATGAACAAGGGCAGGACTAACATTTCAAAAGGAAAATGTTCTCTTAAGTAGCAGCTCTTGCCTGCAGTATCAACATTGACTTTTAGATTTCATTCCAGCTACTCTTAACATACTGAAGCTGATCTTGGACCATGAAATGAACTTTGCCCTCGCCACCCTTACTAGAACTAACAAACATTTTACTGACTAGGCAACAAAGACATTATTTTAACCAACTGTATACATACCT
This sequence comes from Taxidea taxus jeffersonii, assembly GCA_003697995.1. Lineage (NCBI taxonomy): Eukaryota > Metazoa > Chordata > Mammalia > Carnivora > Mustelidae > Taxidea > Taxidea taxus. The sequence goes on along the minus strand of ML106303.1, from coordinate 280,456 downwards.
GTGGTCTCTGCATCCTCTCCAGTGTGCTAATTTCCGGTGCTTATTCAGTACAATCACCACAAATTTCTCCTTTTCAGTTCTGCAAAGATTCCTGAGCTTTTCCTTCACCAAAATACTCAGGGACTTTTAATCACTAGTGTGTATTTCTTGCTTGTCACAGTTAATGGAGACTCACCTGTGTAATTTTTAGCTCTGTTGGCATTTGTTTTATTTGACAGACTGATAGCTAATACTTAACTTGAAGGCCTGATCTTTACTGTCTCTGTTTCCCCTTTCTCATCACCAAACTTTGGCTAAAAGTCCTATATTCAAAAGAGGATTCTCTTAGTACTATTTTCAGAAACATCTCCCAAACACCTCACGTCTTTTCTTGTGAAGGCTCTCTTTCATCAAACTGACCCTTGAGCTAGCCACCCAGTTCTCTCTCTTTTTCCCAGACAGTAAATTTCAATGATTCCTGCTTAGAGGATAAAACTCAAACTCTTGGAGTTTCATTAAAGTGTTGCCACAACCAGTCCTACAACACGTCTCCAGGCATGTCGACCTCTGGTCAGCTAAATGTGTGCATTGTTGGTTTCTTTCAAATTTATCTATTTATTATTCTTTGAGTCTGCTCAACTTAATACTTCTTACTTCTTCAGCTTCCTTCTTTCACCTAGAATATCATGTTCAAACCCTCTTCAAACCCTGCCAATATTTAAGGACCTGATTAAAGCCCTTCTTTTTCCCAGAAGCCTTTGAGAGTTTGACCCTAGTCATTTCTCGAATCCCTCAATTACACGTGCTATTATTTATTTGGTAACTAAGTGAGCCCCCTTGACTTGTGATTCTGTGTTAAAATTAACTTTCCACTACCTTTTCTCAAATTTGCTTTTTTTTTTTTTTAACAGATCTTAGTATTTTCCTCAGTAATTAAAGTGGCTCACTGAGCATCTATGATAAAGCATCCTAATAGGCTCAAGGTATATCAGGATACACTGGGCTATAAGTTTGGTCATATATAACTGCCAATATTGGCAACTTAAAACCAGAATACATTATTTCCCTCTGAAGCAATGTGTCTATCACGGGTTGTCTGGATAACCTGCCCACTCCCAGAGCCAAACTTCCAGAACAGACACTGTCTGTAGCATAGCTACATCCGTGGCGCAGGAAAAGAAAGGATAGTAAGTCTCACACTGACCCTTAATGTTTTCTGCCTGGAAGTGACATGCATTATCTCTCCTATTTTACTGGCAAACAAGTCATATGGTCAAATCTTATGTCAACAGTATAAAGAAGTACAATCCTACCAAATGCCCAGGAAGAGAACTTGAAATGTTAGGCAGAATGGGCAGGCAGCATGAAACAGGGATATATGTGTCACACACTAACCTCGACATGAGAAGAATGCAATCTCACATGGTAACTCAATTATCTTTTTATGACATCTATTATAAATTTTGCATATAGTAGTGGATACTATTGAAACATGTCATATGTATTCAATCAACTGGCATTTAATTATGTATTCTGTATATTTTCCTCCTTCTAACTATCAAATGTTTATTAGACTTGCTAATAGTGAAGGATGACAGCCCCTCCTCCAGGCTTGTTTCTTTGTCATGTGCTCCAAATAGTTAAGCCTCATAGTTAAGCACCAGTCAAAGCTGAATGACAATAAGAAGCATTGAATTTAATTATTTTACTGTGTAGTCCCTGGAAAAAAGAGCTAGTTAAAGCAGAAAAGAAAAATAATTTAGAATTGGTAATAATCTTATATTTGTTCTGAAAGGTTATTTAAAATAAGATTCACATCTTATTTTAAACCTTATTTAAGATTTGCTTAGACGATATGCTACCTAAAACACAGGCAGTGTTTACACTGTAATTAATATTCAAAATAATGTTAAGATACACTAACTGAATTAACCCCTCATAAAATTCATAGGCTCTGGGGCGTATCCTCACACCTGAGTGCCTATAGGAAGAGAAAGCTTGCCATCTGCATTTAATTGGAAATTGCCTGTTGCTTTTGTTCCATAAAAAGTAATCTTATAAAAGACATCCGTATTAGTAGGGAAAAGGCAATAGAGAACATCCAATAAAAACAGAACCTGCAGGCGTTGCTTTCCTCACGTAGATATTGGTTCTGTAAATCCAGCCTTGCCTTGTAAAGTTAATGAGGCTCCTCCAAGCCTTTAAAATGACTACAAGGTGGAATCCACATAACTAGAGAAATAAATGGAGGTTAACCATACTGTGAAGTTATTAGGCTTCCTATGCTAACAGTCCCATAAAAATCTGGGCTAAGTGAACAGAGATATTAAACATTTTATTGCATATATATTGGGGTTAGTGTGAACTGGACAGTACAGTTAGGTCACCAAATATAAGGTCTTTGTGAAAAGAAAGGAAAAGGAGTAACTTCAGAAGTAGTATAAGGTATTGGGAAAAACACGAAAGTACCAGACAATAGCAGCAGAAGTGAGGAGAGAGGAACAAGAAGTGGAACAAAGGAAGGATAGAAAGAATGAGAGGGAGAGAGAGAAAGAGAGCATGTACGCACATGGTATCCTGGGCTTGTAGTAAAGAGCCTGTACTGCAATTGATAATTAAACTTTCTCTTTGAGGTATGCGTGTGTGCCTGTGTGCCTGTGTGTATGTGCGTTTGGCTCCAAATTATTTTTTAATGAAAACAGTTTAGAGCCAAATGCCATACCTGCACTAAAAGGCTCAAATCCTAAATATATGACTCAGTGCATTAAAAAAAAAAAAAAAATCAAACTGCCTATATAATCCCCATACAAATAAAAATCCAAAACATTTCCAGAGCCCTAAGGGCTCCCTAAGTTATTGCCTCCACAATTCACCACACCCTGTCATACTCTGTAGCCATATTTTAACTTTTATATCTCCATAGACTGGTTTTGATTTTGTTTGAACTTTTATAAAAACAGAATCATGTCTAGTTTCTTTATCTCCACAATTTGTCTTTGAAATTCATTCATGCTGTTTTATATGGCTGTCATTTGTTCTTTTTGCATTGCTCTATCATTCTATTCTGTGAATATACTGAAGCTTTTTTATTTATCATTATATATTATTTATAATTTTATATATCTATTTCATTTTTTTATCATTTATAATATTTATAATATTATATATTATTTATTCCAGTATTGATGAACTTTAGGGTTAGTTCTAATGTGAGGCTATTATGGATTCTGCTCTAATCAGTCTTCTTGGACATGTCTTCTAAGGCACATGTATACACATTCCTTTTGGGTACATACCTAGTAGTGGAGTTTGGGGAGCATAGGGTATGTATATGCTCAGCTTCAGAGGATATTACCAGTTTTCCAGATGGTTGTACCAATTTACACTCTTAGCAGCAGTGTATGAAAAACAGAGGTTCTCCACATTCTCATTAATAATGGATAATGTCCATGTGTTTATGTATTTTATTTTTTGTTATTCCATTGCTTATGTATTGTATCCCATTTTGGTCTTCATTTACATTTCTAAAATTACTACTAAAGTGGAGGCCTGTTCAGAAGTTTATCACATTTTAATATTCTCTTTTGGGAGACGCCTATTCAGATCAACCATTTCATAGGGGTTGTCTGTGTTTTTCTATTGACTTGTAGATCTTGTATTTTGAATTAAAGTTATTTTTCAGGCAAATGATCACAAATATCTTTCACACCACACTTTTCCTTTCACTCTCTTATGTAGTATTCTTAAATGAATAAATGTTTAATTTTAACGAAACCCAATTCATCAATCTTTTTTTTTTTTTTTTAAGATTTATTTATGTACTTATTTGTTAGAGAGAGAGAGAGTGAGAGCGAGCACAGGCAAACAGAGTGGCAGGCAGAGGCAGAGGGAGAAGCAGGCTCCCTGCCAAGCAAGGAACCCGATGTGGGACTCTATCCCAGGACGCTGGGATCATGACCTGAGCCGAAGGCAGCTGCTTAACCAACTGAGCCACCCAGGCGTCCCCAATTCATCAATCTTTTTACTAGACTTTGGTGCTTTAACATAATTTTAAGAAACTTTGGGTGCCTGGTGGCTCAGTAGGTTAAGCCTCTGCCTTCGGCTCAGGTCATGATCTGAGGGTCCTGGGATGGAATCCCACATTGAGCTTTCTGCTCAGCAGGGAGACTGCTTCCCCTCTCTCTCTGCCTGCCTCTCTGCCTACTTGTGATCTCTGTCTCTTTCTGTCAAATAAATAAATAAATAAAATTTTAAAAAAAGAAAGAAAGGAATTTCTGCCAACCTATATATTACAAAAGACTATCTAGCAGCTTAGATGCTGTATTACTTTACTTTTCACTTTTAATTCTGCAATTTATTTAGAATTTTCTTTTGTTCTTGGTAAGATGGAGAGATCAAGGTTTAAGAACTTCTTTCCAAAAGGAAAGGTAGTTGATAAAGCACTACTTTCTGAAAGGAGCATCATTCTTCTCCTATCCCTACTTCTGCCTTGGTGTGGCTTCTTTCTCTTTATAGGTGATCTTACATGAATAAATCTGTTTTAGAAATCTCTTTTCTTCCCATTGACTTACTTAGTTAACTTTACACAGTTGCCAAGCTGTTTTAATTATATAGCTTTGTAATATGCCTTGCTAGTATTAATTCTCCATCTTTGTTCTATTTCTTGCTTTCTGTTTTCATATAAATTTTAGAATTAGCTTGTCAGTTTTCACATGCAAAATAAATAAATGAATGATTGTTAGAGTTTTCATTTGGATTGGATTAAATATGTAGATCAATTTGGAAAAAATTGAAATCTTTACATTACTGGGTCTTTTTTTTTTTTTTAATTTTATTTATTTATTTGACAGACAGAGATCACAGGTACGCAGAGAGGCAGGCAGAGAGAGAGGAAGGGAAGCAGGCTCCCTGCTGAGCAGGGGCTTGATCCCAGGACTCTGGGATCATGACCTGAGCTGAAGGCAGAGGCTTTAACCCACTGAGCCACCCAGGCGCCCCTACTGGGTCTTTTAATACATGAGCATGTTCTGTCTCTCCATTTATACAGATCTACCTTAATTTTTTTTAATAATTTTTATAATTTTCAGAGTAGAGATATTATTAGATGTAGTCCTAAATATTTGATGTTATTATGAGTAGTATGTTAAAATTTCATTTTATTTCCACTTGTTTGCTGCACTCATCTTTTTTTTTTTTTTTTAAAGATTTTATTTATTTGACAGAGATCACAAGTAAGCAGAGAGGCAGGCAGAGAGAGAGAGGGAAGCAGGCTCCCTGCTAAGCAGAGAACCCGATGTGGGGCTCGATCCGAGGACGCTGGGATCATGACCTGAGCCAAAGGCAGAGATTTTAACCCACTAAGCCACGCAGGCACCCCTGCTGCACTCATCTTAAAATATAATTAAAGTGATCATATTGATCTTGTGCCCCAAAGCTTAACTTATTGCATCTATTGCTTCTAACCATTTATCTTTGAATTCTTTGTATTTTCTACATATATAATCATGTGGTCTACTTAAGAATTTTTTTTTCTTTCTTTATTGCTGTGGCTAGGGCCTTCAAGATAGTTTTGAGTAGAACTGGTCACAACAGACATCTTCATTTTATTCTTGATCTCTGGGGTAAGCATTTAATTATTCTCCATAAATGTAATTAGTATAGCTTTTGCTTATTTTACAGATAATTTTTTTATTAGATTAAAGATAGTCTCTTCTTAGCTTGTTAAGAGTTTTTTTTTGTTTGTTGGTTTTCTTAAATCATGAGTAGGTATTGAATTTGCTTAAAAAATTCCATCATCTATTGAGATGACAATATCCTTATGTTAAGGTGGTATCTAACATTGACTAACTTGTTTTTAAAAATCGATTAAGTCTAAAAATTGAAATGGGAATTATTTGAATTTTGTTTTAGTCCACACAATCAATGAAAATATTCTGTGTGTTTCAGTTTGCATTATATTTTATTTGCTTTATGAACTAGCATATTGTTCATTCTTAAAAAATTTCCTTGGCTACTTAAAACAATATTCTACATTTGTTTGTGACCTAAATGAGTTCTCAGTTAGGTCATTCTGATAATAGTTGTTTTCAGTTTCTCCACACACCTACTCGTTTCTTTCTTTCTTTTTTTTTTTTTTTTAAGATTTTATTTATTTATTTGACAGGCAGAGATCACAAGTAGGCAGAGAGGCAAGCAGAGAGAGAGGGGGGGAGGCAGGCTTCCTGCTGAGCAGAGAGCTGGATGTGGGGCTCCATCCCAGGACCCTGGGATCATGACCTGAGCCGAAGGCAGAGGCCCCAACCCACTGAGCCACCCAGGCGCCCCCACCTACTTGTTTCTAATCAGCCTATCTGTTTGTAAGACAGTTGTTCCTAAACCTCTCATTGAGATTTAGACTTTTCTGTTTATCCTTTTATTTTTGCCTTATTTTATATTTGAAAACACACAGAATATTTATATTTTTCCCATTGAATTCTAGCTCCTTTTATCATTATTAAATGTTCCCCTTTATCTCAAGTAACAATTCTTGCCTTAAAGTATACTTAGTAAATTTGGCTATACAAGTTTCTGTTATTTGCATAGTATATGTTTTTAAAACTTTGAAGTCATTATATTTAAGTTGTGTTTTGTTGATGGACCAAATTTTTTTTTAAACTTTAAAGATTTTATTTATTTGAGAGAGAGACAAAGAGAACATGATGTAGGGGAGGGTAAAGGGAGAAGGAGAAGCAGATCCCTGCTGAGCAGAGAGCCCAATGAGGGGCTCAGTGTGGGGCTCAATCCCGGGACGCTGAGATCATGACCTGAGCTGAAGGCAGACGCCTAGCCAACTGAGCCACCCAGGCTTCCCAAATAACTGTTTTTATCCAGTCTGATTATCTTCTTCGATTTTATTGGAATATTGAGGTTATTTCAACTACGTTTAATTACTCATATTTAGACTTAAGTCTGTAAGCCTGCTGTTTGTTTTCTTTTTAATCCCATATATTCTTTGTTTCTCTATTTCTACCTTCTGTTGTCTTAATGTGTATCTATATTATTGGCTTATTGGTTTATATTATATTATTTAGCTTAATACTTATGTATTCTATTTCCCTCTTTGACTATTAAACTTTAATCTAGGGATTATGACCTACATTCTTAACTTACTAGATTCTTCCTTAAATTAGTATTTTTAGCATTTTGTGCATACTACAAAGATGTTATAGTACTTTAAATTCATTTATTCCCCTTACTAGCTGCTGTCATATATATATTAATTCCACATACATTTTAAACCCACAAGAAGCTATAAACAGTCAATATTCATTTAGATGTTTCCATATATTTACATTTTTGGTCTTCAGCAAGTCCTACATGACTGTGCTTCATCTGTGATTATTGTCAATCCGCCCACAACACTCCTTTAGAATTAATTTTAGTGCTTGCCTGCTGGCAATACATTCCCTCAGTCATTATTTCACTTTTGTTTTTGAGTAATATGTTAGCTGGATAAGAAAATTTGATGTTCTAAGTTTCAGCACTTCAAATATCCCATTCTTATCTCTGGTTTACCTCTTTTCTGTTGAAAAATCTGCCTTCAAGGACGCCTGGGTGGCTCAGTTGGTTAAGCGGCTGCCTTTGGCTCAGGTCATGATCCCAGCGTCCTGGGATCCAGTCCCACATCGGGCTCCTTGCGTGGCAGGGAACCTGCTTCTCCCTCTGCCTCTGCCTGCCTCTCTGTCTGCCTGTGCTCGCTCTCTCTCTCTCTAACAAATAAATAAATAAAAATAAAATCTTTTAAAAAAAAAATCTGCTTTCAGTGTCTTATTTCTCCTCAGAAAGCAATGAACTATTTTCTGGCAGCCTTTTCTTTTTGTTTCTCATTGTCAGCAGTTTTTCTATGATGTGGCTAGGTATAGCTCTTTTGTTGTTACTTTATTTACCTCTTGGAGTTTGCTAAAATTCTTAATTCTTTGGCTTGAACCTCAGTTTTGGAAAATTCATATCCAGTTGTCAGTGCAAAATGAACAAACCTTTTAAATTTTCTAAAAGCAAGAAAGTTTTATTTGAGCCTAAGGTAGGACAGCTGCTGGGGATATACAATCTTCACAAAGAAGAGAGTGTTCCAGCAGAGACATGTTTGATACGGGTTATATACATTTTTTTTTTTTTACATAAAAAGTTACAAATCATTATACTGAGGACATTTCAAAAAGAGCAGACCTTAAGTTTCTAGTTAATGCAGGGCTGTATGACTTTAATCTTAGGGAAACCAGGGAAGTCTCTTCCTTTTCCTTATCTTTTGCATTCAGAATGTACCTTTTTGGTTATTTTCTTTAACAAAGCAAACAACAATGTATGCTCAGGGCAGAAATAGAGCCCATGCTTTGAGGTTTTGCTGAGTCATTTTGGCTTTGGTAAATGCTAAAGTATAGCTTTCCTAAATTTATTACTGTATTGCTTTAAATATTGATCCTACACATTCATTCCCCATTTCCTTTCTTTTGTTATTTTGCAAAGACGGAGATTGGGTTGTTTTAAAAAGAGGGTGGTCTTTTCTTATTACCTGGGTTTAGCCTTCCCAGCTTCACAACTAAGTCTTAAGTGTTCTGGGCCTTCTTTACTTGGTAGGAACTTGATTCCAACTTTTTATCATCCCAGAGCAATAAAACTTCAACATTCTCTACTGAGGTCTTTAGTTTCTTAGTGGCTACTTGCTCTGGTTCCCTGTGTTGTGCTGCATGCTTGGCCTAGGAGCCAGCAAATGCCTTGAGAAAACAGTTGTGCACAGAATGTGGGGCTCTTTAGCTCTCTTTCCCCAGTACTGGCTTCTTAAGTTTTGCCTGCTTAATAGCCCTGAACTTCATTTTTGTGTGTGGCTGCTCTGTTTATCTTTTTACCTGTAGGAATTTGGCAAATGTCCCAAGGAGAAGAAGCAGCAGAGAATTCAGGGTTTCCCTAGGACTTCCCTAGGATTTCAGTTTCTCCCATCCTGACTGCTTTGGTTGTTCTCCATTTCATTTGAGCAGCTGTTGTGTGCATGGTATCCAGCTTTTATAATTGTTCTCAGTGGGATTGTTAGTTTGCTACCAGCTATTCTGGTATAGCCAGCAATAGAAGTATCCTCTCTTCTTTCATAAAAGTATCATTAGTCGGCAAGAATATGGCCCTGTTACATTGCAACATACTGAGAAATGTCTCAGGAAAAGTGCCACAAGTAAAAATATACTGTTCATCTAAATCCCATGAATTATTGGAATGATAATTTGATCATGAATTATACTTTTCACAGCAATCAATGCTATGATGGAAGCAACTAATATAATATACTTTTTCTGCAGCCTTCATTTTAACCAGTAATTGAATTTGCCACTCCTTTCTTGCATGCCAACAGTTAAAGGAACAAGATCAAAATCTGTTTGGACTCCTAATACATGAGTCACCTGGAGCCATTTTTTGGATACAATCATGGACTTCCATGGAAAATATAAAAGAGATCCAAGAAAAGAATATGGGCTGAGGGATAATGATTACTATGTTACCATCCATCAGAGCAGAAACCTCTGAGGACCTTTGTCTTGGGTTATCTCCATCAACAAAACATGAGGAAAGCAACACAATCAGAGTCAATCTATTGAATATACTCAGGCCACCAAAAACATCTCTTTTTACTAATGCGTATTTTATTTTCTTAAATAAGTCTCCTTTTGTTTAAACTGCACATGACAATTATTTTAATTTTAGACAAATTGAAAAAAATACTTTGTGAGACCTAGAGGGTAGATACACTTGAGATATAGTTTAGGAGTCAGACGAACTACAGCCTGCCAGCCCCATAGAACCTGTGCCTATGTTTGTAAATTAAGTTTTATGGAACACAGCCACCCTCATTTCTTTACATGTTGTGTATGCCTGCTGTTGCATTGTATCCACAGGGTCCAGTAGTTGTAATAGTCTGTGTGTGGCCTGCAAAGCCACAAATGTGTTCTATCAGGTGTTCCACAGAAGAAGTTTTAGATACTAGCATAGATACTAATACTGAACGTTAATCCTCCAACTTACACATAAGAAACAGACACTCCAGGACAATATTAGGGGACAGAATTCTGATATGAGGGGAATAATTGAACACCAAACTTGAAGCTCAAAAACAGAAGAAGAATCTGGCTCCTTGTGAATATTTTTCTCGTATGCTATCCAATCCACTTGCTAGCTGTATGACTTACCATCTCCAAATCCTACTATCCTCAACTGTCATTGGGGACAGTAATATCATTTGTTTCATGAAGTTGTGATAATTAATGAAATATTACTTGTAAAATACTTCAATAGACTAAATGCTCAATAACATCTTCTTATCTCTTCTTTCTCAAAGTCTTTTCAGAGAGCAGAAAGAAAACTTTCCTGGGGAGATAGATAAAGGAATTTTAATTAGTCAGTTTTGACTTTGAGGCAAACTCTCTTCCAGCATGTTTTCCCCAGATATCATATACCTTGGCTTCCTAAACTCTGCCTTAAGATTCTTAACTGACCAACGAATAAGCATTAATATCTCTTTTTTCACTGTTCCTGTCAAGCAAGAAAGGAATTGTGTTGCAAAAGAACTTGTCCTAAGACATATCATCGGTTTAAATATAACCTGTTTAAATCCATAAGGATTTCATAGTTTAAATATCATCGAATTTAAATCTCAAAAAATAGAGTAAACATTCAGAAATTCTCTCCATTGCACTCTGTAAATGAAAAAAAAAAAATGGGACCGACAGACAATGAGTGCTTTTTTCCATAGTTAGTTGGGGATTGGAGTCATAACTAGGGATATGACCAGCATAACATGATTCTTAGGCCAGTATTCACTCTTCTTTCTCTGACTCTGCTGTTACTAATGCAGCAAAATTCTCAGGATTTCTTTTCTCTTTGTTTTCAGTAATTTTTGTTGCTGCTATTGTTGTTGTTGTTTTGACCAATTACCCCAGAGATTCATGAGGATATTGTTTAGAAGCATACAATTATGTCTTGATTGCTGTTTGTTTGTTTGAATCTAATAATGCTTTTTAGTCTCAAAATTCAAATTTTCCATTTAAATTCATTTAGCTCATATCTGACAGTAATTATTTATTTTTATCTGGAGAGACTAAAATAAGAAATGTGATTAAATTTTCTACTGCAATGACATGGCATTTATTTGATCATTCCTTTTTTTTTTTTTTAATTTTATCATTCCTAAGTAGTTTTGTTGTTGTTGTTGTTGTTGTGTTGTTGTTTCTCTTTTACGTGGGATTCTTATGAGGGTGCTGTGAGGATTAGTGATAAACTGTTGAAGGTGTACAGGTGTTGAAGGTGTTGAAGGTGAACTGTACAAGATGGCTGAGGGATGAGGAGGAAATTACCATGTAAATATAAAATATACTAATTTCATGCTTAGAGTATGGTAATTGAGTTAGTATTAATTTTTCAGCAGGCTGGGGTATATAACTTAGCCTTCTTGTGGACCACTGGTTAATCTCACTATTCTCCATGTTCACAAAGCCCTGGCGTTCCAGAATGGGGCTAGCTATCTTGGAGACATGCTTTTGTACCTAAGGGGTCATAAGTAGAAGCTGCTTGTCGGAGTATGCATACCACTAAAGGAGCAGGTGAAACACTACCGTAATTCATATAAGCGGGTGCAGTTTTGCATTCTCACCTGGTAATTCTATTCCACTAGTCAAGAACATATTACATGCAGATCTAGCATAGGTTCTGGAGTCAGATAGCCTCGGTTCTAAGCTCAGCCACCATTTAGCTAGATTAGTGGCAATGGGGAAATCATCAACTTGGAGAAATTTCTCTCATCTATAAATCAGTAACTACCCCAGAGATTTAGTTATCAGGATTGTATAGAAAACACATCTAAAGCACTTGGCCAGTCCTTGGCACATAGTAATCACTCAGGAAATGTTAGTTATAATAGTGATTATGGTAATTGTCATTATTACTGTTATTATTGATAAGTCTACTTTTGCCATTTCTTTTATTATAAACTCATACAATGTGGAAAGATCTTTAGATTCAAGCCCACATTCAGTAATAGATCTGTACCACTGGGAGGGATACTTGGCTAGATACCATACATACAGAAATGGTGAAACATCCCAGCCAAGAAAGTCAACTGATCAGTGCAGAAAAGCCTTCTGTAGTGTGCAAGACAGAAAGACATTTAGTCCCAACCTGAAAACTGCTAGTTATGGGAAAATTACAAATTCTTGACCCAGCATAATTCACTATTGCACAGACTTTTTCCAAATTTTTAAGCCCAGTTCACCTGAGTAGTCACAACAACAGTAACATCAGCAAAGAAACAAAAATAAAAATAATAATCTGTTATGCCTAAAGTTTATGTTTGTTCCAGTTATTATCACTGCATAACAAACCACCCCCAAGCATAGTAATCTGAGCAATATTTCTTTCACTAATGGATTCTTTGGTTTGGGAATTAGGAAAGAACACGGAGAGATGGTTTTTCATTTCACAATGTCTTAGAATTCAACCAATCGGACTTAATGGGTGGAAGCAGTTTACTGACTGCAGGCTGGAGTCATCTGAAAGTTTATCCACTCACATGAGGAGTATTTGGTATTCTTTGTTGGCTAGGACCTGAGCTGAGCCTGTTGGTTAGAATACCTGCAGTGGCACCACCATGTGGTCATTTGAGCTTCATCCCAGAATGGCAGCTGAATTCTAAAAGATCATAGTGAGAAAAACTGATGGCAGCTCTATCACCTTTTATGATGACCTCATCTTGAAAATCCCATAAGATCATTTCTGCTGTCATCAAAGCCCACCCAGAATCAAAGGCAGGGAGTATAGATCCCACATCTTGATGGAAGAATGCCCAAGTTACATTTTAAGAAAAGCAGGTGGGATGAGAGATATTGTTGTAACTGTTTTGGGAAAATGCAGTCTGTCAAAATGATAAGGAGATTTCACTGACATTATCAGAACTTGAACAGACTTTGGAGTTGATCTGGTCTAGTCTGTTGATGAAGACACAGGCTAGAGATATAAGGCAATGCTCTTTATTTGATCAGAAAATCTTTTGATATTGTACTTGGAAATGATTATTTAACTCTTTCCCCACTCCTGTCTGACTTAGTTTATTCGGGCTACCTTAGCAAAATGCCAGAGACTAAGGAGCTTAAACAACAGAGATTGATTTATTATAGTTCAGGAGTCTAAGATTAAGTGCCAGTAAGGTAGATTTCATTCTAAGGTTTCTTCTCTTGACTTGTGGACAACCATCATCATACTGTGCACTCACCTGACCTCTTCTTTGTGTGTTCCTAGAGAAAGTGAGCTCTCTTTTGTCTCTCCTTAAAAGAACACCTTTCTGCTAGTCAGGGCCTCACATTTAGAACCTCATTTAAACTTATACTTCCATAGAGCCCCCATGTCCAACTATAGTCACACTGAGGATTAGGATGCATATGAATCTTGGAGGATACAGATATTCAGTCCATACATCCTGGAAAAAAAAAAAAACCTTAGTAAAGACCAATATTTATAATGTTTTGTGTTCAGAGTTATTCCATCCTAGCCTGGTCTTTTCCAAGAATTTTGTTTTTCCCTGACTTCAGCTCATGACACAGCTTTGGATATAGGCGGGCTATCATCACTCCCTTTTTATTATGTATTCACTATAATTGAGCATATCATTGTCTACTTGTCACCTTCTTCAAATAAATGCTAAGGATCTGAATAAACAATATTTTCAAGCACAAAAGCTGAACTATTTTTAACTATGAGAGCCCATGTCATATTTGTGATTCACATAAGACATAATAATGCGTATGAGCAAGGAATTAAAAACAAAACTGGAAAAGCAAAAATACCTGAAATATAAAAGTATAGGAACTAAAAGATATTTTCCCCTTTATGAGTTTTGCTCTTAGGATATTGTGTGATTCTTTTTTTTTTTTTAATCGGAAACAGACTCTATGAGATGGGAATGTAATGATCAATTTTAAGATAGGTTGAATTTGTCAGCTTGCTATCGAATTAAAGGAATACTGCACTCTCAGTTTAAAGTGTATTGCCAGTTAAAGCTCATTTTCTTTATCTATTGGGAGAAAAATGTATCATATTGGTCTCACTGTTTAGTAGAGAAATGAACACTAATGACCAGTAAGTCTTAGAATTGCAAAAGGCATAAAAAGAACTGAATTCATGATGACCCTGTTGTGTGAGATGTGTTTGTACTCAGCTTTGCTCTTTATCAAACTTGTGCTCAAGTTGACACGGGGATCTTGGCGAGGAATTTTTGACCTTTAAGAAAACCAACTGTGTCTTTCAATATGGATCAAAAAAATATTCACGCCAAACATTGAAATATAAAATCTCCAGGCCCAGACTTGGCTGGGCCAGGGAACTATTTTTTTTTTTTTAATTGAGCACTTGTATTTTCTTCTGTTGCTACTAATGGGGGTTGGAGGGCATATTAACCACTGAGTCACCAATTTTAATGATTAGAAAACATGAAGCTTTCTGAATCATTTCCAACTTATTAAGCACAAAATGATTCAGACCAGCAGAGGAAATGTATATCTTGGAGTGGGACAGGAATGTTGAATCTCTGAGTGGAAATTTATAATTTGTAAATTAGGCATAGTTTTTTTCTCCTTCTCAAGTTGAAAATTTTTGCTATCTTTTTCTTATCAAGACCAAATACAATTTCATTTGAGTTATTTGACTCCACAAGGCCTAGTGCAATGAGGAATAATGAGGTTCAGAGAAAGACAATATGGGACCCAAAGGAACTGGCCACCTACAGAAGGATGTAGTTAAATACCTGAATATAAAAGAAAGCATATGGTAAATTCTCTAAAGAAGTGAAAGCAACATTTCCCATGTAGTAAACTTAATGAAGATGTGGTGCCTGAGACTGAAGAATGGTAAACTTTCAACCTGAAGCAATGCCAGACAGAGCCCGCTGGTTAGATAGAAGTGCATGAACAAAGTATGGAGATACATCCTCATCTATGTAGAAAGAAGTTTTTGTTTGAGGATGTTCCTTACACCCACAATTACTCCATGAATTTGAATTTCTAGTCCTCCTTCATGAAGACTTTTTAACACAACGACTGCAGTAGGTAATTAAGCTTTCACATGTGTCCAGATATGAGTTAGCCAGACCTAAATAAAGTCAACGAACCACATGCAGTTTATGTCTTCAACTGTAGCTTGGTGAGAAGTCCTTGGGAAGGCACGTTATATGTGCTCCTCTGGGCCTCCCTAGGAACAGCATATAGTCATGTGGGCCAAGGAAAAGGGATGATGCTAAGAAGTGGATGGCAGCAAGCAGAAGGGAAAGATCAATCATGAAAGCATATAAATTCCCATCAAAAAATGAAAATTATTGGTCAAGATAATTCACTGAACCAAACTGCCAAGCTTCATTTCTTCCTTCAGTCTATCTTCCTATTTGTCTACTCCACTGATTCTAAGTTCTACTCACATCCTAACTATTTGGGTTTTCTTAAATGAGGAATGTGGTTCATCTCACAGAACACCTTGACTCCCTATTCTGAAATATTTGGAAACTACTTTTTAACTTGGCAAACTTGGTAATTGTCCAAATGCATGTCAAAATCTAATTTTCCTGTGAAATTTTCTTTACTTATTTTGTGGTATTCTGTCATTATTTATTTAGAGTTAATTTAATCTAACCTGCCAAGACTCTCTTACATAAACTGGAACATTAGTTTACAATTATTTATCTATCTGCCTATCTCCCTCAGCATGCTTTGGCCCTATGAGTTTAGAAACTTAATCTATTTCATTTAAAATTTCTGTGGCCCAGCACACAGCAAATGGTATGCATTTTTCTACTCAATAAAATGTGACTGATGAATAAAAGAACTGAGAAAGGAGTGAGAAAGCATGAGGAGAAGAGCCAAAGACCAGAGAAGTATGCATATAAATGTGAGATATTTTGCTAGCATATTTTTAGGAGGAATTGGAAGATGAGATCCAAAGTCAAGTTAAATCAACATATCAGATCTTTAATAAGACAGGCCCAAGATTAGACTCTTTGTAAAGTTTGTCCACACACAGTCTTGTGGAATATGGCAAGAATGATGGGAAGTGTACCCTTGATGAGGCCTGATAAAATCCACTGGTAATTTAATGAGAGAAGGCAGTTGTTGAGTCCAGTTGTGTGGCTAAAATGAGCCAATGCTAAATGTTTTTACTGAAAGTTGAAATAGATGAAAGATTGCTGTTACATACTGAGATAAATATTAGTCATGGTTCTTGAAAATCGTATCCAGCAAGACAAGTAGAATTTGAATAATTAAAGAATTAAAGAAGAAGAAGATCATTTTAGTTGAGAGATCAGTGTATGATTATACAGAGGCAGGAATGGTTATGGTCTGTTGGGAACAGGAAGAAGGCCAAACTGACTAGACAATGGGCTGTACACTGGCAACCAGTTTTAGATTATGCTAGATCTGTGTTGTCATGGGCAAGATGGAGGCAAAACTGAGACCCTTAGTGGGCCACAGGTTAAAAACAATCACTAACGTTAATTGAGTTCTCCTTTGTTCCAGGCACTAATCAAAACTTCCCTAAGTATGATATCAGTAGTTGTCATAGTAACAGTGAAATGTGTTTTGAATTATTCCTATTTGTGTGGGAAAAATTAAGAATCTTCAAGTATCTCAAGACTCTCAGGATTGCCCATGATTGAGAAGCTGGTATGAAGCAAAGAATAAAACTCACAAAAGTCCATGCTGTTCATTCTGCCATTTTCTTCCTTAGAATAGGGTTTGTGAAGCTATAATCCTCTATTGAGCAAGTCTTCACTCCTAAAATATTTTTAGATGAAAAGTTGTTTTCATTAATTTGAATATTTTCTAGATAACAAAACAAAAAGTCAACTCTACTGTTAAAATATTGAAGGATTTTGGAGTAACAGGGTAACTCAGTCAGTTTAGTGTCTGACTTTTGATTTCAGCTCAGCTATTGATCTAAAGGTCATGAAATCGAACCCCACATTGGGACCTGTGCTCAGTGGGGAGTCTGCTTGAGATTCTCTCTCCCTCTCAGTCCTCCCAATTGCCTTTTTCTTTTCCTTAGTTTACATATTAATTTGTTTGGGATGTTATAACAAAGTACTATAGATAGGGTGGCTTAAACAACGGAAATTTATTTGTTGCAATTCTGAAGTCTGGGAAATACACGATCAAGGCACCAGCAAATCTGGTGTCTGTGAGGGCCTGCTTCCTGGTTTGTATATGGCCATCTTTACCCTGTATTTTCACATGGAGGAGAGCAGAGAGAGCTTCCAGGGGTTTCTTTTATAAGGGCACTAATCCCATTCATGAGGACTCCATTCTGATAAACCTAATTATTTCCCAATGCCTCCTCTTCATATCATCACACTGGAGGCTAGGACTTCAACATAAGTATTTCAAAGGGACCTAAAAATTCAATCTATTACATTCCTTAAGATAGAATGGTTAATAAAATATAGAGACTTGAATTTCATTTATGTTGAAAGATGGCTTTTCTGTGTCTTCAGCCATGTCTGTATTCAAATCGTTGTTCAAAAGGAGCACATATTATTTTTAGATTCTTTATTTTGTCATTGTGTCATTGTGTAGCCTTCTCCTTTCATTGAGAAATATAATGAGAAGTTGACTCTATGTATTCATTATAATTACATGTCTCAAATTCAATTTAATTATTTGAATAAGGTAATATATACTTGCAGAAATGAATTGGCCCCAGATTCCAAATGCTCTACAAGCTCAGAGGATGGAGGAATCTGTCACTATCTGCCTACTTCCCTATTCAAATGCAAATACCTTTCCCCCAGGTGTTCTTTCAGGCTCCCCAAACTCATTCTCACTTTAGATTTGCCTTCATTCTGAAGAACTTGGATGCAGAGGAGCTAAGTCTGACTTTTGCCAGCTTTTCCTTCTTCTCTGGGGACTAAGTTCTTAACCGAGTGGGAACTGAGTTTGTGTAATGGGGACAAAGTGATCATTAAGAAAAGTTTTTTCCCACAAGGAATTTACTGTTACACTCAGGTTTTTCAACTGGAGGATGAAAGTAGGGGAGGGTAGTAATTAAACCTGATTCTGTCATAATGGCCAGAGGCCTGGAAGGCAAAAGAACTCAAGGAGATATGCCCCAAATCTGGGCAATGAGCGGAAGGCATTGCAGGCGGCATTGTTTCAGCAACTGAATGCACAGAGTTTGGCTAGGGAACCATTTAAGCTGGCCAAAAATGGAGGGAGTAGAAGAATGGATAAATGATTTCTCAAAAAAGGCAGAACCTTGACATACAGGCAGCTTTAGTTTTCCACATGAATGTGAGCTCTGTTTAGATCAGATGTGGTGGTCAAAGTGATTCTGGGTAAACCTGGCCTGTAGAGGGTTTGTCCTTCCACGCTTGTGACCTAAGTCCTAAAATTAGCACTTAGTATAATGTACTGCCTTGACGTCTGAAACAAGGGGTGCTTCAAACATTCCTGCTTATTTGGAATCCAGGCACAGTTTCTGCTTATCCCAGAGTCACGTGTTTCTGTTCCCTGCCAGCCTATAGATTTAGACAAACAAGCCAGTCACAGCCTTCAGCAGGAACCAGAGGCACCTCAGCCTTTCCATGCTACAGAGCCTGCTTCCCACAGCCCCTGGTTGTTTACTTTGTTATCTGGTGCAACACTTGTGTGGCTCTGCATGGCTTTCAGGGTCCTCCTCTCTTGACTGGGCTTTATATGAGGCTGATATATTTGGAAATCCTGTCCAAGTGTCAGGTGTTGATGTCTGGCCTTCCCCAAAACTTTATGGCAGAAATTCCTCCCTTACCAACAGGGAGAAGAGGAGGCAATAAAAATAGTCTCAAATTGGCTGAGGTGTTTTATAACCTGGGTCCTGTGTGACTTCATATTTGTAATCAAACATAAAAGCAAATGTTTAATGCACAACTAAGAGTGTGGATTTGGTAACCTCTAGGGGAGGCTGAGAAAATGTAATGGCCAGGTATTTAAAGGAATGGAAATTTCCTCGCTTTTTATATTCATATGGTACCACTCAGACACTAAATACCCCACCTGGTGTACCAGCCTAATACCCCAGGAATAGTGGACAGAGTTCTGATCCCTTCAGCATATTTCTTCTAATGAACATGACAGAAAACCTACCCTTCAAATCTTGATTTGGTCTTCTTAAGATACAGCTTGTTCCAGTTCATCTAGAAAATTTCCTAAATACTTGCATTCTCAGATAGTGATTTCTTAATGCTGTTCTGTGAAATCTTTTATAAGAAACTACCCGTTTGTTATGAACATGTTCTAAATGATCAATAAACTAAGGTTTACAGGCTCAAGGAAAATGGTGTGTGTGTGGTGTGCGCGCATGTGCAGCGTGTGCATGTGTGTGTCCTCAAACATACACCCCAGGCTAGGTCGGTATCTGTGCTTGTCAAAGGTTTGCTGCTTACTGTTGCTAAGAATAAAGGTAATCCGCATAGGGCAAGCTGGTAGTAATAATTTCCATTGTGTCTTGAATTTTTTACCTTTTTAACCATGCCTGGTACTCTCAGATAAAATATGCTAAATAAAACAATTCACATAATTATTTACATGGATCAAATGCTCTTTAAGTATGACTTCTCTGGTCCTTTTTATTCTTCTTAGACTGAAAGCAACATGTTCACAAGGAACTTAAACTGAATGAAATATAATCTCTATATGCCACCTTTTTCTACACGAGAGTGTGAGGATGGGAGAAGCCACTTTACAAATCCCTGGCCAACTCTAGATGCATGATCTTATGACATAGCCCAAGGTTTTCTCTGTATCTTCTGCCAAAAAAAAAAAAAAAAAAAAATAGTTTAATGAAATTACTCCTATAGTAAATTACATAAACTAGATAAAGTATAATGCACAGATGAGAACAGTATTGGCAAAATAGTACTGTCACCACACTGGAAAATATTTAAAAATATATATATAATTTGAGGATTTTATAGTTGAAAAGTCTTAAAGTTGTCACCTATTAAAAATAGGGGAAAAAAAACCCCTCAGATTTATTTGAAAAACACCAGTCTAAGTATTTAGTATCAAAAAGAGTTTAAACAAACAAACAAAATCCTTAGAAAAATTTTTTAAGATTTTATTTATTTATTTGATAGATATCTCAAGTAGGGGGAGAGGCAGGCAGAGAGAGAGAGATAGAGAGAGAGAGAGAGGAGGAAGCAGGCTCCTTGCTGAGCAGAGAGCCAGATGAGGGGCTGGATCCCAGGACCCTAGGATCATGACCTGGGCTAAGGGCAGAGGCTTTAACCCACTGAACCACTCAGGCACTCCTCCTTAGAAAATTTTAAAGGAAAAACAGTAGTAAGAGTCCTTCCCATGCAAACAAAAAGCTAAATAGGGTTGCAATATTATTAAGAGGCAAAGTAGAGGCTCTTTTCAAGGTAAAATGAGTTAATTAGGTCATGTTTTAGTGTCAAAATATAAAATCTACAATGATGATATGAATGTCACAAATCTTTATAGGATGAATAGCAGGTCATTAAAATGTATTAAGTGAAAATTCCTGTAAATCAAGGAAAGCTGAGAGGACATAAGTAGTGGAGTCTTTAGTATACCTCTTTTGGTCCCAGTCAGATCAAACAGGACCAATGTAAATAAGGATAAAGAATGCCCAACTTGAGGCACCAGGGTGGCTCAGTTGGTTAAGTGTCTGCCTGTGACTCAGGTCATGATCCCAGGGTTCTGAGATCTAGCCCCGAGTTGGGCTCCCTGCTCAGCTGGAAGTCTGCTTCTCCCTCCTCGCTTTCCCTGCTCATGATCCCTCTCTCTCTCTCTCTAATACATACATACATATATAGATAAACAAATAAAATCTTTAAAAAAAAATCAGTGTCACTCCTAAATTTGATTCCTGGGGCCAAATACAAAATCAAAAGAATTGATGAACAGGTGGACGATAAACAAGAAAGGGCAAATAACCACACAAAATAAAGTACATATGTTTGTAAGAAAGTAGTGTGTATAAATTTATTCTAAAATTGAAAATGTAGCTAAAAATATTAGCTTTAATGCTTGTTACAATTCCAATATGGAATAAGCCAATGTGCTTTCACTTTGAGTAATGACATTTCTGCAGGTAATGTAACTTCACATTAACAGTCCTTCTATTGAAAAGCCTAATGTCTTCTCTTACCAAAACAAGGGATTGTCTTCTAGCTCTCATGTGTAACATTGCCCCCCATCCTTGCTTAATGGCTTTCTGTTTTTGTTCACAGAAGAGCAGGAAGAAAATCGTAGCAAGGTTATTCTGTGTTCCATTCTTCCTCCATTACATCAACATCAAGGTTCCTAGGTATGAGTAATTTCTTTTCCACTCAGAAGCAGCCCTGTCATTTAGGGTCAAAAGCAATTAGATGAGTAGGTAAAAAAACAAAAACAAAACCACGAGCTTCAACACTTATAGTGGGAAGAAAGGGGGAAATAGGAAAGTAGGGAAAAAAGGAGAGATGCAGAGAGGGGTGTATATTACAAAAATCAAATAAACTTCAGTCAGGGATCGAGAAAACTGAGTAAAAAACACCAGTGAAACTGACTTGTGAGTTTTCACTAATATGACTAAAAATATAGAAATACATGTGATACTTGTTTTTACTCATAGAAAAATGAGGTGAATACTTATTATAATTATTCTCACAAGGATGTGAGTTGCCTGACAGCAAAGAACACCTTTTTCTTTATTTCTCTGGTGTCTGGAGCAGCATCTGGCATATTATAGGAACTAAATATATATGAAATAAATGAAAATATATGAAATAACAAATGAATGAATTAAATCTTTAACTCTTAGGGACAAAGTAATAGCAAAAAGTTTGAGCAATGACTAGTGGAGCATAGAAAAGGAGTTCCCCATAAGGGGCATTCGGGTACACAGGTGAACCAGCAACGTCAAAATGGCATGCAATGAGACATATTCCCTCCAAAAGTGGGCAGATAAAAAGACAAGTGTTCTTTTTTATCTTACAATGCTTCAACAGCTGTAAGAGGACATGAAAAGGGTATTCAATCTAAGTGACAAGGGTCACTGCTTTGTGCTCAGACATTTCTCATAAAAGGGTACAATTCACATTAAATTCCTCCTACTTTTCAGAAGAGCTTTGGGATTTATATTGAGAATCTCTTTATAATGTATGATAACCAATTAGAATAAGATCATCAGCTGAGTATAATAGTCAGGATGACCTTTTCTGGTCTGCCAAATATATGGTTTTCACACAAGTAGGTTTGGTAATGTTGGTCTCTGATTTGCCCCATTCCTTCTATATTTGCCATACAGGTGTTTGCTCTATTGATTGGATGGAGGGGGTGGATAAGGCTCCCCTTTATATAATGCATGAATATTGAAATGTACTGCATGAACACGCTACCAGGAAGGGGTGTGTGACCATACATGTCCTTGTGGAAGAGAGCCAAGCAGAAGGTCAAGCCAGTAGCAGGACGTAGAATAGCAAGTCCACAGAGGGGCGTAGACAGAATACATCTTAAAAATAAATACATTTTAAGATGTTTCTGTCTCTTTAATGTGCTCTGGACATATGAACTACACTATGTGCTCAGAAAATAAGTATTCTGGTTTTCTTTACATTACACACACACACATACACACACATGAAAAAACACCGTGAAATGGTACCTGACAAAGCAGCAGGAGGAAGTACTAGGCAACATCAGGATTTTTAAGGAGCCAGTGAGTGCCATCACCTTGCCAGGGGACAAAATGGTCAAGCAGGAATGTGCAGCACAATTGCCTTGTTTGAAACAAGGCTCTTCCATTCCAGAGCAGGCAACATCAATTCTGGCAAGAGAGAAGAAAGGGGTCAGTGTTACTTTGTTGGGGAAAGATAGTAACATTACTATCCTATTCCTTTTTTGAGACCATTAACCATAGCTAATGGTAAGTTTCAGTTAACCAGACCAGAGGTTGGTTTTTTGCTTTGTTTTGTTTTGTTTTGATTTGATTTTTACCTCAAACTGTTTAGTTCAGAAGCTCTAGGCTGGTTGGGAATACTCCACTAAAGATATCCCAAGTAAAATGTGATACAGACAAGATCTGCCTCAGCCTCAAATTTAAATAACCATTGCAAGAGAGTAGGGTCCAACTCTGTGATATTTCTAAGATGGCAATATGGAATCTTTTCATAAAGTGATTGATTTGTATTTCAAAGGAAACTTCTTCTCTTGAAATCTGAGCAAAATGCTTGAGGCTTTTCACAAGTACGGCATATGGAATATTAACACTCTTCCATTAACTCTGCATTTTACTCCAGTCAGAGGCAGAAAAAACCCTCATTTTAGAGGAATCAGCCAAGTTTTTAAAGACAAGCACATGATTTTTTTTTTTTTTACATATTTAGGTTTATTCAAAGTCCTCTTAGCTTTGCTAGGTGAAATTTTAAATACTAGCGTCTCTTTCATATGAACATCAGATTCAGTTCTAAAAGCCCTCTGGCAATGCTCAGAGTCCAGAAATGCTCCAATTTTAATAACATTTATAACTATGATGTTACTTTAATGGGGGAAGGGATGTCATGATTCTAGTTTCTGTCTGAGGTAGAGAACCAAGGTTTCTTGAGGTATGGATGTTTGCTAGCAAAGGGCACATTGAGATTTTTAGGGCACACTGAGATTTTTAGAGCAATGTTTCTCAAAATAAAGGTTTTAGTGGCCCATTAGACTTGAAGTTAAGTGACCCATTTAGAGACCTGTGACTCATAAAAGGGTCATGAAATCAATTTTGTGAATTATAACTGTTTTGCTTTGTTATTAAAAAGTACTGGAATAGGATGGAATGGAAGGGCACACAAAGAATAAAGGGAAATAAATGGAAATGAGTTTTTATGAAAACTGCCTAAGCAGGACCAAATTCCTACATTTCACCAATTGCCACAGTCCAGGTGCTCTACTGGTACCAAGACTACAAAGATGAAAAAGTTTAGTACCCTCTTCTCAAAGGTTAATTGAATTATAACACCATTTTTGATAATTCACTCAGAAGGTTGCATCATTTTGGTCACAATTTATTTGCAAACTATTAATTCCTACCTAATATGTAAACACAAGTATTTAATTATATTGATGTTAATATATTTACAGATTCAATCTATAAAGCCCTAACATTTTATAGGAAATAAGTACCTTGAAATTGGTTCTGTTTTGCTTGTTTTCTAGATTCTAGATGTTATGACATTCTATAACTGTTGCTTAGTTTGAGTCCTGGACTGTCCCCATTTACTAGGTTTTTAAGTGATAAACAGGTCTCCTGCCTTAGAGGCCCACATCGTGTTCATGCTCAGTTTTTGTGCTTTTCAGGTGAAGTTCATTTGCACAACTCATGGATTTGCATCTGTCTAAATACTAAGTTATCATATTGGTATAGAAGGAAATTCTTTCTGATAAATTACTTTCTAAAGTGGAACAGGAAATAATCAAGAACTGTGCAAGATTGTTAATGAAATTTTCTTCTATATGCTCCCAACATGCTGCTTTAAGAATTAGCTTTATAAAGCATGGATTGTGCAGCATTCACTTACCTCATAGGCTCAAAGTCATCTTCCCCTAACTGAAGGAATATAGAACACTGGAAATTTAAGCCCCCTGTACTTAGATGTATATGACATATTTTTTTTAATAATGAAGAAAAATCTAGTAGTATAAGTTTAAAAAATAAATTTTAAAAAATCTCACTTTCCTAAGAGTAAGTGACCTCAAGGACTTACATTTGACTTTACAGTGAAGAGAAAGGAGACAAGTGAATTCTAGAAGCTCTATAGTAGCTTCTAGAGGTCCTGAAGACTTTCAGACTCGGCAGAGTATGTGATGGGGGAGTTAAGGAAGGTGGCTCTGGTGATTTCACATTTTTCTGTAAGAAAATTTTTGATGATTGCACACTACAGATTTGATATAAACTCCTCATCTTGGTGCTTGAATAAGTTTTCTAGGCTTTTGTAACCAAGTGCAATAAAGTGATAAAGTGGGGTATTTAACCAACAGACACTTTTTCATGATTCTGGAGAATAGAAGTCTGAAATCAAGGGTGGATCTGATCTGGTTTCTCAGGAGGGCTGTGAGGGAAGGAACAGTTTCAAGACTTCATCCTTGGCCTGTCAATGGCTGTCTTCTCCCTGTGTCCTCCCATTGTACCTCTCTGTGTCCAAGTTCCCTCTTCTTATGAAGACACCAGTCACATTGGGTAAGACTCCCCCTAATTACCTCATTTTAACTTAATTACCTCTGTAAAGACACCATCTCCAAATACGGTCACATTCTGATGTAGGGTTAGAACTTGGGGTTAGGATTTGAACATAGAAATGGAGAGGGGCACAATTCAGCCTATAATGGTGTTGATGACTGTATACCTTGAGAAATAGCTATTACGTCCATTTTATCAATGAGGAAACCAGTACTCAGAAGTTAGGAGAATGGTCAAAATTCACACAACAATTAAGGGGCATATTCAGGACATGAAACTGGGTATCCTGGACCTAACTGGATATCCTTCCTACTTCTGCATTGTCTGTTCTATGAGGAAAACCAGAATATGGTCCTGCCTCACATTTTTCATTTTACCTCTCACTTAATTGCCTTTGTTCCTTTGCAAATGTTTTTCTGTTTTCACTTCTTTTTTTTTTCTTTAAGCTTTTTAATTTAAACATATAATGTAATCCTACCACCCTCTCCCAACCCCTCTCCCCCCCACACCCCCCCTCAGTTTGTTTTATGACATTAAGAGTCTCTTTTGGTTTGTCTCCCTCCCAATCCCATCTTGTTTCATTTTTTCTTTTCCTACCACCTTAACCCCCACCCCCATTGCATCTCCACTTCCTCATATCAGGGAGATCATGTGAGAGTTGTCTTTCTCCAGTTGACTTATTTCGCTAAGCATAATACACTCTAGTTCCATCCGTGTCATTGCAAATGGTAAGATTTCATTTCTTTTGATGGCTGCATAGTATTCCATTGTATATATATACCACCTCTTCTTTATCCATTCATCTGTTGATGGACATCTAGGTTCTTTCCATAACTTGACTATTGTGGACATTGCTGCTATAAACATTCGGGTACACGTGCCCCTTCAGATCACTACGTTTGTATCTTTAGGGTAAATACCCAGTAGTGCAATTGCTGGGTCATAAGGTAGCTCTATTTTCAATTTTTTGAGGAACCTCCATGCTGTTTTCCAGAGTGGTTGCACCAGCTTGCATTCCCACCAACAGTGTAGGAGGGTTCCCCTTTCTCCACATCCTCGCCAGCATCTGTCATTTCCTGACTTGGTAATTTTAGCCCTTCTGACTGGTGTGAGGTGGTATCTCATTGTGGTTTTGATTTGTATTTCCCTGATGCCCAATGATGTGGAGCACTTTTTCATGTGTGTGTTGGCCATCTGGATGTCTTCTTTGCAGAAATGTCTGTTCATTTCTTCTGCCCATTTCTTGATTGGATTATTTGTTCTTTGGGTGTTGAGTTTGCTAAGCTCTTTATAGATTTTGGATACTAGCCCTTTATCTGATATGTCGTTTGCAAATATCTTCTCCCATTCTGTCAGTTGTCTTTTGGTTTTGTTGACTGTTTCCCTTGCTGTGCAAAAGCTTTTGATCTTGATGAAGTTCTAATAGTTCATTTTTTCCCTTGCTTCCCTTGCCTTTGGCGTTGTTCCTAGGAAGAAGTTACTGCGGCTGAGGTCGAAGAGGTTGCTGCCTGTGTTCTCCTCAAGGATTTTGATGGATTCCTTTCTCACGTTGAGGTCCTTCATCCATTTTGAGTCTATTTTCATGTGTGGTGTAAGGAAATGGTCCAACTTTATTTTTCTGCATGTGGCTGTCCAATTTTCCCAACACCATTTGTTGAAGAGGCTGTCTTTTTTCCATTGGATGTTCTTTCCTGCTTTATCGAAGATTAGTTGACCATAGAGTTGAGGGTCTATTTCTGGGCTCTCTATTCTGTTCCATTGATCTATGTGTCTGTTTTTGTGCCAGTACCATACTGTCTTGATGATGACAGCTTTGTAATAGAGCTTGAAATCTGGGATTGTGATGCCACCAACTTTGGCTTTCTGTTTTCACTTCTATCTCTGCCTATCAAGATTTTATCTATCCTTGAAGGTTTTATCTCAAATATAGCCACTTCATAATTAAACTCCTGAAAAGATTTAGAAAATCATATGGCAATTAAGTCAGTGTCTCTGGAGGTAGGGCACACATAAGTATTTCCTTTTTTTTTTGAAATTTTTTTTAATTTCATATATTTATTTATTTATTTATTTTAAAGATTTATTTTATTTATTTATTTGAGAGAGAAAGTGAGCATGAGAGAGGGGAGGATCAGAGAGAGAAGCAGACTCCCTGCTGAGCAGGGAGCCTGATGCAGAACTTGATCTTGGGACCCTAGGATCATGACCTGAGCTGAAGGCAGTCACTTAACCAACTGAGCCACCCAGGCACCCCATATTTTTATTTTTTTTCAGTGTTCCAAGATTCATTGTTTATGCACCACACCCAATGCTCCATGCAATACATGCCCTCCTTAATACCCACCACAAGGCTCACCCAAACCCCACCACCCTCCCCTCCAAAACCCTCAGTTTGTTTCTCAGAGTCCACAGTCTCTCATGGTTTGTCTCCCCCACACATGAGTATTTCTTAAAGCTCCCAGGTGATACCCATATTCAGCTAAAGCTGAGAACCACTGCTTTAAAATCTCTTCTCATTCCATTATCAACATGCTTATCTTTAGCAACATTTTTCCATATTAGATTTTTATACCAGGACTACATTTTACTCATTTGGTCTTCTCCCTGCTCTGTTCCCACCAAATGCAATGCCTTACATATTTCAGACATTCAGTAATAATTTTCTTTGTTCAAATGAATTAGAGTCACCAGAATGAGAATGGAGAGGAAAGGGAAAGGCTATGGACTCAATATTTTAGGAAAGAATTTTAATTTTTTTCTGGAAAAGCAACTTGAACTTTGGGTCCAAAGGCATCCATTAAGCAAAAACACAATTCAAACGTAAGTCCATCTTTTAAGATTTCCCTTTGTGATGTTTTCTGGCTCATTCTTTCAGTTGAGACACTTTAAACTTAATGCACACAATTCAGAATTTGCCACTTAAAGTAATTACCCATTCATATTATATCACTCATATCAAAGACAGTGTGATAATGGACTAAAACTATATAGCTGTCATGCATCAGAGTATTTATATTTCCAAGAAAGCCAGATGAGGACATTTTATTCTGATTTGATTTATGACTTTTATTGCAATGGCCTTTGTTTTTTGGTGCCATAGAAATGTCCTCATACATATCACTCTATCAAGTTGTTACTATTACTATCCCTACCAGCATCCTCTTCATCATCATCATGTTCACTTCCTACCTATTGGCTCCAGGGAGTCACTGTTGCTCACTTTGATTATTGCAGGAGCTTCCTGCTTCATCATCTGCTCCTTTCCATCCCCCACTCTTTACTCTACTTAGCTTTCACAGGTACTTCCCTTATCCAGATTTGCAGAGCTTAGTCTGCACCTGGAATGTCTTCAGTGGCTCCCAGTTCACAAAGAATCATGTTAACACCTGGCATCCCATACCTGACATTCAAATTCCTGTCAAATATTGCTTCTACATGAAATTTACAGTATTTCCTTCCATAATATACCCTTCACCCTGTAACTTATTACCCTCCACCCTGTAGCTTATGATCTGTGGAGAACCAGTCTACCTTTCCCTGAATACATCCCAAATAGGTTCTGCTACTCCCTATATCTACCTAAGGACATCCTAAAATTTCCGATTGATTTGCATTGTGTGGCTTCAATACTATGTAACTCTTCTCTAGCTGGTCACACTGTACATGTACAAGAATGAGGTGGGCAGGCCAACTGAGCAATATCACAAGGAATACTTAAAGAAAGACTAATTTCAGTGAGCTTAAGACTTATTTCCAAGAACAACAGCTGACATTTTAAAATAATAGTGGAATTCACCATCAAAAGGATATGGATTTCTAAGGAAATAAAGGACTCTGCTGGACAAGAAAAAAAAAACACGAGAGTATTTTATTTTCCTGTCTGCACCTCTCTAGCACCTAATCCAGTTCCTTGAGGGAACTGGTACTTAATATCAATTTCTGGATTGCATGGCTGACTAAGTAAATGAGAAGTACACATATGGTAGAGGTAAACTGCTGAAATTGGCAATAGGGTAAGTTGATCTCATGTGACCTAGAAGGGGTTATTTGGAAACTATTTGCCTTTACCTCTACTACATAAGAAACAGTGAGTTCTTTTTACAGATCATGCACTATTGCAGTGAAAATACTGGGCCAAAACTAAATAATATCAAGTGAATTAATAGCTGAAGTTAAACTCTATTTGGCACCAATTTATCAGGGCTATATTGCTGGTAGGTTATGATATAGCATAGGTGGTAACTCTGGAGAGAAAATCAGACAGGAATGTGTCTGCCTTTGAATCAATGCTTAATGTCTAAACTTCAGCACCTTTGTGACCTCCTTCTTATTCTTTCAACATTCCTCAATTGATAGAGCAAAAGAAGAAGGGTGATGTTAGCTTAAATACTTCACAACAATTTTGGGTGGCACCTAATATTGGAATAAGTAAAAGTGAATTTTATGACAATGCTTGATGTCCAGGTAAACTTCTTATCATTACTGATATTTCCTAAATGGAAACAAGCAAACAACAATAGCAGAACAGTACAATTAACAGAGAATTTTAGTTTGGAGAACTGTAGTCTTCCACCACCAATGGACACCATGGTGAGGGAATGACAGCATGAGATCTTACAAAATTAAAAAAATGTTTGTTACACTTTTCTTGTCCTTCAGACATGCACAGTGTTTCCAGTGTTTGAGTTGCCATGGGCTATCACCGCTGCAGAAGCAATGAAACCAGGATCCCACCAGGAGAAAGATCCTCCTAATAACATGTTCTAAGAAGAAAAACCAGTCTGGATTCTTAGTTTGGTGTGATGGATGACATAGTTTCAGAACACCTAAATAATGGGCCTGTTGCACCAGCACATTTCATGCAGAGGCAGAGTTGGAAGCTTCATCCAGCCATAGGAAAAACCCTTCATCTGGTGACGCAACCATCTGATTACAGAAGGAGTAGGAAGATGGCTCACAGCAAGGCTTGCCACATTAGCCTAGGGCAGGGCAGGGAACCTTGCTGTTCAAGTGGCCTACACATGACCATTCCAAATAAGGTAGGCCCTGCTCAGATCCATGGCCTCTTAATAACAGCCATTATTCCACCATCTCAGATGTTTGAAACAGTAAGTTCTTTTTTTTAATGTTTTTTAAAAAATTGTATTAATTTTTTTCTCTAATATTTTTATTTTACTTTAAATTCAAGTTAGTTAACATACTCATTTCAGGAGTAGAATTTACTGATTCATCACTTACATACAACACCCAGTGCTTATCCCAACAAATGCCCTCCTTAATATCCATCACCCATTTAGCTCATTTCCCCACTACTTCCCCTCTAGCAACCCTCAGCTTGTTCTGTATAGTTCAGAGTCTCTTACGGTTTTGCCTCCTTCTCTGTTTTTTATTTTATTTTAATTTATTTATTTATTTGACAGAGAGAGAGAGAGATCACATGCAGGCAGAGAGGCAAGCAGAGAGAGAGAGGGGGAAGCAGTCTCCCCACCAAGCAGAGAGCCCAATGTGGGACTCAGTCCCAGGACCCTGAGATCACGACCGGAGCCAAAGGCAGAGGCTTAACCCACTGAGCCACCCAGGCACCCTCCTTCTCTGTTTTTATCTGTTTTATTTTTTTCCTTCCATTCCCCTATGTTCATCTGTTTTCTTTCTTAAATTCTGCAAATGAGTAAGATCATATGATACTTTCCTTTCACTGACTCACTTATTTCACTTGGCATAATGCATTCTAGTTCCATCCACATTATTGCAAATGGAAATATTTCATTCTTTTTGATAGCTAAATAATATTCCATTATGTGTGTTATAGATATAGGTATAGATATAGATATAGATATAGATATAGATATAGATATAGATACATAGATATACATGCCACATCTTCTTTATCCATTCTTCAGTTGATAGATCTCTGGGCTCTCTCTGTAGTTTAGCTATTGTTGATAATGTTGCTATAAACATCAGGGTGCATGTACCCCTTTGAATCTATATTTTTGTATCCTTTGGGTAAATACTTAGTAGTGTAATTGCTGCATCATAGGGTAGTTCTATTTTTAACCTTTTGAAGAACTTTCAAACTGTTCTCCAGAGTGGCTGCACTAGTTTGCTTTCCCACAAAGAGTGTAGGAGTTTTCCCCTTTCACTGAATCCTCACCAACATCGATTGTTTCCTCACTTATTAATTTTAGCCATTCTGACAGGTGTGATTGTGGTTTTGATTTGTATTTCCCTGATGATCAGTGATGTTGAGCATCTTCTCACGTGTCTGTTAGCTACCCATATGTCTGCTTTGGAGAAATGTCTGTTAATGTCATCTGCCCACTTCCTAACTGGATTATGTATTTTGGGGGTTTGATAAGTTCTTTATAGATCTTGGATACTAACCCTTTATCAGACATGTCATTTGCAAATATCTTCTCCCATTTCCTCAGCTCCCTTTTAGTCTTGTTGATTATTTCTTTTGCTGTGCAGAATTGCTGTGCAGGTTTTTATACTGATGAGATCCCATGAGTTCATTTTTGCTTTTGCTTTCCTTGCCTTAGGAGACATCTATTAAGAAGTAGCTGCGGCTGAAGTCAAAGAGGTGGCTGGCTGTTTTCTCCTCAAGGATTTTGATGGTTTCCAAGACAGTTCATTTCTTTAATTTGGGGCAGGATAAGTATTTTTTTCCTAATCTTTTTTTTTTTTAATTTTATTTAATTTTTTTATTTGTCAGAGAGAGCGAGAGGGAGCACAGGCAGACAGAGAGGCAGGCAGAGGCAGAGGGAGAAGCAGGTTCCCTGCCGAGCAAGGAGCCCGATGTGGGACTCGATCCCAGGACGCTGGGATCATGACCTGAGCCGAAGGCAGCCGCTTAACCAACTGAGCCACCCAGGCGTCCCTCCTAATCTTTTTTAATTGTCTGGAGATGCAGTATGTGCAGATTTTCATGGTTGTTATTAAGATATTTTTATGTTTGGTTTTTTTCTACCAAATTTGCTACAGAATAAACATTTTCTGAAGTGCAGGTATTCTATAGAAATCTTTAGTACTACAGAGAAAATATGTCATCTGTGTATATCAGCGGTTCTCAACTTGAGTGTGACCTGGAGATAACTTGTTAAAACACACATTACTGGACCCCACTACCAGTGTTTATGATTTGGTGGGAACAGGTAACTTAGTAGGTACAGGTGATACTGATTCTGCTGGTCCAGGGACCACACTTTGAAAACTACTGATGTAAGGAAATATGGATCATGGTTAGAGAAGATAGTAAAGTTATGGGGAAACTTATGCCATTTCTGTAATATTGTGTCACTTTCGATATGTGAAGGTCCTGATGCTGTCCATGGATATGCAGGCTTTTGTGGTCATTTGTTCATTCATGTCTTTTTACCCTCCAAGAATGAAGTAAGTTTGTTTGAATATAGCCACTCCCTTCATCTGCCTCTTCTCCTCCAGGGGCAGTGGTTGAGAATCATCGAAAGTTGGTTAAGCTTCTGCCTTTGGCTCAGGTCATGATCTCAGGGTCCTGGGATCAAAGCCCTGCATCAGAAAGGCTACCAGTTGGGGCACCTGAGTGGCTCAGTCAGTTAAGCATCTGCCTTTCTGCTCAGGTCATGATCCCAGGGTCCTGGGGTGGAGCCCACATTGGGCTCTCTGCTCACTGGGGAGCCTGCTTTTCTTTCTCCCTCTGCCCGCTGCTCTGCCTACTTGTGCTCTCTCTCTTTCTCTGTCAGATAAATAAATGAAATCTTTTAAAAAAATAAAAATAAAGTGCTGTCAAGTGCTTTGAAAGATACTGATTCAGGCCAGTTCAGAGAATAAAGTAGGAATTTAGTAAGAAAGTATATTTCTCACTATTTTTAATACAAGATGCTGTAAAACAGTAATGTTTTTTTCCTCTTATATTTTAAAAAGGGATACTAATAAAAAAAATGAATACCAATCACTTTCTTTTTCTTCCTTTCCTTTATTTTATTTTTATATTTAGATTTGCAAGTTCAGTGGTAAAGAAGTTCTTCATTGCCTGTTTTAAGCACTTGTCCATAGTCTACACTCAGTGAGATATGGTTCCCACATCCTGGTCTTTGGGTAAGTAATAGAAGAACTTCAACTCTAGACCTCTAGATATAACCATATGAATAATAACACACACACACACACACACACACACACACACACACACACACACACACAGAGTCATGAAAATCACCCTCAAAGAGAAGAAGAGAGATCTAATCTGTTTGTTTTATGCTTATTTTAAATAAGTGTAACTGTGTTTATCATCCCATGTTCCTTTGGGGAGAATACTGTTTCTCTTGGTTTAAATCTTATGTCCTTTCACTTTCGTGACTCCAGAGTCTAAGTTCAAGTTAGCATTTGGAACGTCTCAGTAGTTATTTATGGATATATTTACTTAGGATAAAATTATAAAGGGTATATACTTTCATAGCCTACATCTGGGGAAATATAGTACTGTTTACATCCTTTGTTTTTAGACTCTCCTTTCTGAAAATACTAAGAAATTACAGCATATATCTGCATAAACAACCATATATATTTTTCCTATAATAGATTATTTCTTACTTGTCCCATTTAAATTTATTTTTGGCAAAGAAGCCTTTTTCCCTTAATTTGTTTGGTTATATTAGCAAGCAATAATAAATCTAAAGCTATCCTCCAAATAGTAAGATAAGATTCCCATTTGCTTATAATGTAGAGATATTAATTTGTAAAACTCACTTTATAGCAAATACATTTTCTTTAAAAAAACAGAATTGTCAAAGAACACAGTGTTAACATTGATAGACATTTGGGGCAAGATTTTAATTTTTCCTTGTAAATACTTTCTATTTTAGAGATCTAAATTGAATGATAAAAGTAGGAATATCCAACTTGGCACCTTTATATTCTGCATGTTAAATAATTGCATTTTGATGTATACTGTAACATTCTAACTGATAGGTTGTGTTTATTATGTTTGTCAGGTTTGAAACAATTTAACCAGTATGAATGTATAAACAGATTGGTATAGAGAACTGACATAATTTAAAATGTGGCACACCTTTGGAACTGATAAGAGGGTTATGTACAGGGCACAATGGGCAAAGAACTAAATAGGATTCATATGTATAGGGCAAAACTAGAAGGATACACATGAATATATTTTTGTTGTAGTTTTTTTGTTTATTTTTATAGATAATAATTTTTTTTTGTTTTGCCTTGCTGTATTTGTATTTGATAATTGTGATATTATAGTGAATTCATGTCACATTTGTAACATTCTTAAAGGAAAGTCAGTGATTAAAAACATCCTAATTATGAAGGTCATTGAACATTATGACATATTGAAATGTTACCTTCCTTGAAATTGCTAGTAGAAACTGAACTGTTTTTGGTTTTGGTGGTCAAATTGTAAATTTATTCCAGAAAGTAGGAGTTGCAAAAGATTTTTCAAGCTGTAAGATTGATGTCTACACTATTAAATAGACATATAATAGGTGCCCATTATTACTAGTTTAGTGAGCCTAGATTTACTATTTTTTTATCAAGCTGTGTTTAAAAGATGTCAAGGAACTATTACTAACTGTTAATTAACTCTTTGCTCTAACAGGACTTGAGACTATTCTGTAGATTTTTTTTTTTTTTTTAAGTAAGCTCTACCCCAACCCTGCTTGGGGCTTGAATTCATAACCCTGAGATCAAGGGTAATGTTCTACCAGCTGAGCCAATACTCTGAATGTATTTTAAAATTATCCCTGATTCCTATTTCTATATTGGGGTTGGTCGTGGCATGTTTGTAAGATGGTAAAGTATTTATGATACTATCCTTTTAACTTTCCCTGCTCTAATTCACATATGGGCTGCCATTTTTCCATTCCTGTTGCCCCTACCTCTCTCAGTTCAGGATAATAATTATAACTTCCTTATTAGCTGTTTCCCTCCCACTAAGTTTATTCTCCTTTTCAATCAATTCTATACACTGTTGCCATATTAAACTTAATAAAGAATGAATTTCTAGTCTAGACTTCAAAGGGCTCTATGAATTATCCCTAAAATGATTCTAAATTCAATTTACTCCTAAATATCTTTCCTGAGCTGTATATTCTGGCTGAACCTAACTATTCATCTTTTCCCACATATCCCCTGTGCATCCTCTTATCTGTTCCTGTATGCATATAGGCAAAGTGTTTTGCACAAAGTGGCCCAGAAGAGGTGCTCAGAGAATGGCTGGCCTCTCTTCCTCTCCAGTTGTCCAAATTCTCACTATACCTACTGAGATTTAAAAAAAAAAAAAAATCCTGAACAAATAGCACTGAATTCATAGAACCAATCATCCCTAAAGTACCCTTACTGGAACTCAACAGCCCCTCTCTTTGATGGTCATAGCACTTGGTTGTAGCATTCATGACTGTTAACTTTACTATCTTATAACATAGCCATTTCTGTACTTCTCTGTATTGAACTGAATACCCCTGAAGTTCATGGTTTGAGTGTCTCTACTATTGCCTAATAGTAGCCTTCAGAGTAGGTGCTCAGTAAGGATCTATTTAATTAAGGAATAAAGTCTGTAGCCTCCTGGAGATCCTTAGTTGGTTCCCCTATTGAACTAAGCAGTAATCCTCTTTCTGGTGATTTCCTGCCAAAATTCAGAATTCAGTTTTTTGAAATTGTGGTCTCAGGAAAGGTCGTTTAAAACTATCACTAAATAATCATTTGTATTTTAATGATTAAAAAATACAAATGATTATTTGTATAAAAATACAAATTAATTAATACAAATACAAATTCTGACTTCAGGAAAAAAGTAAATTCTGTCTTATTTCTATGCATACAAAAATACATGTACCCAAACATGTACATTTTTCTACAGAATTTTCCATTGGGCTATACTTAGTAATAATATTGTTTTCCTTAAGGAAATGTTTCCATTGATTGGAATAAGCAAAACTCTAATTATCAGACCTACAGAATTTTTGGAAGTGGAGATTGGAAATCTGAATATTTATAAGCTCCAGGGATTTATGCAAGCTAAATATTGAGAATTAAAGATTTAATAGGCTATTTCTCTTAAAGAATAATGACATTTTAAAAGCTATTTTTAATTACCAATTTCTAAATGAAGTGCTAATGTTACAAATATTAGCTGAAGTCCTGACTGTTCTAAGGGAGTCATGTGTTGGTTTTCAGGGGCTAACTCGCTCCTTACAAAAACTGAGCCCCCTTTGTCTCTAGGTGGTTGGTTCTGTTCTCAAGCTATGTGAGACTGGTTTAGGAGTAGAAATTAGGAGTTCAAAGATAAAATCAATTAAAAATTTGAATATTATTTGTTTGTAGAAAAACAGTTGGGGCTGAAAGTCTGCTTGTTCCTTGGTGAGAACAAATAGTGAAAGGGAAGTATGTAGAAGTGAGAAAGAACAAGAGAGGAGTAGAATAAGATCACATTTGCTTGCACATTTAGTTAGTTACTATTGGATTTCATTCCATTAATGGCAAGGACTTTCCATTTTATTCTGACAAGTATAAAAACAAAAGTGATTGGAAGGAGCATTAATTACTAAGTAACCATTATCCAGATCTACCTTATTAGGAATGGGAATTGCCATCCCAAGCCTGTCTAAAAGGTATTCATGAACTGCATTAATTATCAAAGATAGCAAGAAACAGCAAGTAAGAAATTGCCTACCAGATTAAAATTTCCAATATTTCAATTATAACAAGCTATTGAACATATAAACGCAATGAACCTTGTAACACACATGAATTATGTTCTGGGCTTGGAAAATAACATCACAGTGTCTCCACCTGACAGAGTAAATAGCATACCATTCATTAATAAAGGCTGTCAATGCAAATGTTAAAAGGCTGGTGGAGTGAATGAATATATACACAGCACTCATCAACACTCTGTTGGTCTCTTTGGTCATTTCCTCTTTTGCCCTCAACCTCTTCATCAAGTTTCAATGTCAGTGGCATCTTTGTGAAGGAAAGGAGCTTCCTGCTGCTTTCCTTACTAAACTCGACCAAGATTAAGATTAATCTTAATTAGACAATGATTAATGTGAGCTTCTATTTGATCCTTAAGTTACTTTATATTCCTCTGATATCAGCCATTCTTACTTATAAGATACATGGACAATTCCAGCCCAGCTGTCATAAAGATCAACTTTCATGTGAGAACTAGATATACGTCTTTTCAGTTATTCACTGTATTTCTGCATGTGATTCATTCCTTTTTTGTCCTAAGATTTTTTAAACATTTTTTATATTTTCTGCCATATGACAACATATGATGATTTCTCACTTGCTGTTTCTTGTATTTTTGATAATTAATAAAAAGTATGAATATCTTTTAGGTAAGTCCAGAACGGCAAGGATAATACATGGTAATGGTGAAGAATTGCTACAGTAACAAAAATATGCGAAGAGTGGCAGTATATGCCACCCCAAAATATGCCATTTTAGCATAAAGATTATTTTGAGCTAAAGAACTTGAAAAATAGCAGATACAAGGGTAGTCCATGAGTATTCCCTTTTCTTTCTGAAAGTAGGAGATTAAAAACTCCCATGGGAAAGATGCCTTCCTTGTACCAGGGAAAAACAGTAACATTCTTTGATGAGGAGTCATAGCTGAAGGAATTCTAGACAAAGAGACTTTGTTAAAATAATTCTTATCTTCCCTTAACCTACCCACGTAAATTTGTTATTTTTCCACAGTTGCTTCTCTTTATTCAGCCTAATAAAAAAAAAAAAGGCCTTTAGATTTTGACATGTCTTTGAATCTTTGTTGCCTTATGAGGTTCCTATGTCACATAAACCTTATATAAATTGGTTTGCTCTCCTCCTATAAATCTGTCTTATGTCTGTTTAATTATCACTCCTCATCAAGAAACCCTAAATTGTGTGTCCCCTATATGCATGAAGAGAAAAGTCTTATATCCTCCTATACACTTCCCAGAGAATACCACATTACATATAGTAAAGCCAATGTTTTTGTTTTCGTTTTTGTTATTTGCTTTTTACTTCTACCCCAATACCTTTGTATTAACTTCTTGCTAAGATGGGGCTAGTCTTAGACTATGGTTTATATCTTCCACCTCCAGAAAAATGTTATGAAGCTATTCCTACCCCTAAATATTCTGTGTGTTTGCAGTGGTGGGGAAAGATAGTGCTCAGTGGCTCATGAACCTGCACTCTCAGCATTATTTTTTTTTTAACCATGACTATAAATAGTTTTCCCATTTCACTCTCAGCATTATTGTTGCCCTCTTTAGATCTACAGAATTTAAATCTCTTGGGTGGTGCCCTGCAGTCCTTGTTTTAACTGTCTATCCAGCTGATGCTTATAGACAGTGAAGTTTGAGAAGTCCTGCTTTGATCACAGTTTGTATCATTGACTCCTTTAGGAAATATTTGAGTACTTTTCAAATCAAGGAGCTAGTCTAAGTGGATCAGATAGGACTCCTCTCCTGAGAGACTACACACTTCTAGTAGACATGACAGCTAGTGTAAATAAATATTTGAAGTGGATGTTGTTTTAAGAGATTCAGACAAAATACTATGAACAATTATATCAGATAAAGATTCCTTCCAACTAAAATACTTTGAATAAAATGTTATAGTGGAATGGCATTGGAGCAGGACTTGACAGATGAGTGGATGTGGAGCTACAGATGCTAGGAGAAGGAAAGGCCACTGGTTTGAAGACAGAAAACACAAAAGTTTAAGGTGGGGCCATAGACAAGGCAGAGAATAGCAAATGGTTAAATCTGAGTGGAGCATAAAGCTTGTAAATGCTTATTGTTGGAAATAGAAATGTAGAGCAAGGCTATTCCAGAGAAGGTTTTGAAAGAAAGCCTAATGCATGTGTATTCTTAGTCATTTTTCTACATTTTCAGTTTAATCTCACACGCAAAAAAATGCTCTCAACACACAATCCAAATTCCTTAAAGGCTTGACTTCTTTATATCTATAGTTCCTAGCATGGCTCCTAACAGACTTTAAAGTCTTGATATAGGGACGCCTGGGTGGCTCAGTTGGTTAAGCAGCTGCTTTCGGCTCAGGTCATGATCCCAGAGTCCTGGGATCAAGTCCCACATCAGGCTCCTTGCTCAGCAGGGAGCCTGCTTCTCCCTCTGCCTCTGCCTGCCACTCTGTCTGCCTGTGCTCACTCTCTCTGACAAATAAAAAAAATAAAATCTTGATATATATTGTTAAGTAAATAAGTAAATCGTTATTTGGAAAGTCAAACATTTAGAGCTTCCAAATAAACTGAAGGCAAATAGAAGTTTTAACTCCATATGCAGTTTTACACATCTGCTTGAAAAATTAAAACTCCTGGGAGAAATTTAGATGGTCCACTATGTCCAAATAACAGACTTGCAAAATAATGGTGTTTGTCTGATTTATGTAAGTAAGACTACAGTGAAATGCTTTTAGAGAAATTAGAAAAATGTAAGCATATGCTTTATGTTTTTTCATAAGCCTAATATTGGATTCTACTTCACCTTTTTTTTTAAGATTTTATTGGTTTATTTGACAGAGCGAGAGAGATCACAAGTAAGCAGAGCAGCAGGCAGAGAGAGAGGGGGAAGCAGGCTCCCCGCTGAGCAGAGAGTCCGATGTGGGGCTCGATCCCAGGACCCTGAGATCATGACCTGAGGCAAAGGCAGAGGCTTAACCCACTGAGCCATCCAGGTGCCCCGTGATTTTAGAAGGTTTTAAAGACATTATAAAGTAATAATGGTTATGACAGAATTAAAAATTTCTGGATTAAAAAGGATGCACTTGCGATGGTAGATGGAAGTGGGAATTTTATTACCACATGGGAAAAATATGTAGTCAGCCATGCTGGGAAGTCAGAGGGACAACAGAATGACCCATGCACATCTATAGTCATAATTTTATTGTTGTCTTGGGATTTGGGCAGTAACTGGAGACAGTTATGAAGCCTCATTTTGTGAACACAGTATCTCCACCTTAAATGAGCCAAGATAAGTGCAGTAATGTTTCTTTTCTTGACCGGGGAAGGGGTCAAGTTACACTTAGGGCTGCAACATAGAGCTAACACTGTAATGGGGACAGATTTGGGTCTTTTTTTTTTTTTTCTCCTTCTTTTACAACTGTGGCTCCGTAATACAGCCAGGTCTGTGGCTTAATTACCCCTCTATGAGTCTCCAAGGAGAGTTCCTTTTCACAGAGATTTCAGAAGAAATAGAAATAGAAATGATGACTATCTCACCCACTTTTTTGTTGTGAAAAAGAAGAAATGAGCAGTCACCTCAGCCTGTAGAGTAGCTAGCAGACAAATCTGTTTCATGCAACAGGGCTAGGATTTTATAATCTTGAAAAGAAAATAATAGTTTTGGGGCAAAATGAACAAATTCTTTCTCTCATCCACCTCTGTTTTCTCTTTCCTTCCAAAAATGATTGACAGCTCTATTAAATATCTCCTTGGCTAACCAGGAAGACAAATGGTTTGTCATGGAGATTGCTTATCCCATAAGACATTAAACCTTGGTCTGCCAGCCCCAATGTGCTGTCAGTGGGGGCAAGAAAGGTAACTTGTTAGAATCTGAGTCCTTTCCTCCTTTCTGTATGCAGATACGGAATCCCATTTCTTATGGTGGGACTAGCCAACTTCAGATGCTCAGATCTTTTCTTGGGGACTTTGAAGTAAGCATGAAGGGTAAAAACTGTCATTTGAATTATTTGTAGGCTATGATTTAAAGCACTGTGTCCTTTTAATGATTCGAAAACCACTTGCAATGTAGTGCCATGTAAGAACACTTTGAACTTCCTAGAATTGAAATACTCTTTTTCCCAATAACGTTTCATATTACAATTTCAAAATAATAAAACCCCATCTAAGTCTTTAGCATATACTAAGGAAAATGTTAATAAATCATGTGGTTTCTTCCCTGTCTCTCATTAACTCTCACCCCTCTATCATGCTGCTACTCAACCAACTACCACCACCCAGAAAATAAGCTCCAAAAGAACAGGGTTTTTTGGACCAATTTGTTGATACATGCTTCCTTTGCTTAAGATTGAGCCCAGCACTTAATAAGTGAAAGTATTTTTGAATAAATCATTCCCATGTTATTAATAAGGAGCATGTGGATTATATCCTACTCAAAGTCACAGAGCCACATGGAGCTGAATTTCATTCTCAGCCTGGGGGTAAAAGATGTTCCTTTTGTAATACTCACCAAAAAACCCTAGGTGCTGGCAGCCCTTGTACCAGAGACTCTCTGACCTGAAACGATTAGCTCATTTTTCTTGAGTCAAGGAATTGTGGAGCCAGCTGACTCCGGCTATGCTATCCCCATTATACCAAAAAAGAAGTGTTTACTTTTCAACCAGTGGTCTATACCCATTTCAAAGGTGAAATGGGGGTGAAATAGGGCGCTGAGGCAGTATAAGTTCTCCTTGAAAAACTAGCCAAAACTCTAAACATTCTCCAGACACACACACACACACACTTTTCTACACAATTTTTAAAAGTTCACAAGAAGACCTGAAGCAAAGATTAAGAATTCTTAACTTAGACATTACTCTCGTATAATCACTACTCTTGCCTACATGAACTAGTTTTGAAATTATACTAGAATACCTCCTTTTCCTCCTAAGCACCTATACTTGATTTTTTTTTTAAAGATTTTATTTATTTATTTGACACAGAGAGAGATCACAAGTAGGCAGAGAGGCAGGCAGAGAGAGGGGGTGGGGAAGCAGGCTCCCCACTGAGCAGAGAACCCGATGCGGGACTCTGAGCCACCCAGGCGTCCCCCTATACTTGATTCTTAACGCAGAATCTGCAAAAAAGTTCAGTTTTTCTCATTAGCTCTGGAAGCCTCGTGGGTCGGTGTTCTGGTGTTCTGTTCCTTCCTTGTCCCCTAGTCAGTTCCTGATACTCTACCCTCCCACAATGAGCACTAAGCACATTGCAAGGACAGATGTAATTCGTAAGAGTGCTGCTAGTTTTGAGGTATTCCTCTTTTTATCTTAAATGGTGTAGCCATAATGTTAGGATTGTGACAGTCCCAAAGGTATGTAACACAGGGAAATTTATCCATAATAAAATGGAAGGTATGTACCTGATTTAAATACATAAATTTAGCTTAACTCTCAGTAGAGATTTTTAGTATTTGAAAATAAAATCTATTCATGAATGTGTTACCTTTTTTTGATAGAACATTCTGCTTTTGTTCCTAGGAATCTAAATTAACAGAATGATAGCAAACTTTTAAAAATCAGAAAACATCTATGAGCTGGACTTAGGCTCTTAAGACCTGATTTACTGACCTAATAATTTGTCAGGAGTACACCTAGTCAAGGAGCCTACTTTTGATACAAAAAAGAAAATAAGGATATTTGTTATAGAACTACATTGTTGCCATTAAGAAAAATCTCCAAATGGTAAAGGACATCACTGAAAAAATCTTAACAACCCAATGGAATTTGTCTAACATTTTTTCAAACTAGTTGTTATTCACAAAAAGAATTATAGAGTGATCTGGCTAAGCAAATTTTTGTTTGATTCAGATAAATGATGATTTTCATAGTGCCATTTCCTGGTAGCTTCATTATACTCATATGTAAAGACCATTTCCTGGACAATAGTTACTTCATTTGCTTATGTCTTAAATGGCTCATGGATTTTTCACCTCTTATTTAAATCTCTTAAATGTGAATTGTAATACAGCACATCAATGAGATGAGAATAAGGTCTTTAGCAAAGTATTTTATACTAACAAGTATAATGATCATGTGTTTTTGCTCATTTGTTATCTAAATCCTGATTGCATTTCTACCCTGAATCTTGACACAGTAATTTGTATCTCAATGTATTCCTAATTTAAGCATTAAAAATAAAGGAAAAATCTGT
This sequence comes from Taxidea taxus jeffersonii, assembly GCA_003697995.1. Classification (NCBI taxonomy): domain Eukaryota; kingdom Metazoa; phylum Chordata; class Mammalia; order Carnivora; family Mustelidae; genus Taxidea; species Taxidea taxus. The sequence continues at coordinate 237,351 of ML106303.1, read as the reverse complement.
TTTTGGTTCTTGAATAAAAAGCACCATGGCACCATAATTGTAATTAGGGACAAACACTGCTGTGGTTTTCTTATTATAATGATAGATAAATACTATAACTACATTGTTGTCTCCTAAATGAAGTATAATAAGCTCTGTCAGCAGAAGATGGTTCTTTTTTAGATATGAATACATTTTGCCCCATTAAACCAAAACTCCATTTTGCTGCTATTAATTTCTTAATTATTTATTTTTATACATTTAAATCATATTTTATGAGATAGCTTCACATTGTCCTGCCTCCTTTGGTCCCAAAGAATTTCCTCTCCTCCTACCAATGTATAATAACTAGGATAACAGAAATCTTGTCAATTTGAGCATTAAAGACAAGCATAGAAGTTAATCAGTTGGGAATGGCTGTTGGTTGTCTGCTTGAGATCATCTCACCTCATCTCTTTCTTTGTTAATGTACTGTTGTTCATTGCCTGATTTGTAGGGTAGAGTGGTAACTTACCTATAGAGAAACGAAATAATGACAAGATCAGTCTCCTCTGGCTATAGTGTAATTTGTCACTAATTTAAAAGTCATATCCAAACAGGTGATTTAATCACTGGTGTGTGGAGACTCCACCTCAAGCTGTTATGTATTCCTTGATTTGGAGTTTAGTCATCTTTTCCTCTACCAGGCCCTTGGGAATATCATGGGGTCATTAATTTTTAGTTTGCTTTTACAGCAAGACTTCTCATGCTCACAAAAAGGCAACTGAACTCTGTGCCCCTTAATAATTTGTTTTTCTGTGTTTGGGATGGAAGGCAGGGGAATACATCGGAATGCATTTACATCCAATCAATACTTATTGCTTATACAATATGGTAAGGTAAAACCTGGCAGCAATTAAGCCACAGGCTGGTAGAATCTTCCCAAATTCTTCATATGAGCAACTAGAGGAAAAATGAATAAAGGTACAACCCCCCACAAGATCAAATGGGAGCTCGTAGAAAACATCTGGGGTACTGTTTCCTCTTCTTCCTTCAATTCCTCCATCTTCTGTACTGACATACATGTAGGCACAGCTTTCCGGGCAATATGTAGCACATATATCATTCCAGATAGCACACAACTTCAGCAAAAAATTATGGCTGCAGAGAGTACATTTTGAACTCTCCTGCAGCTGAAAAGCTGTTTACCATAGCATTAGTTTATTTGAGCAGGGGAGATGCAAGTCAGATTCATTTTTCTTATTTGCATGCCAAGAAGGCAGAAGCCACCCAGAGCCTCCCAGCCCACAGCTGTTTCAGAGAACTCTTCTGCTTCTGAGAGCAGAGGTGGTGCCATCTGCACTGCCTGAGGTTTTTCTTGTGGGTACATTCTGTACTCTGCTACAGGCTTTTTAATTAACTGAGAGCTAGCTAAAGGGATGCTCAGCTATTGAAGCTAGAGACTAAGAAAAACAAAAATCACAGAAGATGAAGAAAATGAATATTTTTTATTATCGGGAGGCTAATATTCTGCAACAGTACCTTGGACACAGGCCCAGTGTTCTGAGCCAACCACCAGCGAACAAGATCAATTGCATAAGGACAAAAACATTTATGTTGTATTAAGAAGGAGAGCAAATCATCATAGTTATGCAAAGCAGACTGAGCATTATGCTATAGGGCTCCATCCATAAAACATAAGTGTTTGATAATTATCATAAAGGTAAAATGCATTCGCTAAAAAAGAGTGCCCTGAAAAGTAGAATGCACCACACAGTTTACTTTTGATTTTGCTGGAGGTGTTTTCTAAATAGCTCAATTAAAATAATTTTCTCTACTTATGAGTTAAACTCACGCAAGTACAAATCTGTTCATATAATGACATAATTCAAACCTACATCCATATCTAAGTACCATAGAAAAAAATTCATAGTTCTCTTCTTTCTTACTGCTTCTGCCCACTCCCTACCCTATGGTCCCCCTTCACAATATTCGCCCCCTGCTCCCACTCCAGCAGGGCTTTCTCTCCCTGCTCTTCTGGGATTTTCACTGCCATCTTAGAGAAGGCTTTTTTTAAAGCAGTAACACAAGTTATTCAAAGGTCAGTTTTGATGGAATTCTGACAAAAAAGACATTATTATTAATACTCAGTGTTTGCATACCATAAGTACTATTCATCCCCATTACTCTTTTTTTTCCGACCTCCACCACAAATGACTGAAAAAATCTCTGTGCCTGGTCTGATACAATTCTGAGGCAGCCAAGTAATATTTCCCTTTTGATTTTTAAAAAAGAAGGGAAAAGGGGCACCTGGGTGGCTCAGTGTAAGGTTAAAGCCTCTGCCTTCGGCTCGGATCATGATCCCAGGGTCCTGGGATCGAGCCCCGCATCGGGCTCTCTGCTCAGTGGGGAGCCTGCTTCCCCCTCTCTCTCTTCTCTCTGCCTGCCTCTCTGCCTACTTGTGATCTCTGTCTGTCAAATAAATAAATAAAATATTTTAAAAAAAGAAGGGAATAAATGGACCACTGCTGTCAGATTTAGTCTATGTAAATAATCCTCACTGTTGATAAGAAAAGATTTCATAAAATGATAGGATTTGTTAGTCTGAGAGTTTCAATCAGTAGTCTTGGAAAATGTATATTCCTGGAATTGACCAGTATTTATTGAACATACTGAATTAAATAAACTACTACTTCCTCATGGGTTTTCATCTTGAATCCCAAGTTCAACTCTGGGCTCCAACCCTTCCTTTCTAAAGGATTGTTGGATGTTTTTGTTTGTAGCTAGCACGGCTCTCTCCATTAGCAACATCTTTACCACTAAATCTACTTCCCTTTATGACTACCTTTTTTTAAAACTTTCTTAAAATTTTTTTATAAACATATAATGTATTATTAGCCCCAGGGGGCTTTATGACTACCTTTGATCTGATTTGCATCACTAATGGGTTGAACCTACCAGCAGCCAACATTCACAAGTTTGGTGATTCTCTCCTCTCCCTCTGTTCATGTCTCATTTGGGTTATTGTCAGCTGGGGTCCTTGACAGAATGTAATGTGCACTTCTCTGCTCTCCTTTATTAGACATGTAGTGTGAATAAAATAGACGTTCGTGTTTTTTAAGCTTCTGAAATTTTGTGGCTTTTTGTTATCACAGAATAATCTAGTCCCTCCAAACTGATATAAAACTACTACTAAAGTTTTACATTAAATAATTTATCTCTCGAGAATAATAATTTAATGTCTTCCTTTTAACTATATTTTGTAGGTTTTTCTTGCCATAGAGCACTAGCCAAAACCTGCACTGTATTAATGTAAAAGTAAGCATATGATGCATATACTGGACTTGTTCCTAATCACAAAGAAAATACCATTTACTATGTGGTTTACCTTGAGCAATTTTGTTGATACTATAAGAAGAAAATAATTTTCTCTTCCACTCCTAGTTTACTAAAAAAAAGAGTTTAGATTTTTAAAAATGTTTTTTGAAAGAGAATTTTTTTATTACTTTTTATGTACAGAAAATTCAACAGCATACACTTAGCCTAATTTAGTGGCCAGTTCTTTAGCCTTTGCCTTTTCCAGTTTGGCAATGTGAGCTACCAACTTTGGATCCAAGATGTTGCTTCCCCAGTAACAGCAGGTCTCATCATATCTGTCATTGTAATTGGTCCCAGTACATTCCACCAGCTTAGCCAGAGTTCCTTTGTCTTCTGAGTTAACCTGTGTGAGGGCAACAGTGGTGCAGGTTTTCCTGTGAACGATACGTCCCAGCCTGGTCTTCCCCCTTAATAATACAGTAGGGAACCCTCATCTTGTGACACAGAACAGGCAGGAAGACACCCAGCTCAATGGGATCCACATCATGTGCAGTCACTACCAGCTGAGCCTTTTTGTTTTCCACCAAGGTGGTGACAGGAAAAGCTCCAGCTCAGAGGACAGGCAACCTCTTAGTGGGTACATCCTCTTTCCCAGCAGGTTTCTTCTCAGCTAGGGCCAACAATCTCTACCTCTCTTGCTGTATTTGCAGGCCAGCTTAAGCATTTGAGGAGCTTTTTGGCAGTCCAAGGCCTAGGTGAACTGGATAATCAGGGGAGGCACTTTTAGATGCTTATAGAGAATAGTCCTTCGCCGCTGCAGCCAGAGGTAGAGGAGCCATTTGACAAAGCTGGCAAGGTCTCCTTTGGCTGGATGTCTTGTATGATGCCAGAATTCTGGGCCTTTTCTCAAACAGGGACTGACCACCTTCTTAGTCTCCTGCTTCTTGATGACAGCAGGGGCCAGCGCCACCTTCTTCCCCTTTGTCTTCTTTCCTTCAAGCATCTTGGATGGCTGGAGAGAGAGCCAGTTTTTTTTTAAACCATCAGTGGGTTGTTGAATTTTATCAAATGACTTTTCTACATCTATTGGCATGCAAATACAGTTTTTCCTCTTTTAATTTTTTGGTATTTTTATTAACATAATGTAATATTTGTTTCAGGGGTACAAGTCTGTGATTCATCAGTCTTATACAGTTCACAGTGCTCACAATAACACATGCCCTCCCCAGTGTCCATCACCCAGCCATCCCATCCCTCCCACCCCCCTCCACTCCAGCAACCTTCAGTTTGTTTCCTGAGATTAAGAGTCTCTTATGTTTGTCTCCATCTCTGGTTTCGTCTTGTTTCATTTTCCCCTCACTTCCCTATGATCCTCTGGCTTGTTTCTCAAATTCCTCTTGCCAGTGAAAGCATATGATAATTATCTTTCTCTGACTGACTTATTTCACTTTGCATAAAACCCTCTAGTTCCATCCATGTCACTGCAAATAACAAGATTTTGGGGTTTTTTGATGGCTGCATGATATTCCATTATATATATATGTATATATATATTTTTTTGATACACACACATATATATGTATATATACATATATATATATGTATATATATATATGCACACACACACACACACACGCACATATACAAACCACATCTTCTTCATCCATTTATCTGTTGATGGACATCTGGGCTCTTTCCATAGTTTGACTGTTGTGGACATTGATGGTATGAACATTGGGGTGCATGTGCCTCAGATCACTACAGTTGTATCCTTAGGGTAAATACCCAGTAGTGCAATTGCTGGATCATAGGGTATCTCTATTTCAACTTTTCTTCTTTTAATTTTTTAATATGGTAACTCTATTACTTGATTTTTCTGTTAAAAAAACTTACATTTCTAGGTTTCCTTTAACTTTACTATCCTTTAAAATGTACTTCTGGGTTCAGTTCATTAACATTCTTTTTAAATTTTTGTCATTTATAGTCTTGATCAAGATTGGCTTATAGTTTTCCTTACTCGTATTTTCCTTGAGAGGCTTAAGAATCAAGATTATAAAATGGAGCTGGAAAGTATTCTCTGTGTATCTAGACCCTAGAGAAGTGTATATATAAGACTGAATGTATTCCATGTTTGTATAATTCATAATTGAATAAATATTCACATAGTGGGGTTGTATTAAACTTTTTTAATGATGAAGGGATGTTAAAACTGTAACCAATGATACATATAAAAGGTATAAATTCCTTTCCTAGGTTAATAAGAGACTCTTAATCTCACAAAACAAACTGGGGGTTGCCAGGGGGAAAGGGGTAGGGAGAGGGTGGTTGGATTATGGACATTGGAGAAGGTATGTGCTATGATGAGTGCTGTGAAGTGTGTAAATGTGGCGATTCACAGACCTGTACCCCTGGGGCTAATAAAACATTATATATTAATAAAAAATAAATAGGTTAGCATTGGAGGCACTCTATAATCTAGCTTTGATCAGATCTTAAGCCTCAGGAAAAATATTATTCTTGGTTGCCTTTAGCTATATTACTTTTCTTTTCATAACTTAGTACAACTGATATTTTTAAATCCACAAGATAAATTGTATGGTCCCTGGCAAAATCTTATCCCTTTTCAGATGAATTTATCTGGACTCAAGAAGATTGAGTTAGTTCTCCAAATTCATATGACTAAGGAGTCACCCTTTAAGTTCTAACCTTTGCGAGGTTGTCTCTTGGTTTTCCTGCCACTTTTCTGCACCACTGCTGTTACAACACACTATACCAAACTCATCATCTTTCATAATACATGACCTCCTCAGAAGACTTATAGTACTTAAGATAGTCCATTATTTATGTGAGTAGAAAAGGCAAGGTATACAATAGGCATATAATAATTACTTGTGGGTGGATTGGATACACTATTGAATGAAGGAGTCTATCTCGTGTTCCATTACATTATAAACTTCCTGAGGACAAGTTTGATGCACAGAAGGTGCTCAAAACATGTACATTAAGTAAAGGAATGCATGGAATAAACCATGAATAAACATATGGAATAAACCATAAAGTGCTGGAACCAACCCAGTGATTTTTTTTTTCTACTCTCTCTTGCTACCCTTTAGGGAAAGGCCATAAATTCACAAACAATACATGTTTGAAACACCTTTCTTTATTTTCTCTAAGAGAACTGATTATTCAGAAAGAGTTAACAGGAGAAGGGATTCCCTAAGGAGTTTTTTGTTTTTTTTTTCTAAAAAACAGCCTGTTTTGAAAGGTTGCCTCAGGTACTGTTTCACTAAATGCTTACAGCAGAATGGAGAATAACAGGCATCCATGTGCTCTTCATGTAACCAAAGGGACTATGCTGTTCTTGTGTATGTGTATGTGGAGTGTATGTGGAACAAGGTAGGAAATAAATAAATATTTACAAAATATAATCAAAAGTGACATGTGCTTCCATAGTTAGACACCATGAGTTGTGCAAAAAGACTAAATGAGTGGTATTTTCTTTAATTAAGCATTTACAAATTAACAACACAACCTAGTATATTCTATTTAAAAGCTAAGATTTTAAATAACTAAAGTTTATAATGTGCTCTTTGTTTTTATTTATCTGTGCATTTCCAGAGTGCCTAGTTAATGGAAAATGAAAATGTAATTGAGACCCATCCTAAAAAGGTGAGTCATTTGTGTTTTATAAAGGATACAAATGCAGGAAAATTACTTGTATTTGGTTACAATCCACATTATCATCTGGTTATGAATCAACTCATGTAGAGATTCTCTAGGGCCATGGGAGCAGCATGTACTAAGGCACAGCCAGAACCTTTAGGAGGACTAGAGAGAAAATATTATGCAGAAGTATTTGGACTTTATTTATATTCTGAGATGACAGGTTTGGACTTTATTCAAGAAACTATGGAGTGGCAGGAATAATATCAGTGTTTGTATGATTTTCAGTATAGTACATGGTTATGAAAAGTTTTTTTAGATAGTAGATAAGATCATGAATGCTGAAGTCAGATTATGTGGGTACCCATCCAGCTCTACTTCTTATAAGTTGTGTGACCTTTAGCAAGTTTCACAACTTATCACTTTCCTCATCTCCAAACAAGGACAATAATTATAACTACCTCCTTGGATGCTTTGGGGGATTGATGAATTAATAAATATAAAGCACTTAAGACAATGCCAAGCATACTGAAGCAGCATATATGCTAAGATGGTAATGATGATGATGATGATGATGAAATAATATTAAAATAGAATTAATTAAAATAGAATGAGTTGCATAGTTGGGAGTGGGGAAAGTATTTACAGGTACAAGATTTCACCTTAAAGAAAGTGACTTTGAATAATTACCAGTTATGTTATTCTATTTACTTCTTCTCTCTCCTTTTCTGGTCAGACTAGGATCAGACATTAAGTCTTGTTAAACCAAGGTGTTGGAAAGAAATGTGACTGGAATATAAATCTGGAATTCAGATAACTGAGATTTGGAATGGACAAAGAAATGTGACCTTACTGTAGCAATTTCTCCTAAGAAGTCCTTTTTACTTCCTCCTATCAAATAGATGAAGGGATTATAATATATGCTAAGAGGAGAATGACACTGAAGGGAGAAGATTTGTGCAATTTACATGAGGAAATCTTTGTGAAAGCCTCTTTTTGTCAGTTTCCATCTTAATTAACTTTCTTGAAATGGCAGACAACAAAGTTCTTCAAATAGGCCCTAACCCTGGGGCGCCTGGGTGGCTTAGTGGGTTAAAGCCTCTGCCTTCAGCTTGGGTCATGATCCCAGTGTCCTGCATCGGGCTCTCTGCTCAACGGGGAGCCTGCTTCCTCTTCTCTCTCTGCCTGCCTCTCTGCCTGCTTGTGATTTCTGTCTGTCAAATAAATAAATAAAATCTTAAAAAAAAAAAAATAGGCCCTAACCCCTTGCTGTTAAATATTATGCTACACGTGACTGCTAGGGGTGGGGTGTTGAGAGATGAGAGTTCTAAATATTCAAAGCAAATAGATCCCTGTTTAGCTAAGATCACTCTGGAACAATGTGAAACATGGTCTGAAATTGGAAAGCACTGGGACTAAATAGTCCAGATACATGCTCAATAGTGAAAGGCAAGAAATGGTGAAGTTAGAGACCATGTCAATAGAGAGGGAGACGAATGAGGACAGACAATGTTCCGGGTTCGCTGACAGCATGTGAGGATGAGAGAAGTATATTGTGTAGTTGTGGAGAGTGTTCATTTTCCTTGAGAGCACAGAAGTTGAGGTGGTTGCTTGGGCAAAATAATTGAGAGGCATATTAAGTTTATGTTGTCTAGAGCTGGTAGTATTTATGATCAATTGGAAATATGTTAGAATTTCTGAAAAGAATGCATCTAGAAATTTCATCAACCTGGAGCCGAAGGCAAAAATGGATAAAATCACCAAGAGAAAAAAAAGCACATGAAGCAACCAAAAGAGGGGAACGATAGCAGAACCCTGGAAAACTTGAACATTCAAAAGGAAGTTGAAAAAGTAATGTGAAAGGATAGATATTGAAGTCTCCCTTCAATGGTCTCTTTCTTCCTCCTTCCCTTATATATTGTTGTTCCCAGGGTTCCAGGCTCAATCCCTGTCCTTTAACATATACACCTATCTCTTCACCTCAGAACCCAAAGAGCCAACTACCTACTAGACATTTCCATTTTAACATCCCTCAGGCAATTCAAGCTTCTCCACAGGGCCCCCCATCTGACGCTGTTGAATCAGAAAACTCCTTTTATGACCCTTCTTTTAGTGAACGGCACTATCATTCACCTTGTGGTTTAAGTCTGAACAATGCTCTGGATCATTCTATGGTACTTTCCCTTCCTTATTTTCTACATTTAAGTTTACTGCATTCCAAGAATTCTATGCCCTTTCAAGCTTTCTTAACCACTCCTTGCTCTTACTAACCATAGTAACTCCCCTTTGAGTGATGCTTTCATATTTTGTTAATCTGGTTGCTGTGCAGTTTCTTAATTGTGTGTTCTGCGACTTCATCTCCTTCTGCACTGCCCCAATGACTGTTTATGTCGTTTCCCTGCATTAAACATAGTATTGATTTACTGTGAATAAAATTCAAATTCCTTTGAATTGGATATAATGATACTTTGGGCCTCAGCTACCTATTGAACTTTACCTTTCACAATTTTGTAAGTGTGAAACCCCTAATATACATATCATGCTGTTTTGAATTTCAGAATGATCTGATATAACTGATCATGCACATGTACTTGATTGCTTGAAATGTCTAAATCTAAATCAGTGGTCATCAACTCTGGCCTATGGGCCAAATCCAGATTGGCATCTGCTTTTATAACTAAAGTTTTCTTGGAATTCATCCATGCCTCTTTATTTACATGTTATCTGCGGATGCTCTCTCACAGAGTTGAGTAATTGTGATAGACATTATCTGGCTCCCCAAATCTATAGTGCTTACTCCCTGGCCTTGTACAGAAAAAACCTTTCCTAACCTGGGTCTAAGCTGATGTTGTAAATACTAAGGAAATTTGATCCAAAACAGGATTTCAGAAGTCAAGGAATGTTGTTTTGGCAGGGAACTATCCATCAACTTCATACAAGTGCATAAGTTTAAAATAACAACAAAAACACTTTGGTTCTCATTTATTACAGGTAGCACATATGTTTATTTTGTCCTCTTTATACACAAGAACTGAGATTCTTTTTTATTTCCTGCTCTGTCCTCTTTTTTTTTTAATTTTTATTTTTATTTAAACATATAATGTAACCCCACCACCCTCTCCCAACACCCCTCCCCCCACCCCCCTCAGTTTGTTTTATGACATTGAGTCTCTTTTGGTTTGTCTCCCTCCTGATCCAATCTTGTTTCATTTATTCTTTTCCTACCCCCTTAACTCCCACCCCCCGTTGCATCTCCACTTCCTCATATCAGGGAGATCATATGATAGTTGTCTTTCTCCGATTGACTTATTTCGCTAAGCATAATACCCTCTAGTTACATCCATGTCGTCGCAAATGGCAAGATCTCAAAGAACTGAGATTCTTATGTCATCTTCCAATTCTCCATTCCATTCTGACCATAGTACTATCTTCATTAGGGGCCAGAAATCTGAAATTAAATACTTCCAGGCTTATGGCAGCTATAGGAAAAGGCTTCACAGACCTCCAATCACAGGCAACATAGTTGACTGAGGGCTGAAGGCACTGAGCTCTGACATCCATGCCTGCTTTTACGCTGAGGCCATGCCTCCCCTGGCCTGTTGCTAGCCAGTGAGTTCAGTATCAACTCTACGGGAGACGTGTTCCTGGAAAACACATGCTCCTTTGATGCTGGCTTTGGCCTGAGTATATCTTAGAAGGCCTGTCAAACATTCCTTGGCTCGTATGGTGGTCTAAGATGCTTATACTCAGTCTTCCTTTTTCCTTCACTCAGAGACAGATTTGCATCACTACCTCATAGGTCTGCCTACCCTCCACAGCTCCCGCTCCATTTTTCTCTCATGGGTCTTTTCCTACTAAATACTTGCATCTTGGGGTGCCTGAGTGGCTCAGTTGGTTAAGCATCTGCCTTTGGCTTAGGTCATGATCCCAGGGTCCTGGGATGGAGCCCTGCTTCAGGCTCCCTGCTCAGCAGGGAATCTGCTTCTCTCTCTCCCTTTGCCTCTGCCCCCCCACTCATGCTCAAGCTCTCTCTCAAAATAAATAAAAACCTTAAATAAATAAGTAAAGAATACTTACATCTTCACTCTCTTTTAGTATCTTCTGCTCAAGGGACCTAAACTCTTTCCCCTTCTCCACAGAGCTGGTCTTTATTTTAATTTCCCCACCTTTCCTCATTTCGCTCTTCCCCTCCACTATTTCAGAAATAAAAAGCAACATTTTTTGTCAAAATGGTTAAAAGTCCATAGTGGAACATTCTCAGTTAAACAATATAAAAGAAACACTCTGGACCTTATCACCTCCTTAAAAGCATCACAGTCTGCAGAATCTCAGAGTGAGGTGAGCATTATTCTCTGTGACCTATCCACACAGCTTTAGAAATAGTAGGCTAATGGAACATGTGTGTTTCTTCTTTCATTTGGGTGGGGGTGGGGTTTCTACTCTGATTAATAAAGAAGTGGAGAGAACTAAACTGGCTTATTCTTACGTGGTACCTATTCATTGATTTATTAAGCAAATATTTATTGCTTGTCTCCTATATGGGAGTTAGGCACTGTTCTAGGTCTGTAAATCAGGCCCTTCATTCCCAGCCTTTGAGAAGTTAGTGCCAAATATAGCCTGCTATGCTCTGCCTTTTGAGAATAGCTTTGATAGCTATGAGATTAGTCAAGAAATTATAAAGTACTCTTTGCCAAAATCTACTAGCCCACATAGTCTACGAATTAGAAGTTAATTTGTGTCTTACTTTTAAACTGCAGATATATCTCTGTAGAATTAAGACTAAAATTGGATCACAACCTGGAATGTTTTGATTCAATCAAACAATTTTATTTCACCTAGGACTTGGGAAATTTGCCAGTGTGAAGTTTAGCAATGTAAAATAAACTCAAGAAATTATAGAAGAATCAGATATATGAAAAATATAATAATTAAAATAAATTTTTAAAAAGAAGAGATGAAAGACACCTGAGGAATGAAATAGCAAACTAGAAGAGTATATTGAAAAATATGCGTCACCCTCCCCACCAAAAACAGAGAGGAAAAAAGGAAACAGGTAAAAAAATATGATGATAATAAACAGAAAATAGACATAAATGTGATGGCAAACAGGAGGTCCAAGAAAGAGTGAAAACTAAAATTAAGAGGAAGAAACACTCAAGCAAATAATGGAAGTCCATTTCTGAAATTAAAAAAAAAAAAGATGACAAATATCAGATTAAAAGTGCCTATAAAGTGCCAATGAGGAGAGGCACTTAGACATCATGAAATGTAAGAATACTGTAGATGCCAAAAACATTCCAGGAGCTTAGAGAAATAACAGATTGCATTCAAAGGGAAAGACATTTTTAAGATTGCACTAAATGTAGTATGGAATATACTTTCAAGCAAAAAAAGATCTTAGAACATAGAATTTTCATCCAACAATACTGTCGTACTAAAATAGTCTGTCGTATAAGTCCTTAGAAATTTCAGTCCACATCACTGACTAAGGATTAGTATAAAAATGTATATAAATTCTAACAAAAACAAAAGTACCAGTAACCTTTACTTTATAAAAAAGTAAACTTTTTTGCCTATTTTTTTTTAAAGATTTTATTTTATTTATTTTAACAAACAGAGATCGCAAGTAGTCAGAGAGGCAGGCAGAGAGAGAGAGAGAGGAAGAGAAGCAGGCTCCCCACTGAGCAGAGAGCCCGATGCGGGGCTCGATCTGAGAACCCTGGGATCATGACCTGAGCTGAAGGCGAGGCTTTAACCCACTGAGCCACCCAGGCGCCCCACTTTTTTGCCTATTTTAAAATAGGCAAAACAAACAAACATTTCTAGAAGACAGTAAACATATGACCAGTAAACAAAGACATGATTGATACCTCTCATAATCAGGGAATTGCAAATCAAGATTACAATGAGAGAATTTTAAACCCACTCAATATGGAAAAAAAAAAGATTCAACAAATGCCACAAGGATGTAGAACTACATAATTTGTTATACATTATTGGTAAGAATGAGAATTTTTGCAACCAATTAGATAATAGTTTGAATATGCCTTTTACATTTGACCATTCTTACATCTACTAATGCAGCAATTTTATTTCTAAGTAAATATCTAAGAGAAAAATGTCCATGTATGCAAAAAAGATGTGTACAAGAATGTTCTCGGAATCACTGTTCACAGGAGCAATAGCATAGAGACAACCTAAGCACCCCTCAGTGGGAGAGTAGGAGAGTAACAATGGTGTATTCACTCCATTAAATATTATATGAGTTAGTTTCCCACTGCTGATATAAGAAATTACCAAAAACTTTGACTTGAAATAATACAAATGTATTATCCTACTGTTCTGGAGGTCAGAAGTCTGACACAGTCTTACTGGGCTGACGTCAAGATGTCAGCAGCGCTGTTTTTTCCTAGGGGGAAAAATCCATTTTCTTGCTTTTCTAGCTTCTGGAGGTTTCCTACATTCTTTGATTCCTTGCCCCGTTCACTCTTAAAGCCATCAGTACCTGCTAGTGTCTTTCCCACATGATATAATTCTGACAGGCCTTCTCCAGCCTTGTTCAGCATGTGATTACATTGGACCCACCCTAATAGTCCAGAATAATCTCAACATCTCAAGGCCTTTAGCAACCCTATTTTCACCTGAAATCATAGTTCTCCTTTGTCACATAATTTAACATATTCCCAGGTTCTGGGATAGGACAGGAACAATTTTTTGCCACCATTCTGCCTGTTACATATACAACCATCAAAATAAATGAACTATAGTGATATAACATCACAGAATGAACCCTAGCAATATAATATTAAGTGGAAACAGTCATTCTCAAAATATTGTATACAGCAATGTGTCCTTTTTTTATAAAGTAAAGAATAATAACTTTTAAAATGTATGTACTTGAAAAGCATTGCCAAATGATACAGAAGAGTGGGAGCTGGGCTGAAGGAGGTGACATTTTGGGACATCTACAGTGATGCCCTCAGATACAATTTAGTTTGTCTTACTCCATCAGCAAATTTTTAAGTGTGGATTTTAAATCCACTGGTTATTTGTAATTGGAAAAATTTCCTACAAGCTACCAAAAAATTTAAAACAATATCACTGCTTTTTAGGTAAGGAAGTAAAGAGTACATTATATTCCCTTATATCTATAAAGCTCTATATGTGCAAACAATTATAATGAAAGAAGCAGAAAAGTGGAGTAGTGAATTTGAAAGCAGTGCTCTGGGTTTTCAGAGTCATGCCATCAGCATCACCTTACTGAGTCATTATATCACATGTTGGTGTTTTTCTCATTTGCATATCTACTACAGAGAGATTAATCTTATTTAGGCCTGACTGAAGTTATAGTTTAGATTACAATTGACTTTAGTTTTTGATTTAGTATTTTCCCTTTGAACAAGCATACACAGGGGACTATCTCGATACTGTGGTGTGAAAGGCAGGGATATATGGAACCATGTGCTAACTCTCTCTTCAGAACATCATGATGCTACATCTATACTAATTAGAATTTCAGAAGCTGAGCAGGAAATAATTCATATGGAGAAGAAGCAAGATCAGCTGGTCACAGAGTGGAAGTATTAATTCAATTTATTGGTCACTTAAGAGACCTGGACACCCTAAATTATTTTATAATTCCCTGCACATATCATATGTCATGCTTTTCAATGTTCTCCCCAGTCCGTTTTCTTATTAGGACTCTCCTGTGATCCTGTATGATGGGTTGCAAAAGCATAATGAGTGCCATTCTATAGATGAGGATACCAAAATATGGCAAGAGTAAATACCTCATCTCAGTTGAAACTCGTCACCATCTGATGATAGAACTCATACCAGAATTCAAGTCTTCAAAATCCTTCCTGTATCAATTAAAGTAATGTTTGTTGTAACAAATACCAAAATGTATAACAGCTAATAAGTGATAGAAGTTTCCCATTCAGGTAAAGTACAAAGTAAGTGCTCCTTGACAGTTTTTTCAAAGTGTGAATAAAGGATGCAGACTTCACCAGTAGCTTCCAATGCCACTGTCCCTATTTGTATCAAGCTAGTGTAGGAGGAAAAAATAGGGAAGATTTATACAAGGTCAGGCCCCACAGAGGCATGCCTCACTTCTATTCACATTACATTGATAAAACTCTGTTCAATGTCAAGCAAAGCTAGGGAAAGTCAGTCATCTAGTTGTTTCCTGGGAGAAGAAACTGTTCACGAGTATGATAGACACTTAATCTCTTTCTGCCACACTAGCCACGAACTCTTTTCACTGTACCAAGTTACTGCAAAGGTTAATGTATATCCATTTCCCAACCCCTGCAAAGTCACAAAACGCTGAAGAAGAAGTTATTCCGTATTAGAATCTGTAACAGGTTAAGTGAGTTAACATGTTCAATGAGTGTGATGAACATGTTTGTTGACACAGTTCCAAAAGGAGTTCTCTAATAAGGAGACACAGGGTTTTCATCGTTAACATTGCAATAGAGACTTGAATGAAAATATAGATAAGATATTGATCTATTTCTACTTAAAACACTTCTGACAAAAAAAGAATTTTTCCACACCAAGTTCTGCTACTCTCTGGACACCAGCTGGATGACCTACAATTCAGTTCAATTCTGACACTAACTACCCAGAGCAAGAGATGCATGCGGCAAGGTATAGAGGAAGAGGTAGAGGAATCCATGCCTTCTCTTGGTGTGTTACCCTCTAGCATTCATGTTCACCACTCCAGAAGCCATCTGATCCTTTTTTTTAGGATTTTGATGGGGGTGCCATTATCTAGGCACGATGGATTAAATCACTGGCCATTAGTGACTGAACTCATGGTCCACCCTGGAGGTCCAGGGATAGGGCTCAAAGTTCCAACCCTCTAATCAATCACTTGGTTGGATTTTCTGGTGACCAGCTCCCATCTTGAAGCTTTCTGGGAATTCCTCAGCCAAGAGTCATTCTCCTTATTACCTAAGGCACTCTTATCATTCAGGGAATTACAAGGATTTTGGGAACTCTGTATCAGGAACCAGGAACAAAGATGAAATTTTATAACAAAAGATGCCCTTATTACCCCATCACTCAGGAAATTCTAAAGGTTTTAGAAGCTTTTATACTAGGAACAGAGACAAAAATTAGATACATATTTCTTATTATATCACATTATCACACACACATATACACATGCATGCACATATACCGAGTTCATAGGTACTACAAATTAATGAGTTAATGTAAAATGTTTAAAAATGGGAGAACTTCTTTATGATATTGTGTTTAATAAGTGTCCAGTTTATTAAACTATTTTTTATACTTCACATACTGAGTTCTAGTACTAAGCAGCTTAAAATGCATTATCTCTTGGGTGAGCTAAGTATAGTAGATTCCTATTACCCATGGTAGTTATGTTCTATAAACTTTCTAAGAGCAGTAAATTAGTGAACACTGAACCAGTGCTCCTAGGGGAAACACAAGGTTGTATTCCTGTGAGCCTCTGCTAATAATATTTTCATCAACCAATCAATACACATCTGTGTTTTATGTATCTTTCAGTTTAAAGACATCTTATTTAACATATAATGTTTATTCATTAGCATTGAACTTGAACAAGATCACTATAACTCATGCCTGAATGAAGCTTATCTAGAAGCTTATCTAGAGCATGTATTTTCTCCATAAGCTTCATCATAACCTTCTTGTGTTTAGGAACACTAAATTGCATTTCAGCACTATGATTGGGAGCCATTTTAAACAGCAAAATCACCAAGAAGAAGCATAAAGATGTGTAAAACATGGTACTAAATATATCATGAAAAGGACAATCACTTATAATAGGAGAGTTGAAACAAGAGGAATGCCTGGTTTGATATCAGCGGGGGATATGAGCATTGGGTCACTCAAATATTTCACTGCTCTGTGCATGTCTGTGAATGATGATGAAAGCACCACTGGTATTCACGTTGGCCTCCAAATAATTTTAGTGAGTAGATAAATCTACAACCTACAGAATCTGAATAATGAGGATTAATTTTACCTTTATTATGCCATTTCATTCTTAGAGGTCATCTACCAAAGTTATACCTTTGGTAAATGGCAAATGTGAAGTCCACTTGGCTGAGGCCAAGTTTTGATTACTATGCTTTTTTTTAAGCTTTTTTTTATTTAAACATATAATGTAACCCCACCACCCTCTCCCAACCCCTCTCCTCCCCACCCCCCTCAGTTTGTTTTATGACATTAAGAGTCTCTTTTGGTTTGTCTCCCTCCCGATCCCATCTTGTTTCATTTTTTCTTTTCCTACCACCTTAACCCCACCCCCGTTGCATCTCCACTTCCTCATATCAGGGAGATCATGTGATAGTTGTCTTTCTCCAGTTGACTTATTTCACTAAGCATAATACGCTCTAGTTCCATCCATGTCGTCGCAAATGGTAAGATTTCATTTCTTTTGATGGCTGCATAGTATTCCATCGTATATATATACCACCTCTTCTTTATCCATTCATCTGTTGATGGACATCTAGGTTCTTTCCATAACTTGGCTATTGTGGACATTGCTGCTATAAACATTCGGGTACACGTGCCCCTTCAGATGACTACGTTTGTATCTTTAGGGTAAATGCCCAGTAGTGCAATCGCTGGGTCATAAGTTAGCTCTATTTTCAATTTTTTGAGGAACCTCCATGCTGTTTTCCAGAGTGGTTGCACCAGCTTGCATTCCCACCAACAGTGTAGGAGGGTTCCCCTTTCTCCACATCCTTGCCAGCATCTGTCATTTCCTGACTTATTCATTTTAGCCATCCTGACTGGTGTGAGGTGGTATCTCATTGTGGTTTTGATTTGTATTTCCCTGATACCCAGTGATGTGGAGCACTTTTTCAGGTATCTGTTGGCCATCTGGAGGTCTTCTTTGCAGAAATGTCTGTTCATGTCCTCTGCCCATTTCTTGATTGGATTATTTGTTCTTTGGGTGTTGAGTTTGCTAAGCTCTTTGTAGATTTTGGATACTAACCCTTTATCTGATATGTCGTTTGCAAATATCTTCTCCCATTCTGTCAATTGTCTTTTGGTTTTGTTGACTGTTTCCTTTGCTGTGCAAAAGCTTTTGATCTTGATGAAGTCCCAATAGTTCAATTTTTCCCTTGCTTCCCTTGCCTTTGGCGTTGTTCCTAGGAAGAAGTTGCTGCGGCTGAGGTCGAAGAGGTTGCTGCCTGTGTTCTCCTCAAGGATTTTGATGGATTCCTTTCTCACGTTGAGGTCCTTCATCCATTTTGAGTCTATTTTCATGTGTGGTGTAAGGAAATGGTCCAATTTCATTTTTCTGCATGTGGCTGTCCAATTTTCCCAACACCATTTGTTGAAGAGGCTGTCTTTTTTCCATTGGATGTTCTTTCCTGCTTTGTCGAAGATTAGTTGGCCATAGAGTTGAGGGTCTATTTCTGGGCTCTCTATTCTGTTCCAAGACAGTACCATACTGTCTTGATGATGACAGCTTTGTAATAGAGCTTGAAGTCTGGAATTGTGATGCCACCAACTTTGGCTTTCTTTTTCAATATTCCTTTGGCTATTCGAGGTCTTTTCTGGTTCCATATAAATTTTAGCATTATTTGTTCCATTTCTTTGAAAAAATTGGATGGGATTTTGATAGGCATTGCATTAAATGTGTACATAACTTTAGGTAGCATAGACATTTTCACAATATTTATTCTTCCAATCCATGAGCATGGAACATTTTTCCATTTCTTTATGTCTTCCTCAATTTCTTTCATGAGTACTTTATAGTTCTCTGAGTATAGATTCTTTGCCTCTTTGGTGAGGTTTATTCCTAGGTATCTTATGGTTTTGGGTGTAATTGTAAATGGGATTGACTCCTTAATTTCTCTTTCTTCTGTCTTGTTGTTGGTGTAAAGAAATGCAACTGATTTCTGTGCATTGATTTTATATCCTGACACTTTACTGAATTCCTGTACAAGCTCTAGCAGTTTTGGAGTGGAGCCTTTTGGGTTTTCCACATATAGTATCATATCATCTGCAAAGAGCGATAGTTTGACTTCTTCTTTGCCAATTTGGATGCCTTTAATTTCTTTTTGTTGTCTGATTGCTGAGGCTAGGACTTCTAGTACTATGTTGAATAGCAGTGTTGATAGCGGATATCCCTGCTGTGTTCCTGACCTTAACGGAAAAGCTCTCAGTTTTTCTCCATTGAGAATGATACTTGCAGTGGGTTTTTCATAGATGGCTTTGATAATATTCAGGTATGTGCCTTCTATCTCTACACTTTGAAGAGTTTTGATTAGGAAGGGATGTTGCACTTTGTCAAATGCTTTTTCAGCATCTATTGAGAGTATCATATGGTTCTTGTTCTTTCTTTTGTTAATGTACTGTATCACATTGATTGATTTGCGGATGTTGAACCAACCCTGCTGCCCTGGAATAAATCCCACTTGGTCGTGGTGAATAATCCTTTTAATGTACTGTTGGATCCTATTGGCTAGTATTTTGGTGAGAATTTTCGCATCTGTGTTCATCGAGGATATTGGTCTGTAATTCTCTTTTTTGATGGGATCCTTGTCTGGTTTGGGGATCAAGGTGATGCTGGTCTCATAAAATGAGTTTGGAAGTTTTCCTTCCATTTCTATATTTTGGAACAGTTTCAGGAGAATAAGAATTAATTCTTCTTTAATTGTTTGGTAGAATTCCCCTGGGAAGCCATCTGGCTCTGG
Source organism: Taxidea taxus jeffersonii (assembly GCA_003697995.1). NCBI lineage: Eukaryota > Metazoa > Chordata > Mammalia > Carnivora > Mustelidae > Taxidea > Taxidea taxus. The sequence goes on along the minus strand of ML106303.1, from coordinate 217,702 downwards.
GCTTTTGTTTGTTTGGAGATTTTGGATGACTGTTTCAATCTCCTTACTGGTTATGGGCCTATTCAGGTTTTCTATTTCTTCCTGGTTCAGTTTTGGCAGTTTATATGTCTCTAGGAAAGCATCCATTTCTTCCAGAGTGTCAAATTTGTTGGCATAGAGTTGCTCATAATATGTTCTTATGATTGTATTTCTTTAGTGTTGGTTGTGATCTCTCCTCTTTCATTCATGATTTTATTTATTTGGGTCCTTTCTCTTTTCTTTTGGATAAGTCTGGCCAGGGGTTTATCAATCTTATTAATTCTTTCAAAGAACCAGCTCCTAGTTTTGCTGATTTGTTCTACTGGTTTTTTGTTTTTGTTTTTTTTTTTTTTTTTGGTTTCTATTTCATTGATTTCTGCTTTGATCTTTATTATCTCTTCTCCTGCTGGGTTTAGGCTTTCTTTGTTGTTCTTTCTTGAGCTCCTTTAGGTGTAGGATTAGGTTGTGTATTTGAGACCATTCTTGTTTCTTGAGATAGGCTTGTATCGCTATATATTTTCCTCTCAGGACTGCCTTTGCTGTGTCCCACAGATTTTGGACTGTTGTATTTTCACTATCATTTGTTTCCATGGTTTTTTTTCAATTCTTCTTTAATTTCCTGGTTGACCCATTCATTCTTTAGAAGGATCCTGTTGAGTCTTCATGTATTTGTGCTCTTTCCAAATTTCCTCTTGTGATTGAGTTCTAGCTTCAGAGCATTGTGGTCTGAAAATATGCAGGGAATGATCCCAATCTTTTGATACCTGTTGAGATCTCATTTATCACCCAGGATGTGATCTATTCTGGAGAATGTTCCATGGGCACTAGAGAAGAATGTGTATTCGGTTGCTTTGGGATGGAATGTTCTGAATATATCTCTGATGTCCATCTGGTCCAGTGTGTCATTTAAGACCTTTATTTCCTTGTTGATCTTTTGCTTGGATGATCTGTCCATTTCAGTGAGGGGTGTGTTAAAGTCTCCCACTATTATTGTATTCTTGTCAATGTGTTTCTTTGATTTTGTTATTAATTGGTTTATATAGTTGGCTGCTCCCATGTTAGGGGCATAGATATTTAAAATTGTTAGATCTTCTTGTTGGACAGACCCTTTGAATATGATATAATGTCCTTCCTCATCTCTTATTATAGTCTTTGGCTTAAAATCTAATTGATCTGATATAAGGATTGCCACCCCAGCTTTCTTCTGATGTCCATTAGCATGGTAAATTGTTTTCCACCCCCTCACTTTCAATCTGGAGGTGTCTTCAGGTCTAAAATGAGTTTCTTGTAGGCAGCATATGGATGGGTTTTGTTTTTTTTATCCACTCTGAAACCCTGTATCTTTTGATTGGGGCATTTAGCCCATTTACGTTCAGGGTAACTATTGAGAGATATGAATTTAGTGCCATTGTATTACCTATAAGGTGATTGTTACTGTATATTGTCTCTGTTCCTTTCTGATAATACTTTTAGGGTCTCTCTTTGCTTAGAGGACCCCTTTCAATATTTCCTGTAGAGCTGGTTTGGTGTTTGCAAGTTCTTTCAGTTTTTGTTTGTCCTGGAAGCTTTTAATCTCTCCTTCTATTTTCAATGATAACCTAGCTGGATAAAGTATTCTTGGCTGCATGTTTTTCTCGTTTAGTGCTCTGAATATATCATGCCAGTTCTTTCTGGCCTGCCAGGTCTCTGTGGATAAGTCTCCTGCCAGTCTAATATTTTTACCATTGTACGTTACAGACTTCTTGTCCCGTGCTGCTTTCAGGATTTTCTCTTTGTCGCTAAGACTTGTAAATTTTACTATTAGATGGCGGGGTGTGGACCGATTCCTATTGATTTTGAGGGGTGTTCTCTGCACCTCCTGGATTTTGATGCTTGTTCCCCTTGCTATATTAGGGAAATTCTCTACAATAATCCTCTCCAGTATACCTTCTGCTCCTATTTCTCTTTCTTCTTCTTCTGGAATCCCAATTATTCTAATGTTGTTTCGTCTTATGGCATCACTTATCTCTCGAATTCTCCCCTCGTGGTCCAGTAGTTGTTTGTCTCTCTTTTGGTCAGCTTCTTTATTCTCTGTCATTTGGTCTTCTATATCACTAATTCTTTCTTCTGCCTCATTTATCCTAGCAGTAAGAGCCTCCATTTTTGATTGCACCTCATTAATAGCTTTTTTTATTTCAACTTGATTAGACTTTAGTTCTTTTATTTCTCCAGAAAGGGCTTTTATTTCTCCTGACAGCATTTCTCTAATATTTTCCATGCCTTTTTCGAGCCCGGCTAGAACCTTGAGAATCGTCGTCCTGAATTCCAGATCTGACATATTACCAATGTCTGTATTGATTAGGTCCCTAGCCTTCGGTCCTGCCTCCTGTTCTTTTTTTTGTGGTGAGTTTTGTCGCCTTGTCATTTTGTCCAGATAAGAATCCGCTGTTCTCCTTGTTAAGTGAACTTGGTCTTGGCTGGATTTCTTGTTGATCTTCTGGGGGAGGGGCCTGTTGTAGTGATTCTCAAGTGTCTCTGCCCAAGGCGGAATTGCACCGCCCTTACCAGGGGCCGGGCTAAGTAATCCTCTCAGGTTCGCTTTCGGTAGCTTTTGTTCCCTGAACGCTTTCTGTAGAGTTCCGGAGGACGGGAATGAAAATGGCGGCCTCCCAATATCTGGTTCGGAGGAGCCGAGAGCTAGGGGCCCCAGTCTTCAGTGAGCCTTCAGAGAAAAATGTTTAATCACTCCCGTCCCCCCAGCCTCTGGCCGCGCTTGGAGAAAATTGTGCGTCATCAGTCCCATCTCACTGGCTTCTGGGAGTGCTCCGAGCTCACCCAGCCTGTGACCAAGTGTCTCTGTCTCTGGCAGAGTCCCACCTGGAGTCTCCAAACCCCGTAGATCCCTGAGCTCTCCCGGGTCGGAGTCTCCCCGGATCATGTGGGGACCCCTCGCACAGAGCACCGGCCCGTGTCACAGACCACGGCTCTAGGAAACCTCGGCTCCATCTCCGCAGCCGGTTTCCCCGCTCTAATACCTGTGAGCTCTGCGACACTCAGACACACCCGATCCTTCTGTGACCCCGGGGGACTTGAGTCCACGTTGTCCCCGTGAGTTCTTCACCCCAGTTTAGCCTCTGGGGCAATGTCCCTCCATGGAGCAGACTTTTAAAAGTCCTGATTTTGTGCTCCACCGCTTGCCGGGAGCCAGCCCCTCCCCCTGGGGTCTATCTTCCCGTCGCGTTGGATTCACTTCTCCGCTGGTTCTACCTTTTAGAAAGTGGTCGATTTTCTGTTTCTATAATTGTTGTTTTTCTTCTCTTCGATCTCCTGTTGGATTTGTAGGTGTTCGGAATGGTTTGATAGGCTATCTAGCTGATCTCCTGCTGCCTGATGTCATCTCAGCCTGCTACTTCTCCGCCATATTGACTCCTCCCCGATTACTATGCTTTTTATCTCATGATCTGTTAGATGTGTTCAGAAACCAGTGGTCCTCACTAATAATTGTGGATATTTAAACACTGAGTCATTATCCTCTGTGACCTTTAAAATAACTTCAAATCCTAAGATTCAATTATTTTAAGAGAACTTAGTTGTACAAATTCTAATGCATTATGGGGCCACATTTTTAACAATTTTAGCAAGTTTTTCTCTAAGTTCTTAACACCTCTAACTAGATTTACTTATGATCTATTTGTTTTGTAGTCTCCTTTGCCTTCCACTATAATGTAAAAATATTAAATTTAAACTGTTTTACTAAGACTCTTTTACAAAAATCCAGAGAAACTTTGCTGTTATCATTCAGTGAATGCCACTGACCTTATTTTGTGGAGTCTATAGTTTGCTTTTGATTCATATCTCCTATTTCTGGTGACCTTCTGGTGGGTCAGTAACAATGGTCAGGAATTACAAATATTTAGTTGGTCCTTTTCAGGAACTCAGTTTGACCTCAACATTCAAATGTAGAGGTTCTGAAATTCTTCAGATGCAGCATTTTTTATTACCATTCCCTTTTTTTTCCAGTTTTACTGAGAAATAATTGGCATACATCACTGTATAAGTTCAAGGCATAGAGCATGATGGTTTGATTTGCATATATTATGAAATGATTGCCACAAATAGGTTCTATCCATCTTCTCTTATAGATACTTTTTTTTTTTTAAGAAAGCAAAAGGAAGAAATAAATTTTCTCTCTGTGATGGAATACTTAAGATTTACTCGTTTAGGTGTGCCTGGATAGCTCAGTCAGTTAAGCATCCAACTCTTGATTTCAGCTCAGGTCATGATCTCAGAGTCCTGGGATGGAGCCCCTCCTCAGGCTCCCCACTCAGCAGGAAGTTGCTTCTCCCTCTCTCTCATGTTCTCTCTCTCTCTCAAAAAAAAAAAAACAAACAAACAAATAAACTCTTTTTAAAAATTACTCTTTTAACAATTTTCCTATACAGCAGTGCTAGTCACTATGTTGTACTTTAAGGTCTTTAATATTTATTTATATTCTAACTGGAAGTTTGTACCTTTTGACTGTCTTCCTCCAATTCCCCCTTCCTCTACCTCCACATCTAGTAACCACAAGTCTGGTCTCTTTTTCTGCAGTTTTTGTTTGTGTGTTTGTTTTGACTTCCACATATAAGTGAGATCATATAGTATTATCTTTCTCTGACTTATTTCACTTAGCATAATGCCTTCAGGGTTCATTCATGTTGTTACAAATGGTAGGATTTTCTCATTTTTTATGACTGAATAATATTCACTTGTGTGTGAATATAATTAATGTAATATAAATGGGTAAAGAAGTTGTGGTATATATTGTATATGTATGTATATGTGTGTGTGAGGTATATATCATAACTCCTTTACCTATTCATACATAGATAGACACAGATTGTTTCCATGCCTTGTCTATTGTAAATAATGTTTCTATGAATATGGGGGTGCATATACCTTTTTGAGTAAGTGATTTCATTACCTTTGGATATATTCTCAGAAGGGGAATTGCTGGGCAACATGGTAGTTCTGTTTTTAATTTTTTAAGGATCCTTCATACTGTTTTCCATAGTGATTGTACCAAATTAGAATCTCACGAAATGCACAAAGGTTCCCTTTTCTTTAAATCTGTGTCAGCATTTGTTATCTCTTGTCCTTTAGTTGACAGACATTCTAAAAGGCATGAGTAACATCTCATTGTGGTTTTAATGTGCATTTCCCTAATAACTAGTGGAGTGAGGCAACTCTGAGCTCTGAGGATGGGAATGGAGTGTGCCACTGTCTGTAATCCACAATACTGGGGAGATCTGGCTGTACCCTCTAGGGTTCTTTTATCCCACTGGAAGAACTGAAGGCTCAGGAAAGGCCTTTCTGTGTAGTGCTGCACTGACCTGGGGGAGGGGCAATGGTGCAGTGGGGTGCTTCAGGCTTACCCTTGTATTCTAGGACTCTCTCACTGGTATCTTGTTGAATAGGCTGTTAGTTGCTTTTCATGTGAGGGAGAGTGAAGTTAGGAACAACCTGTGTTGTCTTGGTAGTTTACTACCTTGGTAGTTTACTGAAATCTGCTTACAGTACTTCTGAAATTGTACCATTCAGTAAAGGCAGGAGACTGCCATGTTCAACTGTGGTGCTGGAAAAGCCCAATTCCGTAAGGCAGGCTGACACTCTAGAAACTCACACACATTTTTTATATTACTGTCTGGAGGTGGAATTCTTCTTCCTGTAATTTCTAACTTTAATTGCTGTATGAATTACCATACTTCTGACTGGATAAATCACCCTTTTACTTCCCATCAACCTGCTTATGAACCCCCTTCCTGAGGCAATTAGAACTTCAAAGGAACCCTCTTGAGTCAGGGGGGAAAGGGCCATAACTGAATGAGAAACAAGATATAATCTCAAAAAGATATTTCCTGGACATTAAAACAAATCTTCCAAATCCCCATACCTACATGGTTATTGCAGTAGGAATTTGTGCAAATTATTTTAGTAGAGGGGGTCTTGCCATGAAATGCAAAGGTTACCAAAAAGGACTTGTTTTTACAGTATAAGAATGCGTCCATTTTTTGGCATCTTTTTGGAAAAACATAATTAGAATTTCTTCTTAGCAGCAAGGATTTGACTCAACTTGTTATTTTTCTATGATAAAAATTACTATTCTTTAGATCCTCTGCCAGGTTATTTTTTGGGGACACTACATGGGTGACCTTTTGAACATATTTGCCCCATTGCAAATATGTCACTGGTCTTGACTTTTCTTAAGCCCTGTATGAATAAATGAATATTTCATGAACAGCTGCAGCTACAATTATCTATAGTTCAGGGATGATATATAAAGAAAATAGTACAGTGATCTGTGATGATTTTAACCTCTTCATGGAAATTGAATTAAGTCAGTAGATTGGATAAAGAACCCATGTATTTTTACTTGTAAAATCAGTCTGATCAAGTCCCCAGCCTTAGTCCCTGAGAGCACAGCAGACACAGCCCATGTACCCAACACACTCACTATTCTTCATTATTATATCAGCAGCCCCTGCCTATATCCCCTTGCTTTTGTCTTTCCCAGAGAGCCACCTCTGCAGAGGCTACCTCCATTCCTGAATCTGTCACAAGAGCAGCAGAAAACTTCATGTCACCATCCATGTTTGAAGGTGAGTCATGCTGCTCACCAGAACAGGATCCAGGTCTAGCATCTGAGATGTTGCATCCCCATCACCTTTTTGGACTAGTCGACTATTTTTTAGAGGCTTTTTGAATGATTGTGCTCTTTCTTCAAATGAAATCTTTCATGGACATGTACTCTGCCTTATAGGTAAAAGGTCCTTACTATGCACAGTAGATAAAATAGATAATAGCTGGGTTGGGGTGCCTAGATTTTCCTTGCTTTACTACTACCCTTACAAATGGCCCCTGAGACATTGACATAGGACTCCATGGCTTTGTGTTGTGTGGTCTAAATCTGCTGGATTAGGCCAGAAACCTCATTGGGCCTTGATTTCTTACCACTCTCTGGAAATTCTTAAGCACTCCTCCTGCTGTTCCAGACCTCTTTTCAGACTAGTGTCCTACACTGATCCCTCAATAATGTGGGTAAGGCTTTTGGACCTCCTGCATGCCCCTCTTTCCATGAGACTGGGGTCCCCTTGTGAATGCACAAATTGCCTGGAACTGTAATATAGCTTGAAACTTCCTGCTTCCACACTGTCCTCCACCTCATTAGACCTTGAAAGTGACTCCTGTTTGCTTTTACTGATTTGGTCCTCCAGCTTGGACTCCAGCTGAGGACATATGAGCTTCAAATGGCTAAAAGCAGCCAATATATGGAAAGACAGATCCATATTAGTTATAGTCAGAGATTTACGATCTCAGCCTGGGACTCTTCCCAATCCTTCATCTTCCATCCTAGTTGCACCTTGACCTGCGGGTAGTGCTCTTTACACCTGACCCACAAGTTCTTCCAGAAGTTCCTTAGGCCACCCTTCCCATGAAACACTGTTAAACACCTTGTCAGTTTGTCACTGGCCCCTGAAGTGGGTGTTTGTGTGACAGCACTTTCTCCTGTCTGCACTCTGCTCAGTGAGATGGAATATCAAGTCTGATTTGCTCAGTACACCTGTTACAGTGGGGACCTTTTAGTGAACCATGAAATCTGTTCTAAGGATTTCTAGATGAGGCCACCTCATGCTGGAGGGCTACCCAGGAGATTGGACTGCCTTAGATCCAGCATGGCTGTCCTAGGGGCTGATAGGATTAAGATCTTCACACACATAGAGATCAGTTCTGCCCAGCATGTAACAGGTTACACAGGTTGGGTTTAACAGTAAGAAAAAGAAAGAAAGAAGAGTTAACTCTGGGGCCCTTGTGGCATCTTTTCATAGGAGGTTTAAGCAGTTGTGCTGAAGGATCAGAAGGTAAAAAGGTAAGATGACAATGATGGATCCCTTTTAAGAGCACATTGTAGTTTCCTCTATCCTTATGTCAAACACTTCCTTAAATTTCATTAGATAGAAGTCCATCTACCCAAGCCATACAGCAACAGACACTCACAGGCTGATACACATGCTCACATACATGTACACCTGTTCTTGTCTAAGTGAAATAATACCTAATTAGTTAATTTGGCACTTGCTGTGGTTTTATTTGAGCATTACTTTTTGTTCTGAATGTTTGACCTTGAGGTTCAACCACTTTAACATCTCTCTTATTATTATTCATGAAATGCATACAGAATGAGGATTTCTTACTGAAAATTTTCACTGAGAACATATATAACATATATGTATAACATATATAACAACCAAACCCAGCTAACCATCCCCATAGTTTTGACAGTTTCTGTTAGCTCGGATATCAATGGCTGTTGATACCATGGGGTTGAAAGGGATAGAAATTCCAGTAGTTGGGGTATAAAAAGAAGAACAATTTTCTTATCTAGGAGAACACAGTCAACAGTGCATTACTTTAAAAACAAGAGTAAAAGGGGTACTGCTGTAGAACCATTTCTACCACCAGATGGTGTTTTCCTGCTTCTGTGTACTAATCGCTATCAATAATTAAACACAGGTCCCTGATTCATATGCATAGAGGCAGTGATTCTTAAATTAAACATTTTAGAATCATTATAGTACATTTTATAGGTTCAGCTAAACACAGCACTCTGGCTGATTATGATTAAACGTACTGATACTAAATTACATATTGATCCATAAATATCAATTCACGCAGAGAAGCAATGAGAATAATGCTTGTAACTAGGAGCATTTTAATTTTACATGATAATGGGGACAGTTTTTAATGGAACATCATGCAGAGGTTTGGGTTCCAGTTGACTTCCATCATGTAGGAAATAGATTTTATTTTTCTTTTTGTAATATTAAACATTAATTATAGACTATATCTACTTTTCTGAAGTACATAGCAAGCAAAAGTAGATTCAAGTATCTTAAAAATGAAGAGAAAAAAATAATTTGTTTTTTTTAGCATTTTCTTAGAACTTTAAATAGAATAACATAACTAAAACTTGTTTCTACTTCCTTGAATATTTATCAATAAAAGAGACTGATGAACTGTATTGAATTTATCAAACACAGAAACTTAACAGTTATTTTGAAAGGAGATAACATGAGTTGGTTAAAAAAATAATGAATGTGGTTCAAACTGGATGCTATGCTATGTGACCTTTCATCCTAATTCTTTATAATCCTGAGTGTTTGTGTCCTCACCAAGATTTTATTTTATTCTATTCTATTTTTTTTAATTTACTTATTTTAGAGAAAAAGAGCAGAGTAACAGGGGACAGGAAGAAAGAATCTTGAGCAGACTCCCTGCTGTGTGAGGAGCCCCACATGGGGCTGAGTCCCATAACCTGGAGATCACCACCCGAGCCAACAGCAAGAGTCAGTTGTTCAACCAACTGAGCCATCCAGGCACCCCTGTCCTCACCAAGATTATGAAGATCTCTGAAGTATCTTATAGCTCTAAAATTATATGATTCTATTATCTTAATAAAATCCACAGCTATTTGAGAGGAAGCTGCATTAATGCAAATGGAAACTGAAGTTGCTCATAGAAGCCAGAAGTTGCACTTGATGATTCACTCATTTCCCGTCATTTCTCCTGCGGATCCCATTGACTAATGCAGATACTTTATACATTCTGCATCATCATCCTCAGTCAAAGCCATCAGATGATGCCACACGGCTAAAGAACAATCTCTCAATTATGAGTCATGTGTTCAACTCACTTGAGGAGACAATAAATAATAAAAACATCTATATTATAAGGGGAAGGACACTGTTCTTTATAAATATAGACAAATGAAGCAGTATTCTTATTGCTAAGTTGTTAACTGCTTTGAAAACTATTGTATCCCAGTGTTACTTAGGTGATTAGAAATCTGTGGGAAATTACAGTGTATGAGGTACAGAAAGAACAGATAATCCTTTCTTAGAGCCTCAGACACTTTCATAAAGATTTTGTCCTCAAGGGGTTCCAAACACTTTGCAATAAGTTTTAAATGTCTCATTTGGTTTATTTTCCTTTCTTCTCTATCACTTTGGTTTGCTACCACAGTGCCTGTGCTAGGCTGAAGAGGAGACCAACAGTACAACAACAAAGCGCATTGTCTCAGCAAGGCCAAAAAGATAGACAAAAATGTACACAGTGTAAACAAAGTCCAATTTACCCAATATTATCAGGTTTTTTTTCAGTATGGCTTTAGGGGCTTATTAGTTCCATCATTATCTGTGGAATTCATTTTCTAGGGGTATATTTATAAAGGTAGGTAGGCTACAAAAGGGAAAACCCCTGTAGTTTTCCTGCTGTGCCTTAATATCCTTGTCTATAAAATAGATACATAAATATTCTCACAAAAATATAAAATATATTCAATAGTAAGGTTTATCAAGGAACGGAATTACATCAACTTCATGTTGTAGCCCACCCTAACCATTGTGTTTTAAACCCCTTTCTGCTCCATTTAGAAGTAAGCATTATGCCCACTGTCCTTTATAGCCTTTTCAAACTCTTCCTACCCAAGAGTTGTAACGACAATGCTTGGGTTTTGTTTTTTGGAAATTTTCACTAATGTTCATGAAATAATGTTAACTGCTTGTTATTTTAGGTTGATAAAGTCATCAAAAATAAGCATGTTAAGTTTCAACATAAGTGTAGGATCATTTTAGATTAATTGTCCAGGGTTTTGAAGTAGCTAAGACATTGACAGTATAAAATTCTTAATAAATGATGCATATTTTATGAGTTATAAAAACAAAACAAAATAACAAGAATAGGCAAGAAACATAGTAGATTGTATATGTTACAGAAGAGGTCAAGTATGGTGTGGAAGTACCACCTATGCCAAGTTTGGTGATGTAGAAAAATAAAGAGCATATCTTTATTTTTCTAACACTGCTTCAGAGTGAAACCCCAATAAATACTGACACAAAGTAGACTAAAGCAAACATCACAACATCACAAGTAACCATAAAAATAATGCAAAGATTGAATGATTTTAACTAAAGCTACAGAGACCCGAGAAGAGAAAATGTAGTTTGTGGTAGGTACATGCACAGATACAAAAAATCACATTATACATGTAAGCTGCTGCCCAGGCAGATAAGGAAACATTATTTATTATCAGATATCTGTTCTCAGGTTTTCTTTTTTTTTCATTTTATTATATTTTATTTCTTTTCAGTGTTCCAAAATTTATTGTTTATGCACCACACCCAGTGCTCCATGCATTATGTGCCCTCCTTATACCTACCACCAGGCTCACCCTACCTCCCATCCTCCTCCCCTCCCAAACCCTCAGTTTGTTTCTCAGAGTCCACAGTCTCTCATGGTTTGTCTCCCACTCTAATTTCCCCCAATTCACTTCTCCTCTCCATCTCCCAATGTCCTCTTGTGTTATTCCTTATGCTCCACAAGTAAGTGAAACCATATGATAATTGTCTCTCTCTGCTTGACTTATTTCACTCAGCATAATCTCTTCCAGTCCCATCCATGTTGATACAAAAGTTGGGTATTTATCCTTTCTGAGGAAGGCATAATACTCCATTGTATATATATATGGACCATATCTTCTTTAACCATTTGTCCATTGACAGGTGTCTTGGTTCTTTCCACAGTTTGGTGACTGTGGCCATTTCTGCTATGAACATTGGGGTACAGATGGCCCTTCTTTTCACTACAACTGTATCTTTGGGGTAAATACCCAGTAGTGCAGAAGTTTGACTTCTTTGCCAATTTGGATACATTTTATTTCTTTTTGTTGTCTAATTGCTGTTTCTAGGACTTCTAGTACTATGTTGAATAACAGTGGCAAGAGTGGACATCCTTGTCGTGTTCCTGATCTCAAACAGAAGGCTGTCAGCTTTTCCCCACTGAGGATGATATCCACTGTGGGTTTTTCACAGATAAAGTTTATGAAGTTGAGGAATGTTCCCTCTATCCCTATACTTCAAAGCATTTTAATCAGGAACAGATACTGTATCTTGTCAAATGCTTTTTCTGCATCATTTGAGAGGACTCTCAATCTCTCTTCTCTTATTGATTTATTCTATCACATTGATTGATTTGCGAATGTTGAACCACCCTTGCTTCCCATGGATAAATCCCACCTGGTCATGGTGGATAATCTTTTTAATGTACTGTTGGATCCTATTAGCTAGGATCTTGTTGAGAATCTTGGTATCCATATTCATCAGGGATATTGGTCTGAAATTCTCCTTTTTGGTGGGGTCTTTGCCTGGTTTGGGCATCAGGATAATGCTGGCTTCATAAAAATGAATCTGAAAGTTTTCCTTCTGTTTCTATTTTTTTGAATCAGCTTCAGAAGAATAGGTATTATTTCTTCTTTGAGTGTTTGGTAGAATTCTCCAGGGAATCCATCGGGTCCTGGGCTCTTTTATTTATTTATTTATTTTTTTGAGAGGTTTTTGATCACTGCTTCAATCTCATTACTAGATATTTGGTCTATTCAGGTTGTCAATTTCTTCCTGATTCAGTTTTGGAAGTTTATAGGTTTCCAGGAGTGCATCCATTTTGCCTATGTTGCTTAACTTATTGGTATATAACTGTTGATAATAATTTCTGATGATTGTTTCTATTTCCTTGGTGTTCTCAGGTTTTAGTTTTGACTCCAGAGTTATTGAAGATATTGCAAAAACAACAAAGAATTACTTTGATACTTGCCTCCTTGAATAAAGCCTTGTTTTCAAGATTATTCTGAGTTTTTCCTAGCTGCTCAGTGACTTCAAAATGTCATGACGGAGAAAACCCTCTCCTCTGATCACAGAGAAAAGTCAACTCAAAGAGAGATTCAGGAATTATCAAGACAGGAATAATCCTTATAGCTAAGAGTTGCCAATGTGATGTTGTACATACTGTCCCCCACCACAGCACTCAAAAGTTTTCCCAGCTTTTCCTTACAAGGCTCATGTTGTTTACAGTATGTGGCTTTGCAAATACAGTAGCTATCAAATTCTAAATAGTATCTAAGGGGAATAAATACAAAAGGTCGTTATGATTCAATACTGAATTGAATCATTTCTAATCATTCAGATAAGTCCCGGCAAGGGTGAGGAAGGCCCAGAAAGGTTAAAATAAAGGTGAGCAACATGAAAGGGAAGCCAGGTTTAGGTTGTAGGTAAATTCTTTTCTTAGTGTGAGTGCTATGTGGTAAATTCTGAGAGTTTCCGAAGAAGAAAGAGGAAAGGTTGAAAGTGAATAGGAAAATGCTGAAGGTGAATTTTTCTTCCTTCATTTTTATACCAAGAACCACCCTTAAGTAATCACTGTCTTACCCTGATTACCTGGCAGAAGGATGTTGCTGCAAAAACAGGTCTCAGAGTCAGAATTCCCCTTAATACCTTTTAGCTCTCTGTCACTCATTTTTTGAGGATAGCAGCAAAAGAGAAACCTCAGAAAATTTTAGTAGAAAATGATACTAACTATTAAAAGATCAAAGTACAAAATCAAAAGGAGAAGCTTACAGAACAGGTTTCCTTCTGGTAGCAATTTTGTTAGAATGTGGTAATAAGATCTGTTTATCTAATAAAATATCAGTTTCTCAAAGGCAAGGACCATCATTAGGCTTCTCATCTATTACCCCACACTTCTTAAAGCATATCTTTTCTCTGGATGCCAAATAGATATATATTGGTTCTCTTTGTTAACTCCATAAATGGAGATGAGAAGAGTCTGACAAAGACTTGCAATTCTAGAAGTGAGCATGGATTCTAAATTCATACAACTTAAAGTTTGGTGATGACTTCACCCAAATTTGAGACCACCCCAAGAGCTACTAATAATAACCTAAAGACTAGCTGTATAGGTTGATAATCTCTGGGCAGGAAATTCATAATTCCTGAATGACTGAGTTTGGGGAATAAACTAAAATAAAATTTCCTTACTCTTATGAAGGAGTTGTAGTCATTTAAAGTTATTTTAGATAGAAACTCCTTACCCTTTGAAAGCATACAATATTTTCAAATAATCACTGGGTTAGAATGAGTAAATGTACATGTCCATTTATTTAAAACTTATTGCATATTATTGTGATTCTTTGATGTTTCTAACCTTATCTTCCTCATTGGAATATATGCTTTAGTATAAACTCAGCTTAGTTCATCCTTTTCATTTCGGTTCTTCCAAGGGCCCATAAGTAGAGACATACTCAATAAATGGTTATTGAATGGACAACTCAAAAATGTACAAGTCTCTTAATTTGGTGGTAAAGCTGTACCACAAAGCCATTCCAAACCATTCCCAAGCCATTTCCAATATTTTAACCACTTTCATCCTGTACAAACACTACTAAAATCTAATTTCTACATGCAATAAGCCTGTTTAAACACTTTTGTTTGGGGGAATCGTTTATTGATACAGAAAAATATGTATATTACAGTTATTTGTACACATTTCCTTTGCTGTATCATAGTTAAACCAGATGACCAGATGACAATTTACATTTGGGACTAATATTCCAAAATGGACTTTTGTCCTACCTTACTACAAGAGAACCCAGAAACTGGTGTTTGACAGTGGTATATGCACCTCTTATTAATTTTTTTAAATAAGTGTTTTTTATTTTGGACTAATTTTACATTTAAATACAGGTTGCATGAATAATATAGATGTCATAGAATTTTATGCAGAAAATAATTATAAAAATAAAAAACTTCAAGAACTAATAAGTGAGTTTTGTAAGGTTGTAAGATACAAAGTCAACACAAAAAATTTAATTGTATATTTCCATATACAAATGATGAAAAAATGGAAAGAAAGATTTAAAAACACAATATCACCTAATAGCTTAAAAATGTATAGGAGCTATATGGTGAACACTATAAAATATTGATAAAAGAAATTAAAATGGCTTAAATAAATGAAGACAGCGAGATCATGGTTTGGAATCAACATAGCAACCATGTTAGTTCTTCTCAAAGTTATCTATGGATTTTATACAATACCAAACCAAATCCCAGCCAGAGTTATACAGATGTAGATAAACCAATTGTAAAATTTACATTAGTGGGTAAAGGAACTGGAATAGCTAAAAGCAATTTGGAAAAAAAAGAACATTGTTGGAAGAACCACACTATCAAAATTTAAAACTTACTACAAAACTAGTTATAAAGAATGATTTGGCGAATGGATAGATACATAGATTATTGGACTAGAAAAGTGTTCAAAATAAACCAATGTAAATGTGGTCATTTGATCTTGACAAAAAAAGTGCAAAAGTAAATAAAGGAAGAAAAATCTTTTCAATAAATAGTGTTAGAACAATTAATAATCCACATGTACATAAAGGTGAAGCTCAAGATAAACCTCACGTCTTATTAAAAAAATAAATATGACACGGAGGACATTGGGAGATGGAGAGAAGTGAGTTGGGGGAAATTGGAGGGGGAGACAAACCATGAGAGACTGTGGACTCTGAGAAACAAACTGAGGGTTTTTGAGGGGAGGGGGACGGGAGGTTGGGTGAGCCTGGTGGTGGGTATTATGGAGGGCATGTATTGCATGGAGCACTGGGTGTGGTTCATAAACAATGAATTTTGGAACACTGAAAAGAAATAAAATAAAATAAATAAATAAATGCAAGTAGATTATACGCTGAAATGAAAATAAACTATTAAAAAATGAAGGGTGAGGAATGGGCAAAATGGGTTAAGGAGACAGGGAAATACAGGCTTTCAGTTATGAATGAATAGGTCACAAGAATAAAAGGCACAACAT
The DNA here is from genome assembly GCA_003697995.1 of Taxidea taxus jeffersonii. Classification (NCBI taxonomy): domain Eukaryota; kingdom Metazoa; phylum Chordata; class Mammalia; order Carnivora; family Mustelidae; genus Taxidea; species Taxidea taxus. The sequence goes on along the minus strand of ML106303.1, from coordinate 201,970 downwards.
AAGGAATATAGTCTATGGTACTGTGATAGCTGGTGAGAGATGCTACACTTGTGGTGAGCAAAGTATAATGTATAAACTTGTCTAATTACTGTATGGTGTACCTGAAACTAAAGTGACATGGTGCCTCAACTATATTAACAAAAACAAAAACAAAAAAATAGTGTTCCTGACTCGGGTTAGTCCAAGAGTTCTTAGAAATGACTGTTGTAATCTAATAAATAAAAGAAATTAATAAATTAAAATTAAAAATGTTTGCTTTGCCAAAGGCACTGTCAGTAGAGTGCATAGACAAGCTTCAGATTCATAGAAAATATATATAAATCACACAGGAGGTTATAGATATATATATATGTGTATATATATAAAATATAATACATAAATATATATAAATAAATACTTATGTATTATATATTATATATAAATTTAAATATATATATTTTATACTTATATAAAATATAAATACAAATAAATATATAAATAATATATATATTTATGTATAAATTATAATTATTTCTATTATGTACATTACAAATAATATATGTTCCACCAAAATATACAAAGAAATCTCAGGACTCAGCAACAACAAAACTAACAACCCAATTTTTAAGAATAAGTAGAGTACTTGAACAGTGTTAAAGTAATTAACCAAAGGAGGCCAGTAGACTGGGGAGTCCCTAATGTCTTCGTAGCCTATGTAAGCAAACAGAAACCTAAGCCAGAGTCAATGCACTAAAATCCAAGAAAGTGAAACTTACGAACATCCAATCACAAACAGCCAATTTGGCTTTCCCACATTAAGCAATCACTTAAACTATAGCCAATTAAATAATTGCTTTGCTTCCAAGTCTTCTCTGTATAAAATTTGCCTCTAGCTCCTGCTGATGGAACGTTCTTAACCACTTTTTGTGTGGTGCTGCCCAATCTGAATTGACGTGTGCTCAGATAAACTCTTGAAAATTTGAATGTGCCTCAGTTTACCTTTAACAACAGACACTCCACTGAAAAGGATATAAAAGATGCTCAACATCATTAGCCACTAAAGAAACGTAAATTAAAACCAAGATGCAATATCTCTGTAGATCTTGTACACCTAATAGAAGGACTAAAATTTTAAAATTGCTAATACTAGCACCTGTTGGTGAGGATGCTGAGCAGCTGGAACACACTATTACTGATAGGAATGCAAAAATGGGATGTTTAACTTTGGAGAATGGTTTGGCAACTCCCTATCAAATGAAACAAACTTACCACAAGACCGATCTATCCAAATCCTGGGTATTTATTCTAGAGAAATAAAAAATATTTACACAAAATCCTAAACATGATTGTCAGTGCTCTTTATAATAGACAAGAACTGAAAATGACCCAAGTGTCCTTCATTGGGTTACTGTGGCTCATCCATAAAATTTAATACCACTCAGCAATAAAAAGGAGCAAACTATTAATGCATGCAGTTGCTTGGATGATTCTCAAAAGGTGCTATGCTGAGTGAAAGAAGGCCATCATACATACTATTTAATCTATCTATATGAAATTCTCAAAAAGATAAAACTATAGTGATAGAGAACATATTAGTGGGTGCCAAGGTTTATATTTAGTGGGGGATAGAACAATAAAATATAGCACAAGGAAGTTTTTTTGGGGTAATGGAACTGTATCTTAATTGTTGTAGTGGTTATATAAATCTACATGTATGTTAAAATTCATAGAGGGGCACCTGGGTGGCTCAGTGGGTAAAGCCTCTGTGTTCAGCTCAGGTCATGATCTCAGGGTCCTGGGATTGAGCCCCATGTCAGGCTCCCTGCTCGGCAGAGAGCCTGCTTTCTCTTCTCTCTCTGCCCACTACTCTGGCTACTTGTGATCTCTCTCTCTCTGTCAAATAAAGAAAAAAAAATCTTTAAAAATAATTCATAAAAACATAAAAATAAAAAAGTTAATTTTGCTGTATGATAATACAATGTTAATTTTTAAATTGCCATTAAAAAAAAAAAAACAAAGGCCAGGATATAAAAGACCACAGACAAAGGGAGAAGACAGAGGAAATAGAATAATAGCAGTAGTCAAAAAGAAGCGTATTCTATGGCTACTTAGCAGCCATTTGCTAGTAGACTACTAAATTAGATACATTTTAATTTCTCTATTCAAAAGAAAATTCTCTCTTTTCAAAGTCCCCTTCTCCCTCACCTCCCTTCCTTCATTCCTTCTTTCCTTACTTATGTCTCTGCCTAACTTCTTTCTTTCTCCTATACTCTTGCTATCCTTTCTCCCATTTTTCCAACCCCTTTACTCTTTCCTCTGTGTTGTTTTTTTTTTTTCTCTTCTCTTTTCTTTTCTTTTCACTTCTTTTCCTTCCTGTTCTTTTCTATTCTGTTCTTCCCTTATTTGTTTCTCGGCCCATACTACATCCCGGGCATTAACAACAGTTTAACCTTAGATGTTTTGATGACATTTCATAATTTTCTAGGACTTCAGTGGAACTAATTGGCAATTCTTGCAGTCATGACTGCTCATCAAAGGGGCTAAATGTGGTTTGATGCCAAAAGTTAATTAATAAGTTATACATCAATTAAAAAAATGATTCCAGTAAAAGATGGAAGGGGGACAAGAAAATGTACAAATTAGACTAAATTAATTTTAGCAATTTCTAACTATGTCATTGTGCTCTGTATTCTAAAAATATAACATTTTAGTAGTTAGGATTTGAGATATAATGGACAGGGACTGGTTGCCAGGAGGACCAATCATGTGATTAGAGGATTGAAACTCTGGGGAGGGAAGACAGGCTAGAGGTTGAATCAGCCAATGGCCAACAGCTCTATCAATCTAACTATGCAATGAAGCTACCATAAAAAAACCCAAAGGACTGGGCTTGGAAAGCTTCCGGGTGGGTGAACATATGGAAATCTGGGACCTGGAGTGCCTGGAGAGTGCATGGAAGCTCCTTGTTCTTTCCCTATACCTCAACCTACCTGTCTCTTGATCTGGCCATTGATTTGTGTTCTTTATCATATTCTTTAATAAGCTGGTAAATGTGTTTCTCTGAGTTCTGTCAGCCTCTCTAGCAAATTAATAGATTCTAAGGAGGAAACTTCAGTCTTTAGCCAGTGTGTCAGGAGTGACTGGCATCTGAAGTGGGAGTTGGAAGGCGGTCTTGTAGGACTATCTATGCCCTTAACCTTTGGAATCTGTTATCATCTCCAGGTGGATAATGTCAGAATTGAACTGATGTCTCAGACAGCTTGCTGGTATCTGAGAACTGCTTCATTTTGTGTGTGTAACCTCACACCATCCATGAAGAAATTTTTTTTAAAGATTTTATTTATTTATTAGTTAGAGAGAGAGAGAGAGCACAGGCAGACAGAGAGGCAGGCAGAGGCAGAGGGAGAAGCAGGCTCCCTGCCGAGCAAGGAGCCCGATGTGGGACTCGATCCCGGGATGCTGGGATCATGACCTGAGCCGAAGGCAGCCGCTTAACCAACTGAGCCACCCAGGCGTCCCCAGCCATGAAGAAATTGAGTCCAGGAACCCTGAAGACTTCCTAAACTATCATTAACATTAACTTTTTCCAGATTATGGATACCCTGTTGGGTATCACATTCTTTTCTTTTTTCTTTTCCTTTTTTTTCTTTTCAAGATTTTATTTATTTATTTGAAAGTGAGAGAAAGAGTATACAAGCAAGAACAGGGGAGAGGAAGGGAGAGAAATGGGCTCCCACCTAGCAGAGAGTCTAATGTGGGGCTCGATCCCAGTACCCTGAGATCATGATCTGAGCTGAAGGCAGATGCTTAACAAACTGAGCCACCCAGGTGCCCCTTGAATGATTTTCTAAGTTAAACTTTTCAATTTCTTGTATTTTTTCTTCCTTGCCAAGTAAGTCAATACCATTAAAACTTGATCTTAATTTTGGTTTTATTCACAAATATAAGTATTTAGAATACCAATCTCCCCAAGAGAATTCACAGGAGGATTTTATTTCAAAGTATGCCATGGGCAATAGGTATTAATTTTTCACCTAAGAGAAGGCATGCATTTGTGAAGAGAAAGGAGAAAAACAAATAAGCAGATGAGCACTAACTGGTGAAGAAGTGAGTGCTGTAAGATAAAGAAAGTTTGCGTAAAGAAAAGATAACAATGTCCGAGACATATTTCACCTTCAGTTTTATATTCTGGATATGTGCATTGCTCTCTCTGGTCTTTTGGCACTGCAAGCAGTACTTAGTGCAGAATGGGTTCAGTAATGTGAGGATTGGAGCTATTACCTCTGAAGTAGTGGATTGTTTCTTAACATTGAATAATTGGGAGGAAGTTTAAGGTCATGGGATTCTAAACCATCCCATTCCTATCCCTCCAGTCTGATGCTAGATAATGGTTCCAGCTCCCTGAACTTTACCCCTAACTGAATTATATACATAATCAAACTTCTCATATGCTTTGGGGTTTCTAGGATTGCCAGATAAAATGTGTGACTTTTATCTTATTCATTTCTTTTGGTAATACTGAGACCATGGGTAGAACATTTAAAATGCATATTCATTTTATGCAGAAGTTCAAAAAGTTCAGATTTCATATACATTTTCTTTATATAATCTTTATGCAGAGCTGATTACTAGTACTTTCAGTTTTCATACCATCTATCTTTATAACATCTATAGAACTGATACATTCCTATAAATCCACAGGGAAAGTGAAGATCTTTGTGAGATAGAATCCAAACTGAGTAGATACTTGGAAAGTTAAAGTTCAGAATACTCAAAGGGGGAAAAAAGCATAGGTGCATAATAAGTTCTGCACAGTCCATCTCTAATTTATTTTTTGTCTTATGATCATTACCAATGATATTTTCTTCCCTTATGTGCATTTACCTTAATATCTACCCTAATGTGTTTGTGTATGTCCTTGAAAATACATTTACCCTTGTAAAATATGTAGTGAACTTAAATGTAAAGACACACATATATAATATATATACAGAAGAGTACACTAACTATTACTGAACAGGTCAGTGAATTAAAAAAAAAAAACCTAAAATCCAAAAATGTAGTAACTGCTGTCCAGATCAAGATAAGGAATATTAACCCCATAGAAATCTGCTCCATTTCAGTTATTATCTCCTGCAGAGATGATCACCAAATGACTTCTATTAACAGATATCTTTTTCTTAATTTTTTTGAAATTTAAATAAGTGGATCTTATAGTGTTTAATCTTTCATGTCTGGTTTCTCCCATTCAACATTTTGTTTATGAGATTCATCTGTGTTGCATACAGCAGCATTTTGTTCTTTTTCATTTCTGAATAGTATTCTAACAGAGTTTTATTTATTGAATCTAGTTGTTTCAGTGTTGAGCTACTACAAATAATGCTGCTATGAACATTTTTGTATTTGGATATAGTCGCTTCCGTTTAAAATTTAGCAATGGTTGGAATTGCAGGGCTATAGCTTTGTCTATGTTCTACTTTATTAGATACTGTCAAACAGTTTTTCAAAATGTTTGTACCAATAAAAAAGCCCAAAAGTAGTGCCTCCACATTCTTTTTTTTTTTTTTAAGATTATATTTATTTATTTGTTAGGGAGAGGGAGAGAGCAAGCACAGGCAGACAGAGTGGCAGGCAGAGGCAGAGGGAGAAGCAGGCTCCCTGCCAAGCAAGGAGCCCGATGTGGGACTCGATCCCAGGATGCTGGGATCATGACCTGAGCCGAAGGCAGCTGCTTAACCAACTGAGCCACCCAGGCGTCCCATGCCTCCACATTCTTAAACCTGCATTTGGTATTGTAAAAAAGAAAAACAAAATTTTTATTATATCTCCCACCCCAACCCATTTAAGCCTTTCAGTGGGTGTATCGAACTGTCCTGTGGGTGGTTTTAATTTGCCTTTTCCAAAGACTACTGCTGCTAAGCTTAAGCTCCTTTCATACGATCATTAGCCATTGAAATATTATATCTTTCTTAGTGAAGTATCTCTATAATCCTTTTGCCTATTTTAAATTGGAATGTGTCTTTTAGAAATTGATTTTTCTTTCCATATTTCTGGATACGATTCTTGTGTCAGAAATAAGCACTGCAGCTATATTATTCTCTAATTCTTGTTCTGTGGCATGCCTTTTTTACTCTCTTGAGTCATTTGTGATTCGTATTTTCCGCTCTTCTTTTTTTTATCAATTGTCAGAAATTATCAGTAACATTAATCATATCAAGTAAGTTATTTTAGATTTGTTAGTTTGTTTTCTTACTGCAGTGTTTTTTTATTGTATTAATTTATTTTTCTGTCATTTTTTTTTCCTTGTCATCATTCTTTGGGTTGATTTTCCTTTTCATTTTCTAACATTTTGTAGTAAATAGTTAGATCACTGTTTTCCACATTCTTTTCTATTCTCTTTTCTATTCTAGTACATACACAGAAGTCCATGTACTTTCTAAGCACATTTTAAGCTGTATTTCATAGTTTTTATCTGTTTTACAATGTTATCATTGTCATTGCATTCACATTTATTTTGTAATTTCTATTAAAATTTCCTCCTGTGACCCATGGGTTATTTATATGGAGTTTGCATAGTTTTCAAGTGATAGAACTTGTTCCAGATGGTTTTTTCCTAATTCCTTGCTTAATTCCTGTATGGTTAGAGAACAAACTGAATTCTTTCTGTCCTTTGAGGTGTTTTGAAACTTGTTTTATGGCCACGTCATGGTCAATTTTACTAAGTGTTTTATATTCACTTGTAAAAAACACTCTGTATGGCATTTGATAATTAGCTCAAACTTATTAATGCATTTAGATACTGTTTATATATTGATCTGTGTCTACTTCTATCAGATATGAAAAAGACTTGAAAAAATTTCCTTTGATGATGTAGATTTTTCTATTTCTCATCAATTTGAAGTTATATTAATGAACATATGCAAATTTAGAAGTTTATCTTCCTAATATAATTTCAAATTTCTCATTTTAAAATATCCTTTATCTTTCCTAATGCCTTTTTGTCTGACTTAAAAATCTATATATCTAATATATGTATATCAGTAAAATAAATGTTACAGCTTTCTTTTGATTGGTGTACTGTAGATATATTTACTATTCTTTTACTTTGATGCTTTCTGTCTTTTAAGGTTTTTGTCTCTTGCAAAGTGCCATAGAGTTGGTACATTGGGTTTGTATCTTTTCTACAGTCTGACAATCTTTTATTCCCCTTTTAATAGTAGCATTTAGTTCACCTTAATTAATGTAATTACAGTATCCTTGAGGTAGTATCCTCCAAAATATCATTTGTATTCTATTAGACCACCTGTTTCTTTTTTCTATCTTTTCTTTTTTTTCTTTAGCTTTTATTAGTATTTTGGCATTTGCTAACTTCTTAGATACACATTTTTTTCCTGCTACTTGTTTAGAGTTTTCCTGGAAACAAATTATTCCTTTTACCATTTCCCAGATTTTAAAACAATGAAACTCAGTTTACTTCCTCTTACCCTCTGAATCATTGTTAGCCCTACTTTCAGTTCTATAATATTTTAGATACCACAGTACATTTTTACTGTTTTAAGATGCTAATATTCATTTACATTTAGACTCTATTGGCACTTTTCCATGTTCTTATTTTTCTTGATACTTCTGTTTTGGTCAGTGATCAGTTTCTCTCATTTAGTTAACATTTGCTGTCAATGAATTCTCTCAGCTTCTGCTTTTCTAGAAATTTCTTTCATTCACCTTGAGTTTTGCTGATACAAAATTCTAGATTGACAGCTGTTTTCTTTCATCATTTCAGAATTATTGTCTTCAGACTTGTCATCTCTAATGAGGTTTTAGATGAGTCTTATTGCTGCTTTTTGAAGGTGATTTTCTGAATGCTTTCAAATTTTCTCTTTGTCTTTTGTTTTTAGTCATTTAACTAGGTTGCACTATGTGGTTTTCTTCCTAATACCTTTGCTTAGATTTCTCAATACTTTTTGTTATTTATCTTTGGGTTAGGAAATTCCATTATTTTCTTTTCAAATATTACTTGTACCTAAGTTGCCAGATTACAATTTTGTTACTACCTTTTAACATGTCCCATTTATCTCTGAAATGGTTTTATGAGTTTTCTATACTTTTAGTGCTCTATGCTTTAATCTGGATATTATCTATGGACTGTTCTTCTGGTTCATTAATACTCTCTACTTTATTTAGTCATCTGTTCATTATATCCATTTCTTAATTTCAAAAGCTCTATCTTTCAGTTCTAGGATGTTAGTCTGAGTCTTATAAATTCTAATTCTCTAGAAAATATCTTATCTCTTTTATCAAAATATTAATGATCATTAGCTAGGTCACTAATCTATGGACTTTTTAAAATTATGCATTTTCTTCTTGGTTCACTTTCTCATTAGATTGATATTTTTTTATTCCATGATGGGCATTGCATATGAAAAGTTATAGCTGCTCTATATGATATGTTTTTCTTCAGCTTGGGTTCAAAGATCCTCTGGTAGACTACTTTGTGGGGGAATACATCACATCAATCTTTTTAGGAATTAAGCTAAATGGAGTCTGGGTTCTAATTCCATAGGGCTCATTCTACAGCTGATTGGCCCTTTCTTTTGGATGTTCTTCAGTGCTTCTGACTGAAGCCTGTGGTGATTATCAAAGAACTTTCACATTGATGAATAATAAGGCATAATTTTGCTCTTCTCTGCCTCATGAACCAACTGAAACCATATTTTTGCTTTTCAGCAGTTTTCTACTTAGCTTCTGAGCCTCTTGCCTGCAAAGTTGAAGAACTGTGCATGTGTCTTGGGCATAAAATCACTCAGTGCAGGAGCTATCTCTGTACCTCCTTCTTTTCTAGGATCCCAGCCACTTTTCTCCTCACTGTCTAGGCTTCCCCTAACTATAATTATTGCCTCTCCAGTCCTGTGAGATTGCCAAAAAATCTGTTTGTTTTTCTATTTCTTAGCACAGTTTCTTACCAATTTTTAAGAATCAGCCAATTTCCTGAGAGGAATAGTGATTTGCAGAATATCAGCTCATCTCTCTGCTGTTTCACTTATATCTTGGCCCTTGAAGCTTTAGTTGCTTCATCAATTCATAAATGCTTTAAAACAAACTTTTTAAAACAGATTTTATGTGGATTTCCTAATTATTCCTGGCAGGTCTGCCACAGATGAATCCACTAGAACCTGAAGGAAAGTCTGTTTGTTTTTTATTTATGAAAATGTGTAGTGATATTTGTGTGTGTGTGTTTATTTTGCTTAAATGGTATTTTATTTAACTCTTCAATATTTTATAAGATGTGTATTATATATATAGTTTGTATATATGTAGGAATATGTGTGTATGTGTGTGTATATGTATATATGTCTGTATGTAGTTCGTATAGTTTGTTGCTTTTAACTGCAGGATAGTATCATATAATTTGTTTTCAATACAACTTACATATTCATTCACATTTGATGGACATTCATATGTTGCCTTTAATTCCCTGCTACCACAATCAGTGTGTATAATAACATACATATCACCTCACGGTCCTGTGTGGGAATTTCTTTGTGATGTATATGTACTAATGAGGGGATGATTGATTATATATACACATATAACTATTTACTACTTTAAATGGTGTTCTAATATATCATCTTGAAAATTATTTTGTATTGATGTTTAAGTCCATATGTTTTAATGAAATACTATGTATTTTAATATGGTCTCACTCTTTAAAAAATTCTTAATAATCCTGCATTATATATTTGAGAAGTTTTCCCTGCTTTCCAAGATTTTGTATGCTTTAAAAATTACTTGTTTATGGTTTAAAAAGGCACTGTCAATAAAACCGATCCACCTTAGATAAATGGTCCAAACCTGGAATTATGATGATCTGTAAGTGGCTGAAAGAAATGACGTCTACTAAAAAGGTGTGTTTCTGTTTATTTTTCTTCAGCACTTATCACAGTTTTGCTTTATGTGTTTGATGATAAGTTATTTGGAACATAAATCTTAAAAACTGTTGCCTTTTTATTGTCAGTATATACTTTTATTGGTGTAAGTTGCATATTTTCCTCCTTCTGAGTTTTTTTTTTTTACTTTTTAACTTAAATTTAATTTTTCATCTCCATATTTTAAAGATCTATTTATTTATATGAGAGAGTGCATGAGCAGAGGGAGTTGGAGAACAAGAGGAGAGCAAGAATCCTCAGACTCTCCATTGAACATGGAGCTGAAGTAGAGTTTGATCCCAAGACCCTGACATCATGACCTGACCCCAAATCAAGAATCTCTTGACCACCTGAACCCCTAAGGTGCCCTTCCTCTCCATATTTTAAAAAAATCATGATACATTCTATTATTTTAATTTTCAGCCATTGTTTGGTACTTTTACTGTAAACAGTATATTGTTAAATTTTATTTTTTAAATTATGAAACCATTTATTTTGGAATTTATAAATCTCCTATGCTTACTTAAATAATTACAGTTTACTTATTTCATCTGTTTTCATATTGTTGATAATCATTTTAATTTTGTCCTTGCTGCCTGTTGTATTTTAGAGCTGTTTCATGCTAGAATATATACTATTCAATGACATACTAAACATTAATCTTTATCAATAATACCAGTTTTTATTTTTATATTTTGAAAATAAATATATATTTCATTAATTATTAAGTAATAAAACATTTGTTAAATCCCCACTATTTTGGTTGAAATTTTTGTATAATTTTGCAGATCCCACAATTTCCCAAAATATAAAATATCCCAATTTTTATTGATAACGGAAGGCTAAAAGAAGTCTACTAAAGAATAATAAATTGGAGGAGCTCCTGGGTGGCTCAGTCAGTTGAGCAACAAGCTCTTGGTTTCGGCTCAGGTCATGATTTCATGGGTCATGGGATAGAGTTTCACATCAGCTCCGTGCTCGGAGAGGAATCTGCTTGAAGATTCTTTTCCTCTACCCTTCCCCTCACTCATCCTCTCTTTCTCTCTCAAATACAAATGAATAAATCTTTTTTTTTTAAGAGTTTATTTATTTATTAGTTAGAGAGAGAGAGAGCGAGCACAGGCAGACAGAGAGGCAGGCAGAGGCAGAGGGAGAAGCAGGCTCCCTGCGGAGCAAGGAGCCCGATGTGGGACTCGATCCCAGGACGCTGGGATCATGACCTGAGCCGAAGGCAGCTGCTTAACCAACTGAGCCACCCAGGCATCCCCAAATGAATAAATCTTAAGAAAAAAAGAATAATAGATTGGAAACAGGAGGGTGTTTGTGTTTTGAGGAGCTAACAAGAAATATCTTCAAGGTAAACTGAAACAGGATAAGCTTTTAAAATGGCTCCAGGTCAAATGCTTGTTAGAGAACCAAGACCCAAGAATTAGAGAATTCACTTCAAAGACCGCAACTTAAAAATAGGCCTGGAATGTAAAAATAAAATGAGGTCAAAACTCATGAAAAAAATTGTGAGAGGAAAATCATGAACAAATGGGAACCTTGTGGATTATTTGGAGTGAGAACTGATGGAGGCCCTTGATTTATCTTTTTGGAAATTGTTGGTATATAGCTAATAATATATCAAGCTGCCTTAAAGGATTTCAGTAGAGCTAGTGCTATAATAATTTAAATCAGAATGAATCCTTGAGTACTGGTAAGCCAGAAACTTCATAGTGTAATGAAACTTTGACTCTGAAAAGAGAGAGAAGATATGGACAAACAGAAAATGGAAGAATGCAATCTGACTCTAACAATAATAATGAATCTACAATTATGAAGAAAAGAGTCAATAAGGACAGACTGAATAGCTGTGGTATATTGCCGACCAATCTTTTCTTTTTCTTTTTTTTAAGTTTTTATATGAATTCCAGTTAGTTAACAAACAGTGTTATATTAGTTACAGGTGAACAATATAGTGATTCAACAATTCCATAGATCACCTAGTGCTTGCTCATCATAACAGGTGCACTTCTTAATCCCCATCATCTATTTAACACATCCCCCCACCCACCTCCCCTTTGGCAATCTTCAATTTGTTTTCTATAATTGTCTCTTTCTCAGTTTATCTCTCGCTCTCTCTTTTTCCTTTTGTTCATTTGTTTTGTTTTTTAAATTCCACATATGAATGCACTCATAGATATTTTTTCTTTCTCTGGCTGATTTATTTTGCTTACCATTATACTCTCTTGCTCCATCCATGTCATTGCAAATGGCAAGATTTCATTCTTTTCCATGGCTGAATAATATTGCATTGAAAAAATATATAAATATATATATACCACTTCTTTATCCATTCATCAATCTTGGGCTGCTTCCATATCTTGTTTACTGTAAATAATGCTGTTATAAACATAAGGGTGCATGTATCCCTTTAGTGTTTTTGTATTCTTTGGGTAAATACCTAGTGGTGTGATTGTTGGATCATAGGGTAGTTCTATTTTTAACTTTCTAAGGAATCTCCATGTTGTTTTTCATAGTGGCTGCACCAGTCTGCCTTCCTACCAACAGTGCTATAGGGTTCCTTTTCCCCCATATCCTTACCAACACCTGTTGTTTCTTGTGTTTTTGATTTTAGACATTCTGAGAGATGTGAGGTGATGTGGCATTGTAGTTTAGATTTGCATTTCCCTGATGGTAAATGATGATGAGCAACTTTTCATATGCCTGTTGGCCATCTGTATGTCTTCTCTGCAGAAATGTTTGCTCATGTATTCTGCCCATTTTTAAATTGATTATTTGGTTTTGCAGTATTGAGTTTTATAAATTCTTTATATATTTTGGTTAGTTAACTCTTTGTCAGATATGTCATTTGCAAATATCTCCTCCTATTCTATTGGTTGCTTTTTAGTTTTGTTTATTGTTTCTTTCACTGTACAGAAACTTTTTATTTTGATGTACTCCCAATACTTTATTTTTGCTTTCATTTTCCTTGCCTCAGAAAACAAGTTGCTATGGCTGATGTCAGAGAAGTTAATGCCTTCTAGGATTTTTACGGTTTCAGATCTCACACTTAGTTCTTTAATTCATTTTGGATTTATTTTTGCATGCAGTATAAGAAAATGGTACTTCTGACCAATCTCAATAGGAAATACCAGGCAAAAGAAATATAAATGTAATTATCATCTATTTTCCCAGTTCTAGAGGGAAAACTGTCTATTCTTCCTTTAGACAGTAAGCTCCATTAGGATAAGGATCATTTTTGTCATCTAATATATATCCCTTACTTACCAAAAACCTAAGAATTAGTACATGTTTAATAATTGTGTGTTGAGAGAAAGAAGAAAAGAAAGGAGATGATAAGCTTTTTTGTGGTTTGGGTTAATGAGTTTTTCACTCATGAGCCATCAAATCCTAATTTAGGTTGCCACAGAGTATATACTGAATATGTTGAAGAAAAACAAATGTGGAAGTGGTTCATAGTGAAAGGATTTCTTGTGATACTAATTGGGAAAGCATTTGTCTTGCAGGATTTGGAGTTGGGTGTGCTTGTAATGCAAATCTTTTCCATTAACATCAGAGCCAGCATTCTTAATAGAATAATATGGAACATTAAAACAATTATCCATTATCCATTATCAGATACTTCATTCTACTCCACCCACACACCAGTAAAATCCCTTTGTATTACTAATCTGGGTATTACCAAAGATTACTGAAGATCACCACAACATTCTCAAAACCTTTTGAAATATTCTTTTGCCTAGCAGAAGATCCTAAACACATCTAACAATACTATTTTTAAGTAAGGGACCAGAGAAAATACAGACTAAACTATATTAATTAATAAACTATATAAGCTTTATCAATCAAACTATATATTAAACTAATTTAAAAAATGATTAAAATGGATGGAAACAATCATATAATGACTCACCAATAGTCTTAAAAACAAACAGAACTCAAGTGTTCTGTTCATTGTTTCTCAAAGTGTGTATAGATATTTGTAATGGGAATCCAAAATTAAGTAGGGTAAATACTGAACCATTTCAACAGTCAAAGAATCATTCTGAAGTAAACACTGCCACTTGTACAGAATGGTCTGTTTTCCAGGGAGGGAACTTGTTTGAGGCTGTGTGTTTTGGGTGGCAAAAAGGTGGTTACCTAGCAACAACCCCTCCTCCCAAGTCTCCACTGCTAGAATGGTATTGTTCACGTCAGCGAATTGATTACTTGTTTGCTGAATCGAAAGAGAACAATGTAATAATGTGGTAGGGTATAAATCTCAAATGTAAGAAACTTAACAGGTTTTTCCTCTGTGTTCGATCATCTTCCCACTCCTCATCTGGTGCTGGTAGAAGCTTGTTTAAAGAGATTGGATAACAAAGAATATGCTGTTCATCAAATGACAATGAGGGAAACACCTGACACTTTAATTAATAACATTTACTTCTGTTTGCTTTTAAAGCAAGCAGTGAAACAGTTACTATATTCACAATAGCATTAGCTCTGGGCAAGAGGTAATTTTATCACAATGTGTCCTTAGAAATGAGACAGCCCAGGGTGAGATGGAGTTCTGTAGAAACAGAGTTTAAACAGTCTAGACAGGTTTTAGATGACAGCATTTTGCCACCTGAAGGTAAAATTAATGAGATACTAATTTATATAAAGCATGCAAATAAGGTACTTACGTTTACAACAAATGAGTTTAACCGTATGATAGCAATAACTTAGCCAGAAAATACACATTCTGGTAAACCTCACACCATATATTTTGTTTACCTGTGATATATGCATAACAAATAAATGCCACTTTCATCTAATGAATGTCTATTCCTAGGAGCAATCCCACTAGGTTCATGCATAACTGAGGAAACAAGTAATCTGAATGAAGTGAAAAGATAAGGATACAAAATACAAGTTCTGCCAATGAAAAAAAATAAATACAGTAAATTAATTTGTGTGTTGTCATAGCATGAATTCAATATATGGTTTTTTTAAATCTGTTAGAAGAATGTTAAAATGCCAAGTATGTGGGAGCAAGTAGAAAGGGAAAGAAAAGGACTTTGGTTTATAAAATTTTCCATGATGCAAGAGACTGAAGCTAATTTTTCCCCAGACACAGTCCTGATGCTCAGAGCGACTGTTTGCCAATGGGGAGGAACCTGTCACTTGTACAGTAGCTTTCTGAGAGCCACTCAGTACCCCCTCCTCCCCCATCCCAACACATACTGAATGCCATTTGCTCACTATGCTCCAGAGCAAAGGAATTTTTTGCGGAGCAATAATTGACAGTTGGAGTTACAACCTGAGTTTTCTCCTTTGGAAAATTGCTAAATATTTGTTTTAAAAGGCACACTCTTCAGATTAAAATTAATCAGAATCTGGCACCATATATTCTCCAGTTCCTCAACCCCAGAAATATCAGCAGTTCAGAAAAACAATATATTTGAAAAAATAATATTCCTTTGAAAATAATCAATAATTATCAATCTCATTCACTTTCAATGTTGGTCTGATTCTTGTAACTCTTTTGAACGATCCTATTAGAAGTCAGGGCTTTTAACCAGAAACATCATTCCAGAAGCAGTCTCATTATATGCAAAAGTCATAACTGAAAGTGAGTCTGAATATAGAAGGGATTATTCCCATCTGTTCCTAAGTACTTTAACTGGTCAAATGTCAGATATTAAAGGGAGGAGAGCTGATAGACAGATGGAGCAACAGCATTAGCAAAATGTCTAGATTATTTATTAGAAAATAAGTGATTATAGTGGGGAAACTGTTGTCTTATTTCAAATGGATCAATGTGCAGTGGATTCTTTTCTAACGTAGGTATAACGTATCAAAGAAAAATTTAGAAAGGGAGAAACATATTCCTGCATGTCACAATGTTCATTTGATGCAGAAATTTCTCTCTTCTCACTCTTACCCTAAATCACCTCTGTAAATTTCATTATTCTGATAACTCACAGACATGCTTTTACTGATCTTGATGATCAGAAGATTTTCTATTAGAAACTGACAGGAATGAGTTTGGGGGCTCATCTCCATGTGCCTCTGAGCCCCCACAGAATAGCAAAGCTAATCTCCAGTAGTCCAACAGTTAAAATAATTGATGAGAATGTGTTGAATCCTCAGGAGAGAAGGAAGGAAGAAAGAAGGAGAGGAGAGGCTTGGAGGGCGGAGGGGAGGAGGGCAGGTGCTGATTTCAACCCTGTAGCGTCAGGATTGCGTCAATTCGGGTTTCAGCCACGTCTAGTGTCTCAGAGACGAGCTTCTCAGAAAAGCCAAAACAGGAACAGGGGTGGCAAATCACTGTGCGAGAGCAAGTGGACCTCCCTCTTTGCCTCCTCCCTTTCCAGGCGCAGGTCCCCTGAGCTCGCGCTGTTGTTTTCAGCACTCAGGAAAGCCAGCGCTTCAGATCCAGGCAAGTGAATCAAGCCAGGGAGTGTTCCGTTCAGCACCTCGGACAGAATACGCAGCAAAAAATGGCTCCGATCACTACCAGCCGGGAAGAATTTGGTAAGCAAGTTACTCAACTTATAACTGTGGTTGTTTCTTGAATACTCCAGAGTGGGCTGTGATGTTGTTGGTGTTGTTCTTGTTGTTTTTTCAGGGGATGCTGAATATAGATTTCCTAGGTAGTTAATCTGAAAGAAAATGAGAACTGTAAAGGGGCAATTGTGGCTTATCTCTGTTGTTTCTCCCTTCCTTGCTCTCTTTCTCCTTAAAATTGCCTTCTGCTAGGGAGATTTTACATTCAAGAAGTTCCTAAACGTTCATGTAGCTCTGTAAATCGCAGCACGCGCTAAGTAAAGGAAAGAGAGTCTGTTGTATGTTGTTGGTTTCATTAATTCTGTAGGTGATTTTTATTTGTAGGTAAATCTGTTTTTAACTTACCAGGACAAGCCAATGTTTCTGTGATTACATAAGGGTTTGAACTCGGTATAAAATACCTTGAATGTTGGGGGTTTGGGGTGTATATTTTATTTTGGAGTGTACCATAAGGTTGTTTTTCTCTGCTATGTTTTTCTTGTATCCTTGAAGTATGTTGCTAGTGGAAGACACAGAATCCTATGATGCTAGGGTTAAAGTAGTATTTGAAATGAACTGGCTTGGTTCATTGCATTTCACAGGTGAGGTCACCAAAGCCCAGAGATGTGAGAGAAGTATTGCACGTCAAACAGTTAACTACAAGCTACTGGAAAGTAAAATTAGGAATCCTGTTTTCCAGTTCAATTTCCTTCTTCCTATACCAATTTTTGGCCCTATTGCTCTCCTTCTCTCAGTAAATAAAATCAGATGTACTTCAAATTAAAAAGTCATATTTTTAGGTCCCATTATATTTCAAAGACAGGAGATGAAGTTTTAATTACTTTACAAGTGTTCAAAAAAACCAGGAAATTTTACAGAAGTTTGTGAATAAGGAATGATATCTATGCATAAATGATAATTGTTATTAAACTGAGTGAAATGACTGAGATCTTTACTCTCAGAAGCTTAAGACCTTATCAGTGGAGAATACAGAGGGAGTACGTGCGTCTTTCCATGATACATTGAATATTTTGCCTTATGACATAAGTAATGAATAGAGACAATCTGTGACATTATATTCAGAAATGAGTTTCCTTTACAGCCTTCCATTTGGGTGATTAAGTTTATATTGTTGTGATGTTTATTCCTGATTTCTGATTTGAAAATAAGAAATTTTCTAATACTGAGGCATTTGCAGAGATAGTGCTAGGGAAAAAATATGTTCTAGCTTGGGCCATCGGTCTATTTAGGAAAAAAAAAAAAAGGATCATGTTCTATTGCTTTTATTGTTCTCCTAGCATTGGCTAAGGAATTGCCTTAATTGATGACTTTGGTTTTGCTTCCTGGCCTTGAGTTATTGGAGAGTCCAGGAGTGGATTTTTTCCCCCACAGAGACTTGAATAGGAGGAAAAACCAAAAAGCTGATACTAAGTTTAGCTGATTATCTTTAGCTCTCGCCTCATTCTTTTTCTGTAGCATTCACTGCCTTTTCTACTTGGGGAATTCAAAGGTTTATTTTTCATCTTTACATGATCAGTTCCTTGATATAATTAAACTATGGATTTTTTTATTGTTGTTTTTTAATCTTATATATGTCTGCTCTTATTTGTCATTACTGATTCTTATATTCTTTGAGTTCAGCTTTGAAATTATGAAGTGGATAGGCAGAAGATTTGGGGGGATGGGGAACGGGAGTAACAAAAGATTGTTCTTTCAGGGGTTATTCAAACAAGCCTTAACCCTTTCCTGACTGGGACCTCTAACTTTACTATTCACTATTTGGGATAAAAATACACAAGAATGAAACTAAATCCAGATAATACTACATTAGTTATATTCACTATGATTAAATTAAACATTGACTCAATTGCTGTTCTGTGTCCAGATATAATAATACTGCTTTTATTTACACAGTGTTACTAATCATTAGTTGGAGGAATATGCTTACATATGGGACATGATCAACTTTATGCATAATCAGTGTTACCTAATGTCAGTAATTTAATGTGCCCTCATTAAGGTAAGAATGCCAAGTTCAATTTTATTACCACTTGCCATGTGGAAAAATGTTAGAAAAAAATCAGTTATGGATAAAATTGAACTCTAAATTATCTCTACTCACTCTTAGTACATGTTAAAGAATGATGATTCATTTGTAACCATTGTCTTATTTTTATCCCACTTAGGGATTTATACTTCAGATAATTCAGTGTTTGAGAAATTTTGGTCTGCATACCAGGAGTTTGCAGTAGTAAAAGTTATATAATAACAATAGCCTGCTGTTCATCTTTTTTTTTTTGTTCTTTTCTCCTTAATATATGTAACATTTCTCTTTCCAGTGTTCCATAATTGGAATGGAAATTATTGATGAGTTTGTGATAAAAGCAGATGATGTTCCTTCATTTCTTAAAATTCCTGGAACCACTAGCCCCTAGATGTTTCCTGCTTAAATCTGGGATAAATAATGAACTAATAAGAATACAAAATCTCAGTATTTGAAGAATGTGCATTTAGAGATTCCTAGTCAGTAAAAATTGATGCTTCTGGAAAGCTTCAAAATGTCAGGAAAGCATAATGAAATTAGTACTGATTTATCATGCTATAGTTAACTCACGTTATCTGAGAAAACGAAGGTAGGTCAGGGTCATTTAGCATCCCTCATCCCTGACCTAAGCCCAGTCACCTTTTTATTTTATTTGCAAAAAACCCTACTGAAATGAAGAAGTTTCTATCATAGTTTATTTCTTTTCTGTATGTCACACAGTGTATGTGTTTATTCCTGAAAGTGATATGAAATGTGTACATAACTCATACCCAGAACAGTCAGAAAGTAATCCAATCTGTGCAACCTACAGCAACTGCCAGCTCCAGCATGCTTTTCAAATAGGCTCATATCTCCAACTCCACTCCTTTAATGTATTTTATTGGTCATTTGATTTTTCAGATGAAATCCCCACAGTGGTGGGGATCTTCAGTGCTTTTGGCTTGGTCTTCACAGTCTCTCTGTTTGCTTGGATCTGCTGTCAGAGAAAATCATCCAAGTCTAACAAGACTCCTCCATATAAGTTTGTGCACGTACTAAAAGGAGTTGATATTTATCCTGAAAATCTAAGTAGCAAGAAGAAGTTTGGAGCAGATGACAAAAATGAAGTAAAAAATAAACCAGCTGTGCCAAAGAATTCATTACATCTTGACCTTGAGAAGAGAGATCTCAATGGCAATTTTCCCAAAACAAACCTCAAAGCTAGTAGCCCTTCTGATCTGGAGAATGTGACCCCAAAGCTCTTTTCAGAAGGGGAGAAAGATTCTGTTTCCCCTGATAGCTTAAAGTCCAGCACTTCCCTTACTTCAGAAGAGAAACAGGAGAAGCTGGGAACCCTCTTCTTCTCCTTAGAGTACAACTTTGAGAAGAAAGCATTTGTGGTGAATATCAAGGAAGCCCGTGGCTTGCCAGCCATGGATGAGCAGTCAATGACCTCTGACCCATATATCAAAATGACGATCCTCCCAGAGAAGAAGCATAAAGTGAAAACCAGAGTTTTGAGAAAGACCTTGGATCCAGCTTTTGATGAGACCTTTACATTCTATGGGATCCTGTACACCCAGATCCAAGAGTTGGCCTTGCACTTCACAATCTTGAGTTTTGACAGGTTTTCAAGAGATGATATCATTGGAGAAGTCCTTATTCCTCTTGCAGGAATTGAATTATCTGATGGGAAAATGTTAATGAACAGAGAGATTATCAAGAGAAATGTTAGGGTAATTCACTTTTAGTGCTTAAAGTATTTATAAACAATCTCTTATGTAGCTTTTGTGTATCTAGGGGATTTTCACTAAACTGTATGTTTTATACATATCATCTTTACCATGTTTAATGATTATTAATCATAATCAAATGGGGAACAAGGGACTAGAGTAGATGAAAGAAAATTTAATCCACAACTGAAATGTTTAAAGTATTTTAATTATATAAAATAAATAGGCATCCATTATGGATATTTAAATAACACTTATATAAATATTTATTGTTTAATGTTTATCATAAGTATTTTGACTAGGGCTTCCACTTAACCTAAAATGTAGGTAAGGTAAATATTTCTTATTCATAAACAAGTTAACAACGATGTTTTAATATCAGCATAATTGAATTTGAAATTGAAAATTAATATCAGTTTATCCTGAGGATCTGTAAGTTGTATTGACTTTTTATGGAATTGTTTTTCAAAGAGGAGCCATCACATCATATTGAATTATAAATGTTCATCACTATGTTGTATGACAAGAAGTGAGTTACTCTGCCTTTGTAGTTATATGGTTGTGGTATTTCTGAAACTATTAGGCAATGATAAGATATCAAATTTAATCCTATTTCCCCTTTAAATATAGAACTCAGTTGATTTAAACTGTAGTACTTCAGAGTAATTTGTTTCTGTAAGGCATGATTTTATAGAATACCATAAAGCTCACCTTTGTTTCTTTGTTGAAATTAATGAAAAGTCAAAGTTCAGAAAATTAAGTAGCTTGTTTGAGACACTGAGGTGTTTAGCAGCACAGTAGGAATAAAGATCTCTTCCCTACTCTTATTCTTCTTGAACTACTTATTCATATAATGACCCCATGTCAGTTTTTGTATGTAGACTGAAGTTTTAGGGGCTCTGGCCCGCCTTCATTCTTAGTTATAATCTAACCCTGAGTTTACATATTTATTAGCATCAGGTAAAACTTGTAATTTGAGTTCTTGATCTTCTTACCTAATGTCTTTAAAGTACATATAAAATATAAGTAGCATACAAAGAAGTATCTTATGATACTCTCCAAAAACAAAGTATTAAAAATTGGGTCAATTCCCTCTAATACTTAATTGATTTCTTGGATTTGAAAGAGGACTTTGAGTGGGGGCTGGGGACAGAGGACAGTCCTCTGGGACAGGAGATGGTAGCAGTTAGAATAAATTTCAGTTGCTCTGAATTTAAATTCCACTAATGTCAGTGCTTTTTAAAAAATCGAAATCAAATCAAACTTATCATGAGTCATTTTGCCCTGCACAGATCCATTCAAATGATTAGACATTTATTAATAACTTCAAAAAGTAGTCATTTAGTTAAAAAGTAAAAGCAGATAAACAAACAACAACAACAATACCTCTGTATAGGCTGTATTCTCAATATCCTTTTAAAGATTTCTAGTAATGGGTGTGGCTAACTCATTACAAATTTTAATATCCGGTAGTACCTAAAACCACCACAAGATGGCAGACAGTTGTTTTTAGAAGGTAAGAGTACGGAACAAAACCTTGGGGTTACTGTTCAATTCTTTAGCATATTAAAATAAAAAGAAGTAGGAAAATTACATTCAAATAACAATATTGTATTGTTTTAAAATCTTTTATAAGTAAGAATTTCAAAACAAGAAAAATAATACAAATATTTATACCACATCTCTCTTTGTTTAGAAGTCTTCAGGACGGGGTGAGTTACTGATCTCTCTCTGCTATCAGTCCACGACAAATACTCTCACTGTGGTTGTTTTAAAAGCTCGACACCTGCCTAAATCTGATGTGTCTGGACTTTCAGGTAAGAATCCTTCTGAAAAATTCAGTCTCAGGGTATAAGTAATACATTGGGCAAAATAGCAACTAACATGACTTTGATTTACCTTTTACTCACAAGCACAAGTGATCTGATTGTTTTTCTGCTTCTCATTTAATGAAATAACAATGTGAGCCAGTGCCATTAGCAAGAAAAAGAAAACTATCTAGTCCTAAATTCTAAGCCATTGCTAATTCATGGTATATATCTGACTGTATGGGTTTGGAGCAGAAAACAGTAATGAATGCTGAGGTAAGAGATCATAGCCCAAAATTTCTCAGTGGTTTGGGAGAAGAGTTCTTAATTTTAGTATTTTTGCTGAGCCTACCAACACTTACGCTTCTGCTGTTTTTATTATTTTTCCTTTAATTCCTTATGGATCTGCTTTAGACGTTAGCTTTTAGCTTTGTGACTAATTAAAAAAAATTCCTTGTATTACACAGTGAAAAGAATACATGACCTGTGGAGTAAAATGATCTGAGTTCAAGTTCTAACCCTTCCATTTTAGTATATAATCTTGGTTGTGTTTCATAATCTCTGTACAAACTAGATGTAATAATGCTTACCTTGAGAGGGATTGTGAAGACTAGAAAGATATACTTCATTAAATAACATCTATTTCTATTATTATTACTACTGTTTATTAATGGCAGTTGAAGACATGATCTTAAAGTTTTGGATTAGGACACTCAAATGAACTCACATGCTTCAACCAAAGAAAAGACAGAAAGAGACAAAAATAATATAATTAAATGTGTGATAAGGTAGCATGATCCTAAAATCCATACATTAAGGGTGACACAGGGAAGATGAACAATGGAAAACAGGAAGCAAACCCAGCTGGTGATTAAAGAAGCACAAAATTTAAAGCACTAAAGGACATTGCCATTGTGAATTCTAAATGCCTGTACAACAGAAAAGTAGAGAGGTAGAGAGACTCTACCAAAGTCATACAATTTAGTCAGATTAGGTCTTGTCTAATGCTTTTTTCTTCTGTCTTATTTTCTGGACTGAGTTATACGTAATCAGAATGAGCCACTGGAAGCTGGATTTTTTGTTTTTTGTTTTTTTAACCTCTTCTTCTTGCCATTATACTTCCTTTCCCATCCTATGGTTTAGAACTGTTTTCTCTTCACATTGCATATTCATACTTGTTTTCATTTTGTTGACTATAGAGAGGTCAAGCTTGATCCATATTTTCACTTTGTTCTGACACCTTTTCATTCCAATCTCATTTTATTGGCATGCATCAATCTCTAAGGGCACCATTATGTTGAGATCAACTCTCCAGCCAGGTTCTGCCAGGATAATGTCTGTCTTTCACCATTGCAGATCCCTACGTGAAAGTGAACCTGTACCATGCCAAAAAGAGAATCTCGAAAAAGAAGACTCATGTGAAGAAATGTACCCCCAATGCAGTGTTCAATGAACTGTTTGTCTTTGATATTCCTTGTGAGGGTCTTGAAGAGATAAGTGTTGAATTTCTGGTTTTGGATTCTGAAAGGGGGTCCAGAAATGAGGTGATAGGGCGGTTGGTCCTGGGAGCAGCTGCAGAAGGAACCGGTGGAGAGCACTGGAAAGAGATCTGTGACTATCCCAGGAGACAAATTGCCAAGTGGCATATGCTCTGTGATGGGTAGTGTCCTAGCCATGATAAGTTGGAACATAATGATTTTTACTAAGCGAGGAGCAATTTTCTTTCCCTTTTTTTCCTGATTCGTGATTACTACCTTGTGACAGCAAGCTGCTCTTTTGTTGTTGATGGATTGAATTAGCAGACCAGAAAGTAACTGTAAATGTGTATCATGATATTTTCCCCCAGTATTAGAGAAGCTGGATAAATTTTCATGAGATACTCAGTCTCTTCTGCAGGTTACCAGAGTAGCTGAGCATTTTATGAATCCTGCAGTGCAATCCCAAGCTATAGATGTGGTTTAGAAGGTGATGATCTTGTGGGAACATGTCACTGGAAAGCAATGTGATTTTTAGGATTTGCAAATGAAGAGCATGTTTTCTCTTATGAAAATTCATCCATTTTTCTTCAGATGGGGAAATCAATTTTTCTTTAAATCCAAAGATATTAAAGAAATGTTCTCTAGTTTGTTTTTATTCATTATGTCATGTGCAAATGGTTGTCTTGCATATAAAAGTATATGGTCATTTCTCTTTGTAATTATTTGATACAATTTATTATACCAGGAGTAACTTGGTTTTGTTTCAAAAGGACAGTGAACAAGCTGAGAAATCATTTAATTAAAGGGCTGAGTTGAGAACACTGTGGCTGAAATATTATTTTTCTCCCTCCTAAGGTTATATGTGAGTGAGATTGTTAGAAAACATGATCTCACATAAGAACTGCGGCCTTGAATTATTCACTGCCCTTCACAAACATCAGTGTAGTCTAAGAAAAACCCTGTTTACCTTTGTGAAATTGTGGAATTAGTTAGTGGGTAAAGAAGTAAACTTCAGCTAGAAATCCAGTTAGAAATGCAGCTTTCTTAAAAGAAATATGTATGGTACACAAGTGTGCATTCAAGGCCATCCCTCGTCTACAGAAAGGGCATGACTAAGTCTTCTAGTAACTTGTCCTCCCCCAGAAAGGACTAAGCTACTATTTGGAAAGACATAGACAGGATTGAAGTTTTAACCACTGCCAGAGAGAAAGCATCACTTAAACCAAGAAACTAAGTAATGCCTGAAAAATAGCTATACAGCAAAGCCTAATATAATTTACACGTTTTCACACAAAATCTATTTAGCCTGTCAAATTAGCACAACAAAGTATGTTTCACTATCTTTCCTAGGCTAATTTGTCTTGAGCTGTTGTCTGTGGAGCAGTTTATAGACTTGTGTCTTGTGTGGTTTGCCAGTGCCAGGGCTCTGAAATTCAGTGAAAACCTGCTCAAGCAAAGCAGTGCCCTGGGATTACTTGAAAGGATGAACTTGGGGCCATGTCAACATATTTGAGTTTTTAGAGCCTATGAGTGAAACTGGACACAGTCGAATTATTAAATATGCAAGTTAGAGATAAAGTCTACTGAAAAACTTACATTTTGAGTCAGGTTTTGTGTCAGTACCTTAGCTGTTTTTGAGAATGTGTTTGATATCACAGTGTTTGTAAATTCTATGACAATGCATTTTCACAAAAACATACATGCTTTTTATGACTATGCCTAATGTAAAGAAAATGTTTTACATTCTGTATGTACAAAGATTGAAGTCAGCCTCTTTTTTGTGCTTTAAGATGACTTTGGGATTAAAAAAAAAAAAAAGAGTATTTAATCATTGTCTTTATCCACCTGAATGTCACCTCACAGCATTTCCATAAAAGCAACACAAAATGAATTGTAGTCAGTGTGTGCTTTGGGGAGGTCAGATGGCCTTTTTATTGTATGTATATTTGTTATCATGGGCCATGGAGTAGAATCTATTTTGGAGTTCTGAAAAGTTGTGAGGAGTCAACTCTAAGTATCCTTCACAGCAGCCAGAAGGTAATGGTGGTACCAAGTAAAGTATGGTTGTTGGAAGGTGATTTTTTTTTTTTTTAATTGGAACAGCAAAACCAACAATGAATACTTTTAAAATTACAATGAATAATTTGTAAATAGTTTTTAGTTTTTAAAATTTAAAGTGTTTTTGAGTGTGAAAAGTTGAGTAAAACTCTTTGTAACTGCTTTTAAGAAAAGAAAGAAGGAAAACTAGAAAGGAATTGAAACAGGCAGGGACATCTGCGATCCCATCATCTTCTTAAAATTAAACTGTTTTATAATGTATTACAATATCAGTGTGAATATCTTGAATTCTGTTGCAAATCCTGTACTGTATGGAACATGTAAATTAACTGTCTGATTAGCCAATCCAACCACCCTCATGGGGAGGTCTCTATGTTTGAAGAACCGTGTAACTCAGTAACTGACTTGTTCTGATGTTGTGACTCAATAGAAGTGATTTGGAAGGAAGCATGGTGTATGAGATGGTGTCTGTTCTTTCGTGCCAGCTCTGTATGATGTTTGTAAGACCATGTTTGTAAGACATGAATAAATTGCTGCTTTTGCCCAAACCATTTCAACTCAAACTTTTTGCCAATAGCCTCTGTATTCAGAATTCTATTATTTCTTCCTAAGCTTTAAGTTTCCTCAATGGATCTCCTGGCATAGAATAGGGATCACTAGTGATTCAGCACGAAGGTCTTCCATATATCTTATTTTATTTTGCTTAATCCTCAAAACAATCATCTGGGAAAATTAATATTATCCCTATGTTACAGAAGCAAGAGGACTTGAGCTTAGGCAGTTGACCCAAGTGCATATGGATAGTGAATAAAAGGATTTCTTGGCTGACTGTGCTCTTCCCTCCCTGCCATACCACTCTCCTGGGAAAGTCCTCATCAATGAATCAGCTAGACCCTTAGAGGGGATAATGCCCAAATTCTGTGACTTACCCCTTCTTCTTTTCTTAAAATATTTTATTTAGTTATTTATTTGGGACATAAATACAACATGAGTTGGGGGAAAGGGCAGAGGGAAAGAGACACGCAGACTCCCTGCTGAGCAGGGCTCCATCCCAGGACCCAAGATCATGACCTGAGCCAAAGTCGGATGCTTAACCAACTGAGCCACCCAGGTACCCTAAGACTTTCCTTTCTACAGTATATTCACTTTTCCATATTTTATTTACTTTTTCACTATTTTCTAGCACCATTCTTTATTCTTCCTTTTTTTCTCTCTTTGGCCATCTTGCTTCTCATTTTAGTCTCTTTCATTACTTATTTTATATTACTGCCTTTTATTTTATTTTTAATATTCCCCATGTCCTTGCACCAATATGGTTAGAAAACTGGTGTGGAAATGGAAGTCTTATTTCTTCTTAGAAATGGGGAGAAAAAACTCTCAGGACATCTGCAGCATTCCCATCAAACACCAGCTAAGGTGAATGGAAATTATGGGACCCACCACTGGAGGATCAGTTGCTGTTTATAACATCAGTCTGTATCAATAGGTGAATGGATAAATGAATTTTGGTCTGTCTACACAGTGGAATTCTACTGAACAGTGAAAATAAATGAACTACTGATAGATGCAGCAACATAAAGAGTCTTAATAATTATGCTATATTAGGGAAACCAGATAATCTCCCCTGTCCCTCCAATGTAGAATATATAATGTAGATTTCAGCTATAGAAAATGTTTGAAAAATGCAAACTAATCTATAGTGATAAAAAACAGATCAGTGTTTACTTGGGATTGAAAGGGGGAGTACAGAGAGGTGTGACTAAGAGACATTAAAAGGGAATAGGAGAAAATTTTA
Source organism: Taxidea taxus jeffersonii (assembly GCA_003697995.1). Classification (NCBI taxonomy): domain Eukaryota; kingdom Metazoa; phylum Chordata; class Mammalia; order Carnivora; family Mustelidae; genus Taxidea; species Taxidea taxus. The sequence continues at coordinate 174,654 of ML106303.1, read as the reverse complement.
GGGGTGATGGTCATGTTCGTTTTCTTGATTGTGATTATGATTACATGGTTATATACATGAATCAACATTTATCAAATCCTACACTTTAAATATGTGCAGTTTATTATATATAAATTATACCTAAATTGAATTCACTGTTAAGAAAGAAAAGCATAAGATAAATGCCACTTAAAACCATTTTTTTTAAAATAAAAAAGGGGTAAGAATACTAACATTACTACCAACAGTATGATTTCTAAACTTTAGTAATATGTAGTACACTTTGGGGCAATTCATCTTTCTTAACATATATCTCCCCAAGAATATATAGTTAGATATATAGTTAGGTGACTGCATCCCTATGCAAGTATGCCACCAACTCATTCTTTAAAGCAAATTATTTGTTTGCTTTTATTTCTCTTTTTAAGAAATTGATTTCTAAATCCAATTTTGTTTTAATGTTCTATGAACTATTTACATATTTTTTTATTTATTTGTATTATGTTCAGTTAGGCAGCATATAGTACATTGTAAGTTTTTGATGTAGTGTTCAATGATTCATTAGTTGCATATAATACCAAAAGCTCATCACAGCACATGCCCTCCTTATTTAATATTTACATATTTACATTTTTCTAAAGATGCATTTACAAAACAAAGTACATTAACAGAAGCCCATCTTCTATTTCTACAGTCACCCATATCTCCTTTCCCATATATAATGACTTTTAAAAGTTATAATTTAATCCTTCCAATGTTTAATATAAACAAATGTGTACATTTATTCATATTTCTCTGTTTGTTAGTTGAACAAAAGCATGCTATACAATATATCATGGAGATAATTCCCTGGCTGCATATACAACAAGTCCTTATTCCTCTTTATAGTTGTATAACAATCTTTACAGCATTAATTTTAAATGGCTATTTGGGAACATGTATTTATTCTCCCATTATAACATAAGACCTTCATGTATTTCATTGCTCGTTATATGTCTGAAGTAGCTAGGTTGCATATAGTAAACTCAATGAATATTTATTTAATTAAGGTATAAGCCACTGTATCAGATTTGAATCAAATTTAATTGATTATTGTTGGGAAAAATTATAAAAACCGCTATTGTTAAGGAATAATAGTAGAAAAAAGTCACTACAAGATATAAAAGGATTTTTTTGTCCTTCTAATATAATTTATTATATATGAGAATGAATATGAATAAAATAGACATCCCAAACTTTTTCAAATTAGTTTGAGGACGAACTATGTTTTATTGTTTATTTCTTAGAACTGGATTTATACTCATAATTTCTAGTATTAAGCTAGTACTAAAGTGATTCTGTATTCCCTGAAAGGACATCATCTGAGCTCAAGGAAAGACAATTTAAAATCAAGTAGGATATGGATTTCACTTGAAAATTTACTTTGGATGAGGGAAAAAGAAAGAATAAGAAGAAAGAATATTTCCTGTGGATGATTTGAAATCCCAACATTGAGGTTGTATAGCACACGTGAAAAATAGCCCAAAGAAATACCAAAGCTCATCTAAGGGAAAGATTTTAAGATCAGGGAATTTCTGAAGGACCTACTTAGGTGACCTATGCAAGATCATGCAGAGAGCATTTGGGAAATCCCAGCAAGCAAGTAGATGCCCAGGCCCACACCTTGAATGTCCACATGGTACTTGTGGAGAAGGCAGGAGCACACTGGAAGTATTGCCTCAGGCTCTGCTACAATGGTAAGTCATTCATTCAGTGGAGAACCCATAGAAACACTCCTTTGGATGGGAAATACATCTAGTTCTCAACCCCAAATTGCCCCCCTGACCGAAGTTGCAGAGTGAGGACTCTAGTGAAGCTTCTATATTACCTCTAGTGCTAACAAATACTACCTTGCACTTGGAATTACTTGTCTAAAGTAAGTATTCCTTCCTGATGGGGAATCTCTCTGTGATATGCATTTCTGCATCCCCCATATCTGTTCATAGTAGGAGGTAGTGCAAACATTTATTGGATTGAAATTTAAAACAATAATACAATGCATTTTCTAATTTATATCCTCTCACTCAATGTGCAGTACAACCCAAATGTAGGTAATATTCCTTTAGGTACTGATGATAAAGATAAATCTCAGAATCTTATCTAATTCTGAACCTCATAGTGGCAAAGGTGAGATGGAACCTAGGGCCTCCTGAATACAAAGTCCTGATTGTGTATACAAACATCACAATGACCTGCCTTTAAGCTGGCACAGAATCATGTGTTTTGCTTCTTTCCCAATTCCTATGTTGATGTCAGACATATGACAAACACTGAAAATACTGTGAATTACGATTGCATTAATTCCCTAGGTTTGTTCATTCATTCTTCCTTCCAACTTCTCTCTCTTCCTTCTTCCCTCCTTTCCCCCCTCTTCCTTCCTTCCTTCCTTCCCTTCTTCCTTAACACAGATCATACAACAAAGACTCTTTCCCTGACCAAACTTTAGTGAGGATTCCATAAGCCCAAGTTTTAGCAAAGAATCCTGCTAAGCCAGGAAATTGAAAATCCCCTCCCCTACACTTGATATCTGATCATGTTTATCACCCCCATCTTTGATATCTAAGTCCTTGGCTTACCTTTAGCAAGAATTCTATCAAGCCAATTTACTAAGAATCCCTCTCCTCTTGATATTTAATAAAGTTCCTCTTAGTAATCTTACATCCACTAACCCTGCACTCTGCTCATTGATTATAAACCCCCAGTTATCTTTGCTGTATTCTGACTGGCATTCAATCTCTCTCTCTTATTACAATAATCTTGAATAAAATCTGTCTTGCTATGTTTAACAAGCATCATAACATTTTCTCTTTAATGGTGATAGAAAATGAAACTGAATATGTGTAGGTTTTCCACTAAAAGCTTTTAAGAACTTCTGCTTATTTCTCTGAACATTTGTGTTTGAGAGTTTGACACAGAGGTGGCAGCTCAACGTCATCATAAATACCAATGCTAATCCAGCAGTCGTGTCTTTGTGGAAAACTATGCTGAGGTGTATTATGAGGCCAAATCAGGCCTTAACAGAAACCTGATGAGCTTAATTATCTATGTACTGGGAAGTGCTTTTCTTACTCTAAAGGAAACATTTCCATTCAGACTCTAGTAAGTAAAATTCCAGTTCTTGATTTTATGTTAGTAAAATTTAAATTGGTTAAATTGCTTTATTAGGTCAACTTCTCCTTCATATGAAATATTTTCATTATCTCTTTGTCTTAATGGATTAAAAAAAAAAGCACAAGTTCCAAATTTAGTTTCCCTTGGTCTGAATCTTGACTTCATTTTTTATTAGCTGTGTGAGGACTGTTTGTTATTAAACACTTGTGTGTCTCAATTTCTATCTCTCTAAAAAAAGGGCTGATAACAATTCCATCATAACACAATGTCCAGATAGCATAGAAGGATAGTGGTGAGAATGATTAATTCTGCATGGAGACACGTTTCAGAAAATGTGTATTGAGTTTCTTTGGATCCAAAGAAGAAAACAAAAGAAAATCTAGTAAATTAAATTGCAAGTCTTTTAAAATAGGTATTGATATCTGTTAGTAGTTCATCTGCTTCTAGAAGCTTATAGTTCTATTTTACAACATATTGTTATATCCATTTTAATATTTAATCCTTACGATGAATTCATGAAGATGGTAAGAAAGATATTGTTTTTCTATTGTTTGCTAGTTTGGTGATTTATCACAGATTAACTTTTGTATTTTACCAAATGGAGGCATTTGCGGGGATGGAAAAAGTCAGAGGACTGGAGGGAGAGAGCATTTCAGAGTTTAGGTTTAAGGTAGGACAGAGACAAAGCACACAGAAAACAGAAAAAAAGAATTATGATTCAGACAAATTCCAAACCATGATGATGGGGACATGGCACAAATGATGGGGAGAGTAGATGGGGTCAAGGGAATAAGGAGATAATACCACTTCTGTGAAAAAATATTTTGTTTTAAATAAAACTAGAAAAATGTTTTATTTTGGAGTAATTGAAATGCCACGTTTATTGGTCAACTTACTTTATTGCTATGTTAATGCAGCTCTGCCTTCATCCATGCATATTACTATATACATGCAGAACACTGGGGGCTTTGTATCAAACTGGTTTCTAGGAGCAAAAACAATTTTTTTTTTTTACTTTCTTTAGTTTTCAACACTGTAAAAGGAATTAAACTAAGGCAAATGTTTTTGTATTTGTAAAGATGAACATCATTAAGTCTCATTAGTTTTATGTAATAATTTTATTTAAATAATTATAATGGAGCCAAACAATCCAACTTAATTATACAGTGGCAGTGTATAGATTTGCACTCTGAGGAATGTAAAATATAGATGTGTATTCGTTTGCTAAGGCTGCTGTAACAAATAGCACAGGTTGAGTGGCTTAAACAACAGATACTTACTTTCTCACAGTTGTAGAGGCTAGAGGTCCAAGATTAAGGTGTTACAGGGCTGGTTTCTTCAAAGGGCTCTCTTGGCTTGTAGATGGTTGTCTTCCAGTGTCTTCACCAGGTCCTTGTGTATGCTCTGAGTCCTTATCTCTTCTTCTTATAAGTAGACAGTCTTATTGAATTAGAGCTCACCCATATGACCTCATTTACCTTAATTACCTCTTTAAAGGCCCGATCTCCAAATATGGTCACATTCTGAGGTACTGAGGGCTAGAATTTCCATATATGAATTTGGGGAGGGGGTATAATTCAGCCCACAATAGAGAGAGAGAGAGAGAGAAATTTATTCCCCCAAATGTATATTGAAAAATTATTTTATATTCACTTTAGAATTTCTAAATACCATATTGATATCAAGAGTTTTCTTATTCTATTTGCCCTCCCCTTGAAGTATGTGGGCAACAGGGTCTGTTTAATTATTCCCAAAAGCCAGTCACAAGGACAGTCCTGTTTGTCTGGAGAGAGTTAGTGTAAGCACTGTAACTTTTCTGAAGGTACATTTTGTGGGAATAAACTAAGAACAAGCATTTCACTATTATTAACACTTATAATAATATTTTAAGTAAAATAAAAAAGGAGAGGCAGATATCATGCTGGTTTGCTTTTCCACTACTGAGAGAAAAATTAGTCATTCCATGAACCACAGACCAGATTTTTTGCTAAAAGTAATAATGAATTTGCTATAAAATTTGAAAAATTATTTTCATAATTTTATCATGTTAATTATCATAGAAATGTGTATATTAAATTAAAAAATCATAAAGAGGTAGTGTGAAACAGTGCAGCATTGAAATAGGACTGGCAGTTTTAATATTGTTTTAATCCAATCTCTATTATTAACATGGGGAATCAATTTCATGCTAATACTATAAGGTCCTATGATTATGTATGACCCAAGATAACTTAGTTCTATTATAATAGCAACTCTTATAGTTGCTATTATAGCAACTCTCATAACTTAGCAACTCTGGTCACTTCAGTTCTTCCACATTTTTATGAAGGACAGTCCAGAAAAAACAAAAACAAAATGAAAGACAATAGAGAAATTTCAAGCAACAATGTTGAAATAAAGGCTTACTTTTGGTCCATGTGGGCCTTTTTTTTTTTTTCTGTAGTGGTTTCTTCCTAGCTGCTCCTTCATTGTCCTCATGCAGACCTGATAGATGAGAAATAAAAGAATCCGGTGACTTCAGAGACTGACTTGGGACCTCTGCGGCTGCCATGTTGCCTCAGCATCTTCCTTCAGACTGATTGAGATCTGTTTTCTCTGCTGGTAAAAGAGACTACTTTTCAAATAGTAGGGCATAAAAAGTTAAAAAATAGTGCCTTCCTTTAAACAGATATTTATTGGAAATACTTTGGTTTTTTTGTTGCTGTTTGTTTGTTTTGTTTTGTTCTTTCTGTTTCTTCCTTAGGATTCAGTATTAACTCTTACAGATCTTCACAGTGGAATCTGCTGACATTTTACTTGACATTACTTAAGATACATAAGAACTTTTTAAAAAAGATTTTATTTATTTATTTGATAGAGAGAGACAGCGAGAGAGGGGACACAAGCAGGGGAGTGGGAAAAGGAGAAGCAGGCTCCCTGCTAAGCAGGGACCCCAAAGTCTAATGTGGAGCTGGATCCCAGGACTCTGGGATCACAACCGAAGCTGAAGGCAGGTGCCCAACAACTGAGTTACCCAGGCACCCCTAAGATACATAAGATCTTAAGAGCTGAAGTGAACGAGTGTAAATCACTCAGTTTACCTGGACAAGAGGTCCTGGGGCCCTATCTGTGAGAGAAAGATGACAAATGAAAAGGAAAAGAAAGTGAAAGAGTGGTAGATTCTGAAGGTAAACTTGATGCTCTTCAAAAATTGTTGTGTGGGCTTGGCCATAGAGTTGTTACAGATTTGTGTTATCCAAAGAACATACTGATAGGAAAATTTTTAACACAACAAAATTTTGTGTATCAAATCCTATTTAATACTGGCTTATTTACATAAAGGAATAAAAATGTTAAAATATATTATGTGTATTTTCTAGATTTGGAGCAAGGACTTTAAAACCTAGGAGAAATGGAAAGATAAGCACCTTGACTTTTTGGAAAGATTAACATGCGCCCCCCCCCCCCCCCCGCCCCTGCCTTGAAGTTTCTGTCTCAGTAGACTTTAGGTGGGGTTGTGTAATAAGTTTTTTTTTTTTTTTTTAAGATTTTATTTATTTATTTGACAGAGATCACAAGTAGGCAGAGAGGCAGGCAGAGAGAGAGGGGGAAGCAGACTCCCTGCTGAGCAGAGAGCCCGATGTGGGGCTAGATCTCAGGACCCTGGGATCATGACCTGAGCCGAAGGCAGAGGCTTTAACCCACTGGGCCACCCAGACGCCCCTGTAATAAGTCTTAAAAGCAAACGTTCTGGGGCGCCTGGGTGGCTCAGTTGGTTAAGCATCTGCCCTCGGCTCAGGTCATGATCTTAGGATCCTGGGATCAAGCCCCACATCGGTCTCCCTGCTCAGTGGGGAGTCTTCTTCTCCCTCTCCCTCTGCTGCTCCCCCTGCTTGTGCTCGCTCTCTCTTTCTCTCTCTCTACCAAATAAGTAAATAAAAATCTCTTTAAAAAAGACAAATATACAAATAAACAACAGACCAAAACCAAACAAAACCTCAGCAGGCACTTCATACTACCAGCAACTTTTATTATGATTTTTTAAAGATTTTATTTGTTTGAAAGAGAGAGAGAGAGAGCATGAGCAGGCAGAGGGGGAGAGGGAGAAGCAGACTCCCCTGCTAAGCAGGAAGCCTGACATGGGGTTCAATCCCAGGATCCTGGAATCATGACCCAAGAGGAAGGCAGTCACTTAATCAACTGAGCCACCCGGGCACCCCTGCCAGCAACTTTTAAGCAACACAGATTTATAAAGTACCTTGATACACTTTTAACTTATCAGAATTCAATAAAGATGTCATGTGGATAATTTAGGATAGTTATTTTTCAAGCCCGTTTTACAGATGAGGACACTGAGGCTCAGAGGCATTATATAGCTTTTTGTCCAAAGTGGAAGAAAGGAGGATCTGAGCTTAAGCCTTCTATTTTTAAGTTTGATATCCATTCTTCAATATCATGCTACAGAGAGTTTTTTAAGAGTATGTTCTTTTGAGATGTAAAGAATCCCTTTCTCATGTATAAAAATCAGAGTACAGATTTTTTTTTTTCAATTGACATTTCCTTCTGTCTGCTTTATATAGAAATTCTACCTGGATGTTTAAATTTGGTGTCTCAAATTTAACACATCCCTAACAGAACTCACAGTGAATCCGCTCCCTGCCGGCTGCAAACTTCTTACCATAGCCTTCTACTTCTCAGGAAGTAGCCCTTCCTCTTCTCCAGTTACTCAGTCCCCAATCCTAGAGTCATTTGAATTCCTTTCCTTCTCTCATACCCACACACACAGCCTGTAGCACATCTGGTCCCTGAAAACATCTCTCCACCACCACAATTCTACTTTGTGTGTTGGAAGCCCATCAAAAAGCTGCTCTCCCAGAACCCATGCACACACAGCCCCTGATCTGAATTTGCAACACACCTTGTTCCTTCATTTCTTCCAGAGGTTATAAAACTCCGCATCCCTTCATCAGGGAAACTTGCTGTGAGCTCCATCTCCTGCCCCACCTCCACCTTCCCTAGTTTACTCCGTAGCTCTTATTTCTTCCTGAGAAAGTATTTATGTTTTGATTTTCTGCCTCCAGCCACCAGAATGGAGGCCCCAGCTTAGAGTAATGACCCAGTTTCTTTGTCACCACTTCTTATGTGTTCTGAGCCCTTGGGTCAGCATTTGTTAAATAGATGTATTCATAAGAGAAACCAGGCCCTACAAATGTTAAAAGCAACCTTTTTGAATTTGCATTCAATATTTATGAGTTTTGCCTCTTACTCCAAACCCCTTCCTTTGTGCAGTGCTGGAATCTGTGGCTTGCAAAGAAACAGACCCAGAGGTTAGGATTCCCTGGGATTCTTCAGGAAGTGATTTGCATTTTCTGATGTGTAATAGTGGATGAGAAGAGCCAGTCCCCTCATTGTTTCCTCAATGCCTGACTTTATTCCCCACCTCCTTCTAGGATGCATTTAAAAAATGTATTTATATGGGGTGCCTGTGTGGCTCAGTCATCTGCCTTTGGTTCAGGTCAGGATCCCAGGGTCCTGGGATTGATGGAGCCCAGCTTCGGATCCCCGGCTCAGCGGGAAGCCTGCTTCTCCCTCTCCCACTCCCCCTGCTTGTGTTCCCTCTCACTCTCTGTCAAATAAATAAATAAAATATTTTTAAAAAATGTATTTAACCATTTGCAATTTCACAATAGTTGGTCATCTTCACAGCCTAAGTCCCTAATTATTCACCATTGGAAAACTGGTAAAGGAATGTAAGCAAGTAGCTGAAAACAAAATTTGGACTCCTCAGTTTTCACTTTCATCCAATTTCTTAATTTAGAAAGGCCCAAAAGAAAAAAAAAAAAAAGCTGAAAGGCAACTGTACGCAGGACCTTCTCTCCTGAATTTTAAGCACAAAATACACTCAGAAATTGTGCCTGGCCTTTGGAACATGACTGTCATCTGCTTTCTCCTGACAACTCCCGAGTTGCAATGAAGGTGAAAAGGCTCAATCTGTCACGGGCATTCTAGAGGCAAAGTGGGAGGCAATGCAATTCCACCCGGCAACAGGAGACTGCCCCTCTGTTGGACTGCGATTGGAAATAACTTCCAAGAGATGAAAATGTTACCCAATAGCATGCTATGTTACATAAGTCTTACAGCTCAACAGAAGGGGTTCAGGTCTGTGAGCTTAAAGGTCGCTGAAGGCAAAAAACCCCCCTCTCCTGTGGTAGATGCCCCACCCTGTTGCATCCCACAGCCCTGAAATTTCCACTAGTGGCAACAAACACGTAAGGCTCTCTTACAAAATCTCAAGCTTGAATCAGAATATGTGTGATAGAAATTGAGGACTTTTCGGAATGCTAGAAATCTAGTTAAACTAATGTCCTCGATCAATAGATAACAAGACTTAGAGCAGGAGCCTGGTAAACAGCAATGTCATCAGGGAAACCAAAGGACATGAAGATCAGGGCATTAAATACCACTTCACAGAACTGGGTGTGCACACAGGCAAGGCATGGTCCTTTTCCAGTCCCTCATGTTTCAGACTTCCTGAAGAGCTTATGCATTGCCCTTTGCATTATCACAAAGGAAGAGCCTGGCTTGGTGGGTAGTTTAGTTGGACGTGGAGTCAGAGGTTTGGAAATAAATGCATTATTGAGAATGGGAAGTCAGATCCCCTGGCCAGATAAAGAGCAGCATAAGGGTGTTTGATTCTCTGTGAAAGTGAGGATGGGGAATAAGAGCTCTGGAATCCACTGCAGAAAGACTAGGAAATGAAATGTCAGCTTTCATTTACCAGTTGTGCAAAAATCCATTTTCCTGGCCATACAGGTTAGGGATGACAAGGACTATCATACTCCCAGCCAGAAGCAGTAGCCATTGAGATCCTCCCTCAAATGATTCTGGTCCCAGCCTCCCTGGCTCATCTCCCACCTCTACATCCCAGGCCCACACAATTTTCTGTTTGTGAGATCTCGTGGGGAACATCACCCAGATGCACACAAATACTCTATTCTCGACACTGGCCATTTGCTCCCACTCACTAGATAGGTGTTCTTCCTATCTAGTCCTTCCTATCTAGTCCTATCTAGTCCTTCCTGTGGTGATGTTCTGGAAGTATCAGGCTCTCCAGGGATTCTCCCCTAAAAGTCACAGCAAGCTTCCTCCTGCCCTGGCCTCAGCTCTGCTGGCAATGCTCACGCAGCAAACAAATACGTCTTGTTTGAAGCTGTTGCATCGGCCCAGACCACTATTACTGTCAGTGCGAGCAGCGTGGTACTTTCCATAGCCTGGAGGTTACACTGGAATCCTGTCTTCCACGAACACGTGGAAAATTCCTTGCCTCTTAAATTTGTATTAAATTAGGTGAATCCTAGAGATTCTCCCTCTCCTGTAGCCAAATTCAGATAGTCCTTTCCTGAGGCCTTCTGGTTTTCAGTCTGCCAGTTAGCTGTGGCCATAATTTGTATGTACAGTTGCTCAGAAATGATCCTGAAGGGGCTGTGGTGGAAATGAAGCTGAATGAGTTCTTCTTGTGGTTCTAACAACCTTCCTGCAAAGCCCCCCATTTCTGACATACTTCCTTTGGATTTTATTTTTATGTCTGATTTTTTTTTCTCTCTTTGGATTCTATAGCATCATGTAAAAAGAACACTGGCAGGACCCTTTTAAGACCCCTACATATTTCCAAACCATCCCTGAATCCCAGGGTAAGCAGAGGTCACCTTTGCGCTAGGTAGATTCCTGTTGCCTATAAATCGGGATAGTGGGTCAGATGACCTCTATTGCTCTCTCAGAACTAAAGTGCAGGCCTCGAGTTAAGTATTTGGCAAAATTATCATGCTGATATCAGGAGTCATCAAATTCTTATCTCTGAGAAACTAAACTGGGGCTCTGAGATTTTGAAATTACTCAGTTACCTAGATCTAAAAAGTCTGGTCTTAAAAAGACGCAGAGATATTTCCAAAGTAGCAAATGATACTTGTGGAGTGGCAGGGTACTTTGGAGGCAAGTAGTATCCGGGACACGCAATGGGAATTTCTTTCAAATCAAGGAAAGTATTAGGCACACCAATGCTTATAGGATTGTAAGTGATGGGATTAAGAGATCAATAAAACATGGTTCTTGCCCTCAAGGCCTCCACAAAAGGAAAGTAGACACATGTACAAGATTTAAAGTACAGGGAGAATGTATTCTATGTTGTAATAATGATATAAAGGAAGGCAGAATTGTAGGGAATGGACAGGGTGATTATAACACAAAACTACTGGCATTTCAGAAATAGCTTTAAGCTAAAACTTTAAAGTTTGATATCAATAGACATTTATACGAGGAAAAATAAGGGTAAAAGTACATGGCTCGTCAAAAATTATCAAGTAACCCGTTGTGCTCGGGGGGGGGGGTAAGTGTTTGGGAGAGAGGGTTAAAATATATGTTTTGACTAGATTTTGGAAGGCTATGAATGATCTGCTAAGACATTTGAATATTATTCTGTATATACTGAGTACAATGAAAGTTGTTTGTTATTGTTTCCCTATGCCTTTGGGTTTGGTCTTTAACCAAAAAATGAAGAAAACAGATGTAGAGTTTCACCTACCAGGTGTTTTGACATTTACTTTTTATTTCTTCCCAATAAAATATAATCTCAGTAAATGGCTGAAAAATTATCTTTCTCTTTAAATATGTATCTCTAATTCTAGACAGGTGGACACAAAAGTTGAAACTGAATGTTGAATTTCATGTCATATATTTTTCCCAGGATAGCCTATAAATTTGAAGTAGTGCAAGGACAGTATTTCTTGATGAGTGGTTGCTATGAAATCATAGAATTCCCCTCCTTCCATCTTCTGCCTGCCAAGTGGACATCTCAGTTCTTGGTTTTCTTTCTGTATGAAGTATGTTGTTTCTTGGGACTGTTAATCAAACGGGCCTGGTTTAACCTCTCTAAGAGTTCCAAAGAAAGTCACTTCTGTCTCTCATAGTTTCTTGCCAGATCAAGTGTGATAACACTGTAAACATACAGAACTTCTAGATATAAAACTATAATTATCATCATGATTAAAAACACCAACAATATTAAGAAGAATTAATTTCAGTAACTGTCCTGCCTCATCCCTCTTTCCCCAGACTCCAGAATTTCAGGCTATTTCTTCACTGCCCTCTACCACCTGGAACCCCTGACACCTTAGCTCCCAGGGCTGGAACTTCCCCCCGCCTTATGAATATAGACTTTGTCCATTTCTTATTATGACCAGGCTCTGTTTTTGGTGTGGGAAAAGTAGGTATTTATGACTTGATCAGGTAAGCCAATGCACTCAGTTATTCGGCTTGTTTGTTCTACCATGCTAGGGTCCCAAAGGATTAAGTGAAAACCAACCTATTTCCAGAAGGCTTCCAGGAGATAACTCTACTTTCTGGCAGTGATGATAGCTGGTGCCACAGCTCCTTTTGGCTGGGAGGGACCCATGTAGACCTTTACCTCCTCACCCTCCATCTGCAGTTTTGGGAGTAGGGTTCCCAGGGTATGATAAAAAAATAACCGATAACTTCCCAGCTTCTGATCTTCCACTCTTTTGCCAACATAAAAAGATTATACTTATCCCACACACCTGAAGATGGGTGAGGTCATATGATTTATTTGGGCCAATTAAATGTATACAAAAATGATGTCGTCATTTAACATGGAATTTTGAAGAGGAAGGAATGCTCTGCAGAATTCTTTTTTCCCTCTGCCCTGGTTGGTATTCAGTGATATTTCAGATGGAGCTACTGCTCTTCCTGGCTCCTAGGATACAGAGTGGAGCTCAGGGCCTTTCTGCTGTGGTTAAAGCCACTGAGATTTGGGAATTGTATGTTAGCACGATTACCCCCCAGTTTTCAAAACTGCTCACCTAAAAAGGAACGTGATTTCCCCAAGGTCAAACTAGTTTGAAACAAAGTACTCTAGAATCCTATAATCAGTTTTTGTGATTTTCTCACTCTGCTCTTCTTCCAGACTTAAGTTCTAACCTTTCCTTGAAAACTCGACTCATCTAGCTTGTCCTTTTGGAACCATCCTACGTTCAGCCTTTCTCAAGGCCGATGCCATTTTAGAAGGGCCTTCCTCTAATGCTACTAAATTTGCTCCCCCTTCAAGACTAAATTTAACATACCATAGAAATGTTTGAAGAGTGTCTCATTCCAACATGAGTGGAGGACCCAAATACTATTTTTAAACTGTGAATTTAGGACAATTTACTTGAAAGATGAAAGGAAAACTGGCAGTGCTGAAGTCATATGTTAAAAGTACAACTGGCGAGAAAGCTCAGGTAGTCCTCTGCCAAGCCCATTTATTTTCAGATCAGATAGCTTGCTATTCCAATTATGCATATTTCATTGAAATTTATTCCAGAAAATAGAAAGATATGCATAATTCTCTTCAAATACTAAGGAATCTAGAAAAGAATGAATCAATCATTTCCTCATAGTGGGGAAAGAAATTTATGTTGCATTTATTGAAATTTATTTCTGGTTATGTTTGTTGAGAAGATGCTGTTTCTTGGCATTTTAAAGCAAAATTTCCTTATTATTAATCCTTAATGTCACACTGTCATCAGCATCCCAGCTTTGCAAAACTTATTATTATTATTATATGTTGTTGTCTTTTAAGGGGGTTTTAGCAGTCCCCTTATTACATGTAAGCATGTTATAAAGTCATAAACTTATAAAGCTTTTATCTTCCTTACTCCCCATCCTCAGTGACTTCAGATAATAGCCCCTGATTATGTAGCTAGAATGCTGACTGACTAAGAGGCAGCTTGGCATCACTGAAAGTGGTATAGACTATGCCAATAGACTGATCATGGTTTGAAAATTATTGGCTCTGTGACTTTGAGTAACTTGTTCTGAGAGGGTTTTTTTTGTTTTGTTTTTTACTTTTTTATTCTTTTTTAAGCTGTAAAATGGTACAATGAATATCTACCTTGCAGGCTTTCATGAGAAAATGCATGTAAAATGCTTGACAAAATTATAGATGACCAATGCTTGGAAGCAATTAAAATTTCAGCTCCAGATTTGAATCTTCTCTTTGCTCTACTGCAATCATTAGGCCTGGCTGGTAGAATACTGGTTGCCTTGCAGAACATTCACACTTGTCAGCTACTCTCTCATTTCTCTCATATAGCAAGGCTGACACCAAGGTCAAGAAGAGATAACACCTGGCTGAAGTCATGTTTCCCTAACACAGTGATGCTTCTATATACACCTGCACATGTGAATCACCTGAGATTAGCAATACCCAAACAAGTCTCTCAGTTTTATCTTCTTTTTCTAATTTTGTCCTCTTCATATTTCAAACACATAGATGACATTTTTACCATCCTTGCATTACATTATATTTCTCTTGACTCAATATTAGCATACCTACTCACACACTGTATCTTATCATTTCTTCTGCTTGGCCCTTCTCAGATACCCACATAGAATCTCCAGAGTCAAATTTATTTTTCCTGGTCTCATCAGCAACCTTAAGCTCTTACCTGATGTTTACCTACTGAAGTCAAGTTAATTTTACATGCATTCTTTTTGTTTTTAACTAACTCTTCCCAGAAGCCCTTGTACACTGTATCTCACCATAGAGCCATGTCTAGTTCATCCTGTATTTGTTTGCTTACAGCTATCAATAGCAGTGCTGATACCGAGAAATATGAAATGTGGGCTAAAAGTCACAGGCACTCAACTGTTGATTATAAGCACACGAGTATGTAAGCATAAGAAATGGACCCAGTGAATTAAATCATGACTTCATTTCCTTTTACCTTATATATTTAGAGACCAATGCTACAACCATTCCCACTCTTCATATATTTACATCATTCAACATAACTTAGGTCCTATTTCCATCTGAAAACTGACCTAAATGGCATGTAGGTTCTGCAAACTGAGCACGTTGGCCCACTTTCCCATCCAGGCTGAGAAGCCCAGGGAATATTCATGGAAAGGCTGAGTTATATCTCACTCAGCAGGCTTAGGATTGCAGATCATTTGAATAAGCAATTTTTCCAAGGTTGAGATCCTGACCCTAGAGGGCTCATCAATATCCATAATGTCAAAAAAGATACTACAATGGTGGAATGCCTAGCATATATACATTGGATCTAGTTTCTATTGAGACCTCAGTGAAAATTCTCTGGCTTTGTGTTAAACTTTCATTCATTGAGTGCTTCTCTTTTAGTCAAATCCAACACCAAATTTATGTGATTTAAAGCCATTAGATTCATTTCCATGGGAGCAGAGATTATGTTTAACATGATATCAAACATTTGCAGGTAAATTTAAAATTGAAGGAGTCTAATTCTTTGATGCTTGAGAAGCATCCAGAAGACTTATACATTCACTATTTCTCTCCCATCCCCCAGAGTCCTGGGAGGCTCCACATGGACTGTGGAGCTCCAGAAACTATGAGGATCCTAGTGACCGTGTGTGTGTGTGTGTGTGTGTGTGCATACATGCCTGGGTGGCAATTAATAAATATTTGTTAAATACATGGGTTTGATTTACTGGTTTATAGAAGTGAAGAGATAGGTTATAGCCATCCCATTTAACAGGTATCCCTTATTCATCATGATCTAATGTGCATGTGTCATAGTGGTTTATTAGGAACTAAAGTCTTGAATGAGAAGACTTTGATTTCTAAGCTTGGCTTTGGAATTTCCTAATTGCAAGACTTTCAACAAAGCATTTACCTTCTCTGAGTTTCAGTTTTCTTATCTGTAAAATAGGGTAATAATATTCTGCCTTTCCAGTCTTTTTGAGAAATTCATTGCAGAATATGTTAAAGGGCATTTTCAAGTCATTGTTGGGATTAAGGAAAATTCTTCTGTAAAATTAGCAATTATCTTCACAATTTCCTTTTGCAGATAAATGGATCCCATGGGCCATGACATTTGCTCATGCATAATATATTCTATTTGATTCAGTTCAATTCACATCCATTTGCTGAGCAATAACTAAATGTTTGGTCCTGGGCTATTTGTGATGTATGGTTCCTACCTGAACCAGAGGGGAAGCTAAGATATATAGAATTAGCTAGAATATAGTGTACAAAGCTAACATCTTGGAGCAATGCAATAAATAATTGTAGGCACACTGAAGAGTGAGCCATTATTTCCATCTGGATTATCCAAAGAACAGAACAGATGAAACCAAAGTCAGTGTTAAGTCACTGGAGGAATTTTTAAGACTTGGATATAAAAGACACATTCTAAGTGAAGCCTTCAAACCAAATGTGTTCTAGTAAAGGCAAAATCAGATTAAGCTAAGGTCCAGGACAGATCTGGGGAGAAGTGAGAGATATTCAGGGAAAGGTGGATTACAGATAGATCACTGAAGGGCCTGCCTGCAAAGACTAGAACTGTGGAAATCATTCGGCAGGAAATAATATTTAAGAGTTTAAGCAGGGAGCTGACAGAGTCTAAGCAGTGCTAAGAAAAAAAAAATAGCAGTAGTCTATAGGAAAGACAGATGAATCACTAGGATGCAGACAATGGGGGAGTTTTTTCTCTTCCCATTGTTATAGTCAATAGTTAAAACAATGGCAATTATACAGTGTGAGAAAAAGCAGCAGGTGGAGAGCTGGGCTTTGTGTCCCTAAAAATATATTCCAAGATGCCCTTTACAGATGAATGGATAAAGAAGATATGGTCCATGTATACAATGGAGTATTATGCCTCCATCAGAAAGGATGAATACCCAACTTTTGTATCAACATGGACAGGACTGGAAGAGATTATGCTGAGTGAAATAAGTCAAGCAGAGAGAGTCAATTATCATATGGTTTCACTTACTTGTGGAGCATAAGGAATAACACGGAGGGCATTGGGAGATAGAGAGGAGAAGTGAGTTGGGGGAAATCGGAGGGGGAGATAAACCATGAGAAACTGTGGATACCGAGAAGCAAACTGAAGGTTTTGGAGGGGAGGGATGGGGAGTTGGGTGAGCCCAGTGGTGCATATTAAGGAGGGCACGTATTGCATGGAGCACTGGGTGTGGTGCATAAACAATGAATTATGGATCACTGAAAAAAAATAAAGTTAAATTAAATTTAAAAAAATATACATATATATTTTTTCCTTGTCATATTATTATATCATGATGCCTATCTTGTCCTTTGACATAAGATTTTGGTCTGTTTTATTTGTGTTTGTGTCCTGCCCACCAGTCTCTACCATTGTCCCTCTTCCTTTCTAAATTCAACTCATTCCTTTGGTGTCAGATGGAGACCTGCCATTTCTGCAAAGCTACTATTTGCTCTTCCAGCTCTTGTTATTCTTCTGCTTCTTTGAATCCATTCTCAATTTATAATCTAAGGCACATAAATAAATATATGTTTTTTCTTTATATGTTGCATAGTTAACTTATTTATTGTGTATCCATCTTGAATCTCTGATTTATATCTCAAACCTTTGTATGTGTTGTTCTGTAATTTACACTTACTGTTTTGAGCATGCCATAGATACTTGGAGAATTTGTGCAGAGAAATTACTTGATGGAGTTCTGGTGATCCCATTAATGTAATATCACCTATTCTCCTTCTCGGTCACTTGGAAATCAGTCAATCTGCACCAATAGAAATTTCAATTTGAATAGAGACAAAGATACGTTCAACTTCCAAGTTTTTTATTTTGTAGGAGAAACAAAAGAGGGACCAGAAAATAAGGACATATCAAGGAAAATACTTCAACCTCTGCTCATACTTGAAATCAGATCTTCAGATACTAGAGAAAACTGGATCTATGGATGTGTGTTGATAACTGCTTACATTCCTTCTTTTTGGGTGTGTAAGCATACAGATATTTCTTCTCAAGGGCAGAGAAGAGAAAAAAATTGTTCCTTTACAAATTTCACCTCATATGAGAGGCAAATTTTTTAGTTACTACATTTATGTTTATAATTTATAAGATCAAAATAGAAATTCATCTGAGTTTATAACTGCTCCTGTCTCCTTCATGGCTTGGAGAATTAAGCTGATTTTAAAGGACATCGTACATCTTACAAACAAAGGAAAAGGAAAAAATGGAAAACTTCCAGATGAAGTCATATAGGTCTAAGTTGTCCATAACTGGTATAAAAACACACACTATAAAAAATATTGATGAGGAAATAGAAGCTTGAAGAGATTATTGACTGGTCTACAGTCACTCTTTAAAATATAAAAACAAAACTACCAAATATGTTAAATTCATGACATGATAGCTTCTTTCCACTTCATTTTGTACTTATTTTATATGGCATCATCATTCTAAGATTTAAGACATTTAAAAGAATTCTCAGGGGCACCTGGGTGGCTCAGTCAGTTACGTATCTAATGCCTTTGGGGTCCTGGGGTCATGCCCTGCATCAGATTCTCTCTCAAGGTCCTGGGATCAAGCCCCCTCATCAGGCTCCCTGCTCAGCAGGGAGTCTGCTTTGCCCCTCACCCTGCTGTCATGCTTTCTCTCTCTCAAATAAATAAATAAAATCTTGGGGCGCCTGGGTGGTTCAGTGGGTTAAAGCCTCTGCCTTTGGCTCAGGTCACGATTCCCGGGTCCTGGGATCGAGGCCCACATCAGGCTTTCTTCTCAGCAGGGAGCTTGCTTCCCTTCCTCTCTCTGCCTGCCTCTCTGCCTACTTGTGATTTCTGTCTGTCAAATAAACAAATAAAATCTTAAAAATAAATAAATAAAAATATAATTTAAAAAAATAAAAGAGTTCTGAGCCTGTAAGAGGGTCTAAGAGGAAATTTTATGGGGCATATATGGACTAAATAAGTAAAATATTCAATTTTGTCATGATTTTCTCTGTAAAAAGAAGAAAATATACAGTTTCTACATCACAAAATTTGGTATGATGACTGAATATAATCATTTCTTGCATTGATGGTGGTGGGGTAGATATATAAACAAACCAGTGAATTAATAGGACTTTAATAAGAAAGGTGGCAGAATATTTCCCAAGCTCCTTAAATTTATCTAAATTCTAAATGTATTTAAAATGTATTAGTTTTCTGCAGATAAAGAGCAAATTGAATATCTGAATTTAGTGATAATGTTCAAGCTCCAGATGTATTCAAAACACAAAATTTGACCGGGTCAACATAGGACTATTTAGATCAGTCTTTTACCCCAAAGTAGTGGATAGGTTTTCTTGAGAAGCTGACAATGAAAGTCAAAAGACCAAAGAGTAGAAATAATTGAGTTGGAATTAAAAAAAAAACAAAAACAAAAAATATTTGAGGGGCCCCTGGCTGGTTCAGTCAGTAGAGCATGCAACTCTTGATTTTAGGGTTATGAGTTCAATCCCCATCTTGGATGGATGTAGAGATTACTTAAAAATGAAATCTTTTTAAAAAAGGATTTGATACAGTATGATATAAAAGAATAACATGTAAGTCTGGAGGGTACATGGCCTTGATGAAATAGTGAACTGGGCAAAAATTGGCTGGGATACAGAACCTGGACTATGGCGGTAAATAGACTTCCTAATGGAATTAGCAAAAGTTCTGTTGCTAGGTTCATTTACAATTGAGTTGATCAAAGTAATAGAAAATATTTTCTGATAACAATCATCAAAGAGATGGAATAGACATTCTAGTAGGTTTTTTTTCTTTACCAAGTGGCTAAGAATCAAGGAATAATTTATTCAAGAGTATAGTTTATAGCCCATTAATATGAGACAGTGTGAGAGTAAGAGAAAAATAATGTTGAACTCTGTCTCATGAAGCAGGTAATGCCACTATATTACTTGCTTTAAACTTGAGAGGACCAGTAGCTCTAATTCAGTAACTAAAAGTAAGTAAATAAAAATATAAATAAGGGGCACCTGGGTGGCTCAGTGGTTTAAGGCCTCTGCCTTTGGCTCGGGTCATGATCCCAAGGTCCTGGGATCAAGCCCCACATCGGGCTCTCTGCTCAGCAGGGAGCCTGCTACCCCCCTCTCTCTGTCTCTGCCTGCCTCTCTGCCTACTTGTGATCTCTCTCTCTGTCAAATGAATAAATAAAATATTAAAAAAATATATATATATATAAATAAATGTCTTCCTCCAAGTTTGTCTCAATTAAATATATAGAACAAGATTAGGCTCACAACAATTTATAATCTGCTTCATAATAAGAACTTAATATAGATATTAAGCATGTTTTCGATGATAAATGTCACAAATAACATTGACCAGTTTCTATCTAATTTTATCACTTCACATTTAATCTTGTTGGTTACTTGGTAGCTGTAATGTTTTCCCCATTTTACAGGTGATGACACATACGCCCCTGTGTATGAGAGCATGGTCACAGGACATAAGGGCAAGGTCCAAACTGAGTCGTGTCTTTTCTGCCTTCTTAGTCTTCTACATGACTCTCTAGCATATTTATTTTGCTCATCTGAGGTTACAATCAGTATACCTGGATTCTTTTGAGTGTTCTTGAATATGTGTCCACATTTTGGCATTTTCCCTTTGACAGTTTCTGTGAAGGGTATTGAAGTATCAAAATGGTACAGTCTCAGCATAAACCATAAAAGTCATGTGCATAAGCTAGAAATCTCAAGGCTGTATTATACCATTAAGTAGGCAGCAGCAACATTTAAATGGGAAAAATGTATAAATTGAAATGTATATAAACTTTAATTGTTCTACATTATGTTTGCTTAGCAGAGTGTCAGACATCCCTTAATTAAATTAAGGGAATGCATTCTCCCATACAAAAGTGATTTTAGGCAATTGTTCAGAAACAGGCTGCCTTAAAATTTCTTTTTTGACGATTTTACTTAAGGTAAAGACTCAATCTATGCTAATTACCTAATTATCTCACTTAATCCTCTCAAAATAATCCCACATTTCTCATTAAAGTGTTTCATTAAATAAGTAATATAAATGTGGCTCAAAAATGTTAAACAACCTGACTAATGCACAGAGCTAATAAGAGTGTGAAGCTGGGATTAAATCTTGGTCTCTTCTATTTTTTTTTTTTAAAGCCTATATTCTAGTAATACCAAAACTGCTTCTGGAAGAGAACATTATTTTAGTTTTCAAAGAGAAAACTAAACTATTGGAATTGAGAACAGGCAAGTTCCTTTGTTCTTCTCCTTGGTAGAATCTCATCCAGAGCTCTGAATTAACAGGAGGAGATGAAGCCTGTCCAGGAAAGAACTCGGCAGGTGAAGTTACAAACAAGAGGTGTTCAGCTAAAAGAGGAGTTTTTCTTAAATTCATTCTAAATCTTTGGAAAGCTGCAATCTTAAAGGGAGATTCATTTTATCTTGTGAAGTAATTAAACAACAACAAAAAAAGAAGTTATGGACACTATTTCAACATATGAAAGGCTTTTTTTCTTCTAGAAAAGCTCCAGACACATATTCTATCCACAGCTTTGTTGCTTTGTTCCAGACAAGTATGGTAGGATGAGGTATTGTACTAACTTCTCACAGGATCAAATGTAAACCATCAGAGAAATTTTCTCTCTGACCAAAGGTTAGTTAAAAAATTATTTTCAGCAATAGATGGCTTTCATTGAGGAAGTTACCACCAAAATATATGCATTGTAGACTATCAACATTTCCATTTTTTTCTAGGTACACAGTCAAAGTGGACCCAGAGATGATTACATCCTTATATGACTTATTGTAATGCTTACTTCTATATTATCAGATATGTCCATTCTTAAAGAAGTCTATGCCACTCCAAACTTCAGTAAAGTTTCATCACTTAGAAATCCCCTTGAAGAGCAAAATTCTCAAAATGGAAAAAAACGACAAGGTAATAACTTCAAATACAGATCAGTTTAAATGACTTAAATAAGCAAAATATTAACTCTGGAGTAATAAACTGCTGATCTCAGATCTACTCAGCTAAATTTGGATTCTTCTCTTGACTTCCTAATTTCCTTTTCTTAAAAAAATTCCAGTATGATTAACATACAGTGTTAGTTTTGGGTGTATAATAAAATGATTCAGCATTATATACATTTCTCAGTGTTCATCAGGATAAATGTATTTATAACCCCCTTATCTATTTCACCCATCCCCTCACCCATCTTCCCTCTGGCAACCATGAATTTTGTTTTCTGTATTTAAGAGTCTGCTTCTTTGTCTCTTTTTTTCTCCTCTGTTTGTTTTGTGTCTTAAAGTCCACATAAGTGAAATCATATTGTATTTGTCTTTCTCTGAATAACTTACTTCACTTAGCATTATACCGTCTAGGTCCATCCATGTTGTTGCAGGTGACAAGGCTTCATTCTTTTTTAATTTATTCTATGTATAGACCACATGCTCATTGATTTCTTGAGCACCACCTATCCTTACCTTACGTGTTCTCTACCTATACTCAATGTCTGGTTCCCCTGGCCAACCTCTCAACCCCTTCTATTTTTCAGTCTACTTCTGTCAACTGTTAGAGTTCTCTTATAAGTGGGGAGACTTCAGACATGTGTATGAAATCTGATCCATCTAATGAACGAAAATATCCTCTTCTAATAGTTCTAAAATGTTAGTATACATAAAAATCTGGTGGATGGAGAGAGAATGTGCAAAGCAGATTCTGTGGATGCCTTCTCCTAAAATTGAATCAGTAGATACAGGACAGGAAACAGAAATTTGCATTTTATCAATCATTCCAGGTGAACCTGATGGCGATGCCACATACCAGTTGCCTTATCACTGAATTTGGTAATATAGTAATAACATCACTTCTGCTTATCTCAAGGTTTTTTGTGAGGCTTTAAATTAGATAATATTTGGGTTGGTGACTATGATGTTTATTACAATTATAATTATTAGAAATGCTACTTGCATGCTTTATCCCATATACATTGCTTATTCCCTTTTAATTAGTCTGGGTTTCCCAGCAGTTGCTGGATAATGTCAAGAATTGTAAAACGTTTAGAGGTGCAAATGATTGTGGAGATTCTGTACACCAAACCTTTTCATTCATTAATTATTCCATCTGCCCATTTGTTTACTCAGTTACTCTTCTCGGGGCAGATGCAGCATTTACAGAGAAAAAATGTGGAAAAGAGTTACCAACTTCCAGGTGAGGCCAAGAGAGGATTTCCTAAAGCAAACTTTTGATCTGGGTCCTGAGTGAAGAGTGAAATTTTGGCAAACAGTTAAATGTGTTATAAGCATAAGGAATGACTTGAACAAAAGGCGTTTACTAGAGAAATGTTATCCTGTCATGCTGTTCGGTGGGTTTGGAATATGTCCAGGAGGCAACAGAGAATCACTGGAGCTTGGAAGCTTCTTCCATTACGTACACACACACACACACACACACACACACACACACACTCACACACAATGTGATGATCATGTTCATGTGAAGAACTGAGTGGAATGTGGAGGTAAGGAGATGAATTAGGAGTTTATTATAGTATTCTAGGTAAAGAGTACAAGAACCTAAATTAGATCTGTAGGAGTAAAACAGAAGGAATGTGACTCAGGAAGCACCAAATTAAAATGAACATATTTATCACTGATAGTCCCTAACAGGGGATAGAATCAGAACTTCCTAGTATCTGCTATTATTTCATGGTAAGAACTGAGCCAAAGTCTGAGAAGATTTAATAAGTTGGGGAAATTAGTGAAAGCCAAGAAAAATAGGTGGCAGTTAAGCTCTTGAGAGATGGTACCATTTATCCAATGAGGGTAGTGCTGGGTCTACGGCTGAGCTGGATTAGATTCTGAAGTGCAAGCCCAGAAAAATCAATTTACCAAAGCAAAACTTGAAAGGAAAGGAGCATGGCCATAATATGGATCTTTTGTCCCTAAATTATATACAATATTGTTTTATTTCTTGTGCCTATTTTTTTTCTATGCAAATTGGTCATAGATCATTCATTAGATTGAAAATGGTACTCTTTCACATCTCCCTGAAGCAGGGGTTTTAAAAATAGTTGTTAAGGTGAAAAGAAATGGAAACAAAACAAAATGAAAAGGAACTCGTAGTTGCTAAGGACACCAAATTATTCTTTAATTCTTTCCTTGTTATTCCACTTGTTTCTTAAGTGTCAACCTGACTTGAATTATTCACATTCTGGACTTGGAGTGATGGTGAATATGTTCTTGTTTGTCCAGGGAAGAAAGACCATTGGTCTTAGAGATAAGATAATGATCTACAAGTCCATAGAGATGTAAATACCAGGGGAAAATGCTGAATTACTTGTGATACAAAAGGGTATAATTAACTCTCTGGGTAATGTGAGGAAACTGCAAAAGGGTAAATTGAAGGAACTGTCAGGGAACTAGTCCCTAGGGGTGAGACTTTGTAGAGGTCTGATGCAGAAACTTCCAATGTATCATGGGAGCTCTAGCATTTTAACTACTTCATTCATACCAGGCACAGGCTGACAATATTTGTCAAAGAAAAATGATGCCCTGAAAAAGGAAGGGAAGGAAGGGACAGAGAAAAAGCTAAAATCTAATCATGTTGTGATCCTTGGAATCATCACATTTTTTCCCCATTACTTTTGGAAAAGGGAGACAAGATTGAGGTGATTAGGGCTACACATATCATTACAGTAGAGGGTCCAGCAAATGTCTAGAAAATTGAACTGAATAAAGCATGGGTATATTGTCAAAGCCATTGAAGGAACCTGGCAATCTGTGACTCTTTTCTATACCTCTGTATCTCTTTTTTTTTTTTTTTTTGAGTTTTTACCTTGAACTGTGCCTCCATCATTTCTACACAGCTATACACACCCACCCACCCCATACACATTTCTTTCTCTGGGATAGCAGTGAGAGTTATTGTAAGCATAATGAGGAAAAATAAATGGGAAAGCTGTTTGCAAACAATACATGGCACTATAGAGAAGCTTGCTAATAATTGAGGGCAATTAACTATTTCACAATAAAACCACATGATTATAAGTTAGTAATTGCACTTTTTTTTTACCCTTATCTAAATCCAATTAGGTGAATTTGCCAGCAGTTGCCATTGTAATCTTGGTATCTATGGTAACCCCTGAGAAAAAGGGAGCCTTTGTGTAGTTCTGTCTTCATATTTAAGGAGTTCTTGGAATGTGTATGTTTTAAGCTGTAAGAACTACGGTAAGTCACAGAGTGTTTTTGTTTAGTGGAGAACCATGTCTCTTAGGCATAAAGTATAATGTTGAAAGCAAGTGTTGCTGGAATTAGTGGTACCAAAGAGAGAGGTGCTACAATGTACCTTGCCCTTGGACTTGGCCAGCCACAGCTGCAGATGCCATGATGTCCTGCTTTCTGACATTCAGAATGAATGAGATAAAGAGAAGGAGGGTGGGGTTAGACATCTCTCCAAACATTGAATGAACTCTACCCCATGGAGTTTAAATAGCCTTTGTTTCTACAGTGCTCAGTTGGATGTTTTCCTTGTCTCATAAAGGGAAAGGGCTTCTGTGTATTCAGCCATTTCTTTCCATTGTTTAGAATAAAGGAGAATATGTTTCTTATGTCCCTGTCTGTTCACTCTGATCAGTTTCCATTCACACCAGAGTAGCAGAGTCTGTTACAAGGGGACAGCAAGAAGGAACTTTGGAGATCTGATTTGGATTTTAATGTTCCTACTGAGTAAAGTGTGAACGGTAGTGTGTAAGATGTGAGCCCCAGAGGGGGAAAACAACTGCCCCACGATTTACGGAACTAGTCCATGAGAAAGCGTTTTTGGATGGTCTTCCTATTGCCCCACTCCAACATTATTATAATGAGAGAGGATATAAATATATGTCAGGGAAGCCCTTGTAGGAGCAAAATAACATCCTCTTGCATAAATTGTTTTCCTCACAGTTCAGCAGGAACATGCTTGGATTCATATCTGATTAGAATTTCTGGTTCAATTGCATTTTAATTCTCTAACAATTATTTGGAATTCAATTTTATCCTGAACTGAATCATTTCATTTTCCACCTGCAAATTACTTTGAAGTCCCCAGAGATAATGCTAACTAAGCAGAGGACATCATTACAGTGTTCCTATTACTTGATAGCTACAGGTACTAATGAATAACTCCAAGCATGGCGGTATTTATTTTTACATGAGGCTAGATGTCAGCAGTTCTCCAATGGTCTGACTAATGTCAGAAGTTCCCCCTCAATGATGTAGGAGAGAGGGGAGCATATGTTCTTATTTTCTGTCTAGATTGAAATACTCTTAAAAGGATAGTTTCTTATGTACTTATAATTCCCCAATACCCAGTATTAATAGCTATCATTTATTGAATCATAAATCTGTTAGGGAACTTTACAAACACCTCTAATCTCCATACCAACGTTACAGAGATGATATTAGCCATCTCTCTCCCCCCTTTCTTATTACAGATAAAGGTACTAACGAACATAATGGTTAAATAATTTATTCAAAATCTCACAGCTAATGTGGGGCAGAGCAGAAAAAAAAAAAAAACTATTGGAGTCTAAAAGAATCTGAGTCTTCCAATGTTTTCCCAGTATATCACACATAGAGTATCTCATCCCACGTAGTACAATTTTGACATTTCTGCAATGTGTAGTGTACTAAAAGAGAGCTAGGGCTTAGGGGCATGGAGGGACTCTACAAGGAAACAAATGTCATGACCAATTCCAGAAAGAATTTTGCAGTAATACTACTACATTGCATTCTTCCACATTTCCAGTGCATCCTTTGAATTCACAGCAATTTCTTTTTTTACTTTATGTTGATAAATGTTGTTATCTGCATTTTTACATAAAATGGTGCTGAGGCACAGAAAATAACAACAACATGGGATCCATGACCGCCAGCCCTGAAAAATATACTTTAGGGGTTATTAGGTACAGGTATACCATTTCACAGGTAATAAAAATGGAGAACATTTGCCAATTGTCTCTACTATTGCGTTAAACAAGAAGTTGTATTACATTTAATCCCTTGTGAGGTTGGGGATACAGGAGGTTACAGAGGTTAGAGGCAGAGTAAGTATGAGGATTTCTGGTGAGGCTTGGATTCAAACCTCCTAAATTTTTTTTGAGGTTTTCCCTGGGTATATAGTTACCACACAATATATAGCCACTTCACTCATTCTAGAGGCCCCATGGTTTAGAATGCTAAAGAGAAAAAACAAAACAAACAAACAAAAAAACAACAATAAAAATCTCTCCTGTAACCTCAGCTACATTCCCACAGCCTTTAGGTCACATAGAAAGCTTTCTCCTATAGACTCGGTAGCCAAAGAATAATCTCAAATCACACGTCCAAATATTTTGGCTATCAAAGATGATTTGCTTGTGAAAGGAGGGGGTTTCCCTGCCTTCCACATGGTTGCAGTGATGGAAAATACTTTATGGCAACCCACAGCACAGAAGTCACACCTCCTCTGAAATCTTTTTCCCAGAGCCAGTGAACCAAATTTGAAAACATGATTTTCAAAATGATATTTCCCTGCTTAAAACCATTCTATGTCTCTCCATCTCATTACAATGCAATCTGATCTCCTTCCTCTAATGTGAACATCTGCTACGGTTTCAGTGATTTTTTCTTTCTTTCTTTCTTTCTTTTTTGGTCTCTTGCTGTGAGTTTACCTCAGCCCACATGATTGGAGCAGGGCTGACTTTATGCCCAGTACTATTTGAGTCATGTGTGCTCAATCAGCATACAACAGCTTCACGAACGCAGCACATGTTTATGGACAGGCATCTGACCAAAGCTTGAGCGATGAGAATCTTCACAGGGGAGAATGGAAAGATCAATGTCTCCTCTGAGAATACACAGGAGAGGAAAGAGGAGAATTGCTGATGGCTATCTGTCCCACAACATATGAATGGAGATTGTGGCTGAGAAGAAAGAAGAATAGTAAAACTCGCCTGAGAGAGACAGAGAGAGAGAGAGTCTTCTGACCACTTGCTTTCACTTCCACCTCATGCTGTACTTTGAAGCCAGTTCCACATTGGAATTCGCAGCGATTTAAGTTTATATATTCCCTTTTATCACTTTGCTTAGTTTAAGTTGGGTTTCTAACACTTGCATGTACAAGAGTTCTATCGAACTCACATGGACTATAAATTCCTCCTTGATCCTGATGCTGCCTACTTGTCAGTCTTCCTTCATGTCACTCTCCTATTTGCTTACTGCACTTGAACCATACAGACTTTTCAGTTCCGATGTGTCAGCGGCTTTCCCAATGTCACACATGGGGTCCCTCTGCCTGGAATTCCCTCTCCCTGATGCTTTACATGGTAGGCCCCTCTCAACATTTAGGTCTCGGGTCAAATTTTACCTATTCAGACATTCCCTGACCTCTCTCTAAATAGACCTGTTCTACATATTGTCAGTTACAGGGTTTCTGACTGTTGCTTTGGTACACTTTCCTAATTTTAGTTTCATATGGATTATTTGTGTATCTGAGTTTGTCTTGCTTCCTCATCCCTAAAAGCCTGTGCACTCTATGATAGTTAGAACGACATGCGATTTATCCACTACTTTGTCAGAGCATAACACTGTCTCTGGTGCATGGCAGCTGTTCATTTTTGAATGGATGAATAAGAAAAAAAAATTACCCTCCAAAACACAGGCTGAAACTATCTGAAGGAAATTAAGTTCGAAAAGACAGGGGGAAATGTAGACTGAGACAGTAAATGTGGAAGTTTTCCCACAATCAAATCAAATAGCAATCATAGGACTTCAAGAAAAATTTAAAAAAAAAAAAAAAAACTTCACACATGGCTTTTTATTTACTTTTAAGATTTATTTATTTGGGGGGGGGGAGGTGCAGAGAGGGAGGAAGAGAAAAACTCAAGCAGACTCCCTACTGAGTAGGGAATCTTAGGGGCATGAAGGGACTCAATCTTATGACCCTGAGGTCAGACCTGAGCCAAAACCAAGAGTCAGATGCTTAACTGACTGAGCCACTCAGGCTCCCCACACATGATTTATTTTTTTAGGAAAGATGTTATTTATTTGAAATCATGCAATTTCACTTAAGATAGTCATCTAAGGACACTCATTACTTATTGCTTTATTTTGAAGGTAGACTATATATGCACCTGGGTGGCTCAATTTGTTGAGCAACTGCCTTTGGCTCAGGTCATGATCTGGAGTCCTGGGATCAAGTCCCACATCCAGCTCCCTGCTCAGTGGGGGTGGGGGAGTGGGGGGGTGGTCTGCTTCTCCCTCTGACCTTCCCCCTCTCATGCTTGCTCTCTCTCATTCTCTCTCTCTCTCAAATAGATAAATAACATCTTTTAAAAAAGAATATATATTATAGACTATCCTTTTCAACTATCTCATTTTATAAAGAATGAAATTCAAGTACAGAGAAACTAATCAACTCTCCCAAGATGACACAGCTAGTTAGCGACAGAATCATGATTAAAAACTCAGTCTTTTTTACCCCATCATATTACATTTTATTTCAATTCCATTGTAATCAATGTCTCAATCAATGTGGATACCATGTATGGATTCTAGCTGATTGGATAATTAATGAACACTTCACATTCAGCAAAGGACCCCTATGATAACTGATCTCTCTGAATTAGCCAGAAAACTTCAATTGCAATTCAAACTTCAATTTAACCCACGATTAAAGACAATTAACTCTCAGCTTGATGTCTTTACTCATTTTACACCTCCCCCTAAAATTCTTATCCTCCTCTCTGCCTAATCAAATCTATATTGCCTTCAAGAACTACCTCTCACAGGACACCTCAGGTGGTGATGGCAGCCTACAATGCTTTCTTCCTCAGGACTATTGCACGTGAGCATCTTTTTCAATCATTTTAGCAACAATGTAGGCCTTGCCCTTAAGTAGCTCCCCATTCTTAGAGATCTCCTCAAAGTAGGTGACTGACTTCTTTCTGTGGAAGTTTCCACACTACTGAGCATATCCACCCTTACCTATTCTGGGGGATCATCAACTGATTCACTGGGGCATTGCAATAAAGAATGCCCACTAAGTTTAAACAGTTTATAATAAAGTCCAAGAAAAATCCCTAGGCCCTTGTTAGAATGTTTAGTCTTATCCATCAAAAGAAATATTGGTAAAATCATCATAGCAAATAAATTACAAATCAACTAAATTTATTTCCTGTAAGGACTTGATCAGAGACCCTAAAGGAGGCAAAAACAATTCTTCTTTTTTTTTTTTTTTAAAGAATTTAATTATTTATTTGACAGGTAGAGATCACAAGTAGGCAGAGAGGCAGGCAGAAAGAGAGAGGTGGAAGCAGGCTCCCCGCTGAGCAGAGAGCCTGATTCGGGGCTCGATTCTAGGACCTGGGATCATGGCCTGAGCTGAAAGCAGAGGCTTTAACCCACTGAGCCATCTAGGCACCCCGCAAAAACAATTATTGAAGAAGAGTTCAGATGCATTACAATGCCAGTGCTGAGGGTTGTGATTCAAAAGACATGACCTGCAATTGACCCCTGAGCTGAACCCAGACACTCATAGGCTCCTCACCCCTCTGCTGTCCTCAGACTATGGGTTCTGCTTGCCTTTCCTGCTCTGAGAGCCTGCTTCAAGGACAGCCTGGCAATGGTGATGTGATATTGAAAACACCTGCACGGTGTACCCTCCTGAATCTACCCAAGGTCTCTTTAAAAGCTTTTAAGTTTTAGAGGGTGGGCCAGAGGATCCATTTGTCTTACTGCCACAGGAGATGAGCTTCGTAAGTAAGTTCCCTTTGCTGTCATTAGAATTTCCACCTGCTAAATTGGACTGGCCTGCCTCTTTGGCCTCTTCCTGCCCTCTACATGTGGGATCTGGTTTCAGGAAAGCTCCCAGAGGGCTGTGAAACTACAGCCAGGAAAAATACTTTATAGATCAAGGTCTAGTCAGCTGTGATTATTTATGGTGCTAGAGTTTTATGTTATACACCCCAATACGTTTCAAATCCAGTAACTTCTCTTCTGGTATGAGACCTAATTGACAATGTCCAATTTTGAGAGAGACAGACAAAAAATAAATAAATAAAATCAAAAAACAAAACCCAGTATGGTTGGAGACTAAGGAGGTTCTGCCAACAGTCACAATACTAAAATAATCATCCTTCAATCAGTAAGAATGATTTTACTTGGGGATCTATTATTCAATAGTTGCTGTTCAAAATGAATTTTATTGGGGCAGAAGGGAAAAAATTAAGCAATAAACAGACAGTAAGAAGCACTGTAATCTCTCTGATCTGTGTTGTTTTGTAAGAAAGTCAGGACACAAAGAGAAATTGAGAAATTTCCTCTCATGGCTTATAAAAGCATTTGCTTCTGAATGACTTCTCTTATTTTTATAGACACAATATTGAAGGATGAATTATTTATTGAATATAAGAGGCAAAAAGACTAATGAGCGGTTTCTGGGTACCTTATTAAAAAAAAAAAAAAACAACTCCATAAACTATTCCGCTGCAACCGGGAACTTGAGCCTTCCTGGGAAAGAAATATCCATTAACTTCTTTGCAAATTTGGAATTTCACTCCTTTATGGAGTTTTACATCGGAAGAGAAAGGGAGTTCATTACTGCCAAGGGTCTATATGACCTTTTTTGACCTATGTCTTCATAGTCAGAGTGGGTGACTTAGTTGAATAAGATCTTAGATCCCAAAAACAGTCTAATTGCATTGAACAAGAGATGACCCTTTACACCACGTTTGGTGACAAACTTACTCTACTCGGGGCTCACTGGGAGAAACGTTATCTATACTGCCCCTGCCACTCTGTTTCAGTGGGTTCCTGATCCTTCCTACCATTCAGCACCTGATATCCTCTTCTGATGCTGATTTCATTCCTTCAATTATTATATAAATGGAATTCTAGAACTTAAAAAAACCTTACCACCATTGCTACTTCTTCCTCCCTTCTCATAAATCATAGAACAAGAAAACTGTATATTTGGAAGAAAAATCTTATGTATACCGTCAGCTGGTAATATCTTCATTACCTCTCCTTGAAAAGAAATAAATCAAGGAGAAAACATTTTTACAGGAAACCAGAGAATCCAAAACAGACTTCTAGGATTGATGGAAGAGTCATTGTGCATATCCAAGAGAGCTATTTTCATAAAGGAGAAAGAAGAGAAGGTGTCTAAAAGTCCTAATAAGGAGAGTTTAGGAAATCAACACTACCTTTGTAGGAATTAAGTACTTTATTATGTAAGAGGCACAGATGAGCCGAGATATTAAAACTCTTTGATGTTGATTGGATGTGTGCATATTTAGAATATTTTTAAGTTTCTGGGAGACGGTGAAAAAGGCTAAACGCTGTCTAACTGTTACAGTGAAGCGGTCAGAGCACGTTTGTCCCTGCCCGTCTTCGCTGTTTAGTGGAGGTTTAGTCCGCTGCTAGTCCAAAGGGATAGAGTAAGGGATGGCGCGGGAACTTCTATGCAATTTTTGGTACAGCGGTAGGTCTGGGCAATTCTAAGACGGTCCTCAAAAATGAAAGCCTTCTCTCCTGTGTCTGCACTCTGCTAGGGGAAGCCCTGCGGGGAGAGAGGGCTCAGAGGCGGAGAAGTCGTGTGCCTTCAAGTAAAAAGATACTGGAATGAAGGTAAGAAAACAAGACTCACTGAATAGCTACAGGATCTTGCAAATGATTTAAGCTTGCCTAGCCCTGGGATCACATCTGTAGGTAATAATAACTGCGCTTGATTCACACCATACTTAATTAACTTGGAGTCAGGTGGATAGCAGTAACTAGTGCTTCTCTGGTTTGTGCCTATTGTTTACTGTGGGAATTCCTGCTTGCCATCTGTCTGCCAATCTCTTCATCATTTGAGAGGGGCTTTTTTGTAGAAGAAGCACATGTATGTCCATCCTTTTTCTCTTTGTTTTTCTCCCCCTATTCCTCATCTATTGTGTTTCCCATGAAGCCATGGAAAATGGGAGCTACTGGTTTCTTCTCTTACAGATGTCCACACACATGAAAAAGGGGCTTACCCATCTGTATCTTTGAGGCCATTACAAATCTTTTCTCACAGATTGAACTGTTGTATTGCTAGATTTTACTAAATTCCCTGAGTTTGTGTGGGGTGTGTGTGTGTGTGTGTGTGTGTGTGAATATCTGTGGAAGCATGGTAGGATGGGGTGGTCTCTACCCTCTATCTGCAATCTATTTATTTTTATTTTTAAAAAGATTTTATTTATTTGAGAGAATGAGAGAGAGAGTGAGAGAGAATGTACAAGCAGGAGGGAGGGGCAGAGGGAGATGTAGGGTCTCTGCTCAGCAGAGAGCCTGATGTGAGACTTGATCCCAGGAGACGGGATCATGACCTGAGCTGAAGACAGATGCTTAACCGACTGAGCTACCCAGGCACTCCTGCAATCTATTTTAAAAAACAAACCACACCTGGAATAATTTACCAACAAGATCCTTGTGGAAAAATATAAGCCAGATGCAAATGACTATTTAGAGTCAAAACACTGCTTGGAGGTAAGTCACAGCCCACCTGGTGAAAGGAATTGAGCACATTACCTGCAAAAAGTCATACAAGAGGAAATGAAAGCTACAGACTGTGGCTAAGGAAATACAGGATACTGTGTCTGGATACTGAATAGAATCTTGCTTTACTTTATGATCTGACCTGGAACAGCTGCAGAAAATTGAAAGGTCTTCATGGACTAGAAATTGGAGTTGAAGGAACTTGAAAGATTATGAATATTAAGGGAAGATGAAAGAGAAATTTCAATATATGCCGGTGCCATGACATCAACACCTCAGGGGGCTACAGAACAGAATGCTCTCAACAGGCTGACAGAAGGCCAGAGAATGTACAGGCTGAAGGGAAGAGAAAACAAGAAAGACCTGAAAAAAGTGAGTCACAAACTAATGAAGGAGATCCTGGGGGAAAATGTACTGTGAATAGTCACCAATATTTAGATGACCACAGAGAAAGCAATCCTGCTAAGGAGGGGATACATTCACATTTGTTTTGAGAGAAAATGACTTTAATGGAATACTATAGCACATCACATGCTTCTGAGTAGGGAAAATCTTCCTCAAAATTTTGAGGAAGAAAGGATCTGTCAACCCCCAGAGCAGCTGGAGAAATAATTGTTACCCAAATCAGCTGAAGAAATCTCCATGAATACCAGATTAGTAAGAGCTCTCTTAGAGAAGTCTCATGGGGAGTGCTTTAAGTACAAAACAAAAAAGTGATGAATTTGTGTAGTGGACAATCCCCTACCTAACCAGCTGAAAAACATTAATATAAGTCAGTTTGTGGTACTTCTATGTATTCATAAATTGCTTAAGGGCATTTTTGAAATGCCAATGTAATAATAATGTAATTGTGAAGATAACTGAGTTCATATTAAAATGAAAGTTTCTGAAAGTCGTATTCATTATTATTTTTTTTAAATATTTTTATTTATTTGACAGACAGAGATCACAAGTAGGCAGAGAAGCAGGCAGATAGAGAGAGGAGGAAGCAGGCTCCCTGCTGAGCAGAGAGCCGGATGCAGGGCTCGATCCCAGGACCTTGGGATCATGACCTGAGCCGAAGGCAGAGGCTTTAACCCACTGAGCCACCCAGGCACCCCTCATTATTATTAATGTAAATATTATTGTGATATCGATGAATGGGATTTAAAAAATAGAAACCCATTACTGTATGAAGCCAAGCTATTATAAAAATAAATTGTTTACCAAGGAAAATGGTGGAGACAGGTGTCTACAGCAGACAGATTGCTCTATTTTTATCAACCCATGTCATTGACTTCCTGAGCACATGGGAAATTCCATTTCCCACTTCCACTCAGTTATGCTGACATATAACTCACTGTGGCCAATAGATTATGGGGAACAGTGATAGAAGTCCCTTCTAGGTCTTTAGCTGTAAAACTTCTCTTGGATACTTTCACTTCTTTCATGCACCTGGAGGCAAAGAACTGTGAATGGCAGTCCTCTGAGGAAGTCAAAATCCATGAAACAACACATGGAGGATGATGGCCCCAGAGAACATGACCAGTAACATCCATGCTGGATATCACAAGCTGATGATACACACCTTTGTTATGCTAGATAACTCTGGAAATTTATCTGTCATCATTGAACACTATCCTACTTGGAATAACACCATTAATTACATATACTTTCCAAGACTGTTTCAGAATTATTTTTTACTTCAGTAGACACTTCCATTATTTTTTTTTCTGACAATGGAAAATGCCTTTGGTGATACAAAGTTGAAAATGGCAACTCTACCTAAGAGTTTTATAAGTGACTTTGCCTCTTTCTCTCACTCTGATACCATCCCCTTGGCATATTCATGAGGAAATGCGGAAACAAGCTCAAAGTGACACACCTCTAATGTGGTTTGAGTAGACTATATTGTAACTCTTATCTATTTTTATTCTAAACAAACATCTTCAATTAATGGACTCTAAGATGTGCTTAGACATTTTTAGTAGCTGCTGCTACCTTTTTTCTATCTGACTCTTGTAATATTGTGAATTATGATTGTAAATATATAGTTGGTCTTCAATTCCTTTCCTGGCAAGGGGCTCTTAAAACCCTTGGAAAATAATGTGATGAGAGTCATAAAGGTGTCTTTTATTAAGTTATAGGGTGACTTTTGAAAAGCACCTAAGGATGGGGCCTGGTTGCTGATGGAGCCAACCAGGTGATTAGAGGGTTGGAACTATCAATACTACTCTCAGACTTTTTGGGAAGGTAGAGAGGGGCTGGAATTTGAATTTGATAACCAATGGCCCATGCCTGTGTCATCCCAGAGTAATGAAAACACCTCATAAACCCAAAAGGACAGTGTTTGGAAAGCTTCTGGGTTGGTGGTAATGTGGTGATTGGGGGAGAGTGGTGCTCTTTCGGAGAGGACATGGAGCTTCTTACCCCCTCTTCATACCTTGCCACATGCTTCTCTTCCATCTGTCTGTTCTTGAGTTATAGCTTTTTACAATAAACTAATAATCTAGTAATTAAAATGTTTCTCTGAGTTCTGCTCTCTAGCAAATGAAACACAAAATGGGGTTTTAGGAACCTTGGATCTATAGCCAGTTGGTCAGAAGCACAAGTGATGACATTGACTTGCATTTTAGATTTTATTTATTTGGCAGAGAGAGTATACAAGCAGGGAGAACAGCAGAGGGAGAGGGAGAAGCAGACTCTTCACTGAGCAGGAAGCCTGATGTTGGGACTCGATCTGAGAACCCTGAGATCATGACCTGAGCTGAAGGCAGACACTTAACTGACTGAGCTACCCAGGCACCCCTGGACTGGCAATTTTCTTAAGTGTGTGTATAGGAGTCAGTCTTGTAGGACTGAGCCCTTAACCGATGGCATCTGATACCATCTCCTGGTAAACTGTGACAGGATTGAGTTGCATTATAGGACAATAGCTAGTGTCTGAGAATGCTTGATGTGAGGGGGAAAAAAACCATACATCATAAATGGGTGCAAAATTGTAGCTCAGGTTTGTAGTCTTATTTACATTAATTGTACTTAAGACAGATTTTTCATAATTATTTTTCAGTACGTATTTTTATTCATTTCTTTTGAAGTTAATATACTTTGCTTTTTTTTTTAAAGACTTCATTTTTAGAGAAGTTTCAGGTTTGCAGGAAAATTGGGCAAAAGTGCCTATATCCCAAGTAACTCTTTATCCTCACTTGTATACCCTCTGCCAGTAGCAACGTCCTGCATCAAAGTGACACAATTTTTGGAATCAATGAACCTACAATGGAAGAGTATTTCATCCAAATCTGTAGTTTACAGTAGGTTTCAGTCTTGGTATTGTGGGTTTTGAGAAATGTATAATGTATAATGAAGTGTATCCATCATCATAGTACCATATATAGTAGCTTCACTGACCTAAAACTCTTTTGTGGGCTATCATTCATCCCTTCCTTCTTCTGTGTCCTATTATCTGCTGATATTTTTATTGTTTTCATTGTTTCACCTTTTTAGACTGTTATATAATTGGAATTACATAGTATGCTTTCTTTTTCAGATTGGCTTATTTCACTTAGTATTATGCATTTAAGATTCCTGTATGTCTTTTCATAGCTTGATATCTCATTTCTTTTTAGTAGTGACTAACATTCCATTGTCTAGATGTACCACAGTTGATATGCCCATTCACCTACTAAAAGATGTCTTGGTCGTTTACACATTTTGGCAATTATCAATAGAGTTACTATAAATATCACATGTAGGTTTTTGTGTGAACTTAAATTTTTTTAAATTTAATTTTATTTTTTTTCAGTGTTCCAAAATTCATTGTTTATGCACTACACCCAGTGCTCCGTGCAATACGTGCCCTCCATAATACCCACCACCAGGCTTACCCAACCGCCCACCCCCCTCCCCTCCAAAACCCTCAGTTTGTTTCTCAGAGTCAACAGTCTCTCATGGTTTGTCTCCCCCTCCGATTTCCCCCAATTCACTTCTCTCCATCTCCCAATGTCCTCCGTGTTATTCCTTATGCTCCACAAGTAAGTGAAACCATATGATACTTGATCTCTCTGCTTGACTTATTTCACTCAGCATAATCTCTTCCAGTCCTGTCCATGTTGATGAAAAGTTGGGTAACTCACTTGGGGAAATATCAAGGAATATGATTGTTATGGTATATGGTGAGAATATGTTTAGTTTTGTTAAGAGACTGCTCAACTGTCTTAAAAAGTGGCTGTACCATTTTGCATTCCCATTAGGAATGAAAGAATTCCTCTTGCTTCATATATTTGCTAAGATTTTTGGATTTTGACCATTCTAATTGATGTGTAGGGTATCTCCTTGTGTTAATTTGCAGTTCCTTAGTAACATGATGTTGGGTATCTCTTCCTATATTTGTATCTTCTTTGGTAAGATTTCTGTTCAGATCTCTTATTTTTTAAAGGATTATTTTCTTATTCTTGACTTTAAACAATTCTTTGTGCATTTTAGGTAACGGTCCTTTTATCAGTTGTATTACATAAGTAATGCCTCTCAGTTTGTTGCTTGTCTTCTCATTCTCTTGACAATGTCTTTTGCAGAATGTAAGTTTTTATTTCATGAATTTCAATTTATCAGTTACCTTTTATTTTTTTTTTTTCTTAAAGATTTTATTTATTTATTTGATAGACAGAAATCACAAGTAGGCAGAGAGGCAGAGAGAGAGGAGGAAGCAGGCTGTCCGCAGAGCAGAGAGCCCGATGCGGGGCTCGATCCCACGACCCTGGGATCATGACCTGAGCTGAGGGCAGCGGCTTTAACCCACTGAGCCACCCAGGTGCCCCTATCAGTTACCTTTTAAGTGGATAATTCCTTAAACATTGTATGTAAAAGTCATTGTCAAACCCAATGACATCTGGGTTTTCTTCTATGTTATTAGCTAGGAATTTTATAGTATTGTGCTTTACATTTAGGTCTCTGATACACTTTGAGTTAATATTTTTCTGTGTCTAGGTTCTTTCTTTTTTTTATCCACATGTGGATATTCAGTTGTTCCAGGACCATTTATTGAAAGAACTGTCCTGTCTCCATTGTATTTTCTTTCCGCATTTATCAAAGATCAGCTGGCCTTATTTGTGTGTGCCTTCTCTGGGCTCTCTACTCTGTTACATCCATCTATTTTTCTATTCTTTTGGTTAGTCTAGGTTTTGAACAATCCTGCTTCTTTCTTTTTTTTTTTTAATTTTTAAAAAGATTTTATTTATTTATTAGGTAGAGAGAGAGCGAGCACAGGGAGACAGAGAGGCAGGCAGAGGAAGAGGGAGAAGCAGGCTCCCACCCAAGCAAGGAGCCCGATGCGGGACTCGATCCCAGGACGCTGGGATCATGACCCGAGCCGAAGGAAGCCGCTTAACCAACTGAGCCACCCAGGTGTCCCAATCCTGCTTATTTTTATTACAGGTAAGAAAGGGCTTTAAATTTTATAAGGGGAGAGTAGGCCTCCAAGACCTAGTATCTTTTGAAAGCTATCCTAGTGTTCCACCCTTGGCAACTTCATTCAAATAGTATGCACACACTAGAATATAGGACAAGGTAACCCAATTTATTTTACCCCATCTTCCAATGAATAAACATATAGCTAACACTCTTAAAAATATATAGATTGAAGTCTTTAAATCTAGAACTGAATCATAGAAAAGAGTAATATTTTACTTAAAAATTATGATTAATAAAAAAATTAAGTGTGAAGTGGAGGTTGACCAAAATGCCAATTTGTGAATTTTCTTGAGTCTTAGAGCATTTTTTTATTATCCAAATTGAAATATAACCATTGTAACCTTTCCTTTCAAATCTATTTTTAATTTAATACTGAATATGGTCATAAGTTGCTAATATTTTCTCTCACATTCAACACACTTTCAATCGTTTGCTGTACTGGGATTATTGCTATTTCATAAAGTATTTACTTTAACATATAGGAGTAGATCAATTTTAAATACACTTAAAATTGATTAGATTTTTTTTCATTGAAATAATATTTTAAAAGGGCTTTTTATTTTACCTTTTTAGTTTAGAAAGAAGCAGAAAAAACTTTCCTTATGAGGTGCTTTTTGACCTACTGAGTTAATTCATTAATTTTAATATTTTTTATTAGTCTTTTCTTCATTGTGAGTCCAATACTAGCTATGAATCCAGGTGCAAAATCACCTCTGATAATTATACTCTTGGATAAATGAGACTGAATTGCTATGATTAGGAGGAGATTCTTCTGCTATTCCCTTCTAAGGACAATCAAGTAGCTGGAAAAGTACATTCTTCAGCCTCTTAGATGTCATGCTTTTTGAATACTTAGCTGAAATGCTGAAAGATATTGCTGACAGAAATGATTTATAAATCTAAATGTAACTTACACTTCAATATTAGTTTTAGATACAAATTCCAGGAAATTTCAATGTATTATTTTTGTCTATATAAGCTGATTCTGTATCTTTGAATGGTTTATCATTATAAAAATATGTCGATGTTTCTTTGCAAACACTTTAGCACCTGATAAACATGGAAAACAAGAATTATATTGCAAATGAATAACTTCTATATTCCAGACTCATGGAAGATTAGAACTGGGAAATAACTTAGAAATCAATCAGTATTATAATTTTCATTTTCTAGATTAGAAAACCAGGAATCAGAAGAAAAGGCAAAGTCACAGACAACAGGTAGAGCAAGATTACAAGTCTAGAGAGGTGGGAAACTCAAGAGATAAGTTCACAAATTGTTCCAATTCTTTGCTTGGAGAAATAACTGACTACAGCATATTGGAGTAGAATCCAATCAGAACCCAACAAATCTGCTGGGAGGAAGGTAATTTCTAGAAATCTGTTTGGGTCTCCGGTGAATCTTCAACTGAGGACTGGGGAGCACATGTACAGAATAAGATGACTTGAGGGTCACCAAGAATAGGGGTCATGAAGCTGAGAACAGAACAGAGATACAAAGAGATCTAGTGGTGGTGGTGGTGGGG